>JAMXBD010000470.1:0-600000 GCA_024138025.1 Combretum micranthum | reverse complement strand
AATAAACCAATACTTAAAGATAACTTAATTAATTGTTTGAGTGTCATTCCGTCATTTAATCTAGTCCGATGAGCAACAATCTTACTAGGTTATACCAGCACGGTAGTTAGACACTTAAGTTATCGTTGGTGGCTCAGCGAGTAGCTGGTAGGGCAAACGATATCAAGACAGTGTCTACTTAGACTCAGAAAGAAATAATGCAATTTAGCTCACGTTTATGAGATCAATTAAGTTGGATTGTAGTATTGACTAAGGTATGTGGAGATGTGTAACAGCTATGAACCCTAAACAAGGCTATTACTAGATATTTCCATAAGAGATATAAGTATTCGAGCTATATATATGAACCTCTCGAGTAGTTGCTACTACTTAGGACCCCTGGGTTCTCAAGCTTGTTGTCTGGAGTGTGAGTATTCTCATGTTGTTTGAATCACTTTAAATAATAACCTTAAATTGCTAGTTCTTGCGTTGCATGTAGTCTAAGTGCATAAGCTATATCGTGTGTGATTGTGTTGTTATATATTGGGCTTTGGGTCGCTCTTTGCTTTTTTAAGTGTTAATGATTTTGACTTGATGCTTATGCACATCTTAAGTTTGGTATAGATCGATATGTGCTTGACAAGCGAAGTGACTAGGAATGCGAGATTATGTATTTTATTGAATAAAAGTTGTAGTTTATCTCTTGAGACTTGTTTTTGCTTTTTAGTTGTAAAAGTCTTCATCAAATACCTTGTATTACCATTTAGCTACTTTTGATACATTGTTATTTTTCTATTGCCTAAATGTAATATTTTCAAAACCTAATTAAATGATTTTAGAATCTAAAATTGGATAGTAAACGATCCCGATAAACAAATAGTTTAAGGTAGCCTTAGCATATAATGCTTAAGTGTTATAAGTGGTGGAACTAAACACGTCCTGACCATATTTGGAGCATGAAAATATAAACTTGGATAAGTGAAGAAATAATCTTGATTGCTAGATGTCGAGCTTAAATTTTGCTCCTTTTCTCCTAAAGGTCCCGATCCATATCAAACTTAGCTCATTTGACATGGATCACTCGATAAAGAACCAATAGGGTTTTCGTAAAAAGGCCTGATTTTTGAAAAATATTTTTACTAGAGTTACCACCGACAAAAGCCAGAAAAAGGAGAACTAGAAACCAAATGGGTGTTTGGTTTTTAGTTCGGCCACTGGTATGCGTAAAAAACCAGAAATTGATGAGTTCGGGGACTACTATTTTAAAACCTAAACAGTTATCTAGGCTTTAAATTGGCTTTAGAAATCTTGAATTATATGGGCCAAAGAGATTAATTTTGATTTTCAATTTTTTAATTTTTAGTCTTTTTTTAAATATATTCATGTATTTACAAAAATGTATTTTTTTTTAAAAGATCCTAAAAGTTTTTTATTTTTGTGACGGCTCCGCATATGTCTATGTATCCGCTAGCCAGAATCGGGTCCCCATAGTTCATTTTGACGTTCGTAAAACTTTTAATTTGTTTGTCTTTTTTAATTCTAAAAACCCGCCAAGTTTAAGTGTTTAATCATTTTGATTTTTCCTTAAAAGAAAAACCCTAAAACATCTAATTTTGATCTTTTTGGTTTTTGAAAATTTCCTAAAAAAAGCTAATTTTAGAAAACCCCATTTATTATTTTTTTTGGCATTTTTAGAAAATAACTAAGTGATATATATATATATATATAAGCTAGCGAAACATGTTCTAATACTATATATATATTAAAGAAAAATATTTTTTGTTGATTTGTAAATTTTTTCATTCGTTGGCTTTTTTTTTTTTTTAAATATGATCATATCAAACAATTAATGAAATCCTATAGCTATTACTGCATGCATTCACTCATCAAAAAGGCAATCTAAGAAAAACTATAATCTAAATAACTACGCCCATACTTTTTTTGTAGATTTTAATTTCTAATACCTTATTTATTAAATATGCTAAGCATTTATATCCTAAAATTTTATTTACTTACTAAATCATTTTTATTTATCTAAACACTATATTATATACCAATAATCAGGAATATATCATGCAAATCACATGTGCGGAAGCGTGCGTTCACACACACATATTTTTTTCATTTTCTCCTTCTTTTTTTTCTTTTCTTTCTTCTTCTTTTTTTTTTTTTGTTTTTTCCTTTTTCTCTTCTTTTTATTAATATCTATTTTAGTTTTTCAACTTCTCTCTTTTTTCTTATTATTTTATCGGATTTTTACATGTTACAATTACCTGTCACATTAACAAATATTAAGAAAATAACGAAACTAAACTAATGTAACTAATAGAATAAAAAGAAAAAGATGTGGCCATTTGGTAAAACAGATACGAAATGGACCTTCACAAATCGGGATTAGATTCAAAAGTGGATCAGCTCAAGATTTGGACCTTCGATTCCTGCAACTTCGATAAAGTACACAGAATTTCTCTTTCCTTCGCGTCCGATTGGTGGTGGGTTTGGGTTGGAGCAATGGTGATAGTGCATTTCGTGGAGGCAGTCTTGGTACGTGATATTGGGGGTGGTGGTTGGGGTCATTTTTTGACAGGGATGGTGGTTGTTTTAGCTAGGCTAGAACGTTAGTGGATTTAGAAGGTTGTTAGCGGTGGATGGGTCATGACTAGTGGTGGTTTGCGGAGATGGAGGTGTTGGGGGTATTCGAAAGGTATCAATGGTTGAGGTGGTTAGATGGTGATTTAGGTTTTTGGTAGAGGTTGGTGCTTGTTTCTGAGTTCGGTCGTGTTTGGGAAGGAGAGAGATCTTATGGGTTTAGGGTGTTATGGTACGAGAAGCGGGGATGGAATTTATGGGAAGTTTTTCAAAATTGAGATCTAGTTTCTTTTCAAACTTATCTCCAAGTTCGGATCTGGGTCCTTATCCTTCTTGAGAGCTGGTGTTCGTTTTTATAGGAGCAATAAGGAAGGTGAAGGGACAAAGCATGTGCGGCTATTAATGGTCGTTATGAATTTGAAGAGATCGGAGTTTACGGAACATAGAGGGGTAAGGATTACAATTTTTGAATTAATCCTCTTTTAAACACATTAAAAGCTTTATTTATGAGCTTATAATTGACTTTTGGTCTTTCCTAATGAAAGAAGGAGCTCGAATGGAGCTCACTCAAGCTCAACAATGGCATATCAGGGGAAGAAGGGTTGGAGACGACGCGTGTGGTCCCACGCACTTGGCCCCCATGCATGTGATTAAGGTATTCTAAAGGTGATCATAGAATTATTAGCAAGCACTTCAACATGGTAATTGAACAATAATTTGATTAATAACAATTCAAGCTCCGATATGCTTAGTATAATTTCAACAAGTATTATAAATCACATCCATATTCACCTTTATCTTTTCTATTTCTAATGCCTCTAAACTATCAGCATAAACATAAGTACATAAATTAAGGAAAAAAACACACTCGGCCATGTCTTGAAACAAATCTTCTAGTCGTAATAATTGTCGGGTAAGAGACTTCACCCTCCTCATCATCTAGATAAAAGAAATACCTAGAATGAGTATTTTGTGGAGGTTATACTTAAATTTTCTAATTCTACTTTGCTATTCGAGTCAAAATTCGGATTGCGGAAATTCTAACTTAAAATAGCCATAACTTGTTCATTTAACTCAAAATTTCGTATATTAGTAGTCGTTTTCTACTTACTCAGAAAGACCTATATATTTTTAAGGTTATTTTTAACATTAAAGGCCACTAAGGTTTCAAAAAGGAATGGTACAAATTCGTCCAGCTAGTCCTAACCCCTAAATTTTAATTTTTTTCAAAGTTTTTCACCCTTTGGATACTCTATAAAGCACAAAAATATTTATACATGTGAAAATCATTTAGTATTTTGATATTACTCATATTATATGCATGGTCCTAGTGATGTTATCTTCAAAATAATTTTCATTAAACAATCTTTTATAGAAGTCTAAAGAGTTAAGTTTGTGGGAACTCCTTTTGAGTTTTTGAAAGAAAACTATAATTTTAAGTTTGTTGTAATTAAGATATATAATAAATAAAATCATTATTTTACATTTACTTAGCTTCATGAAGATAAATTTATTTTCCAAAACTGAATTCTTTATGCTGTATATTGATTTTTATTCTAAGTTAACTTAACTAAGGAAATGCTTTTAAAGTTTGTCTAATAAAAAAATTGGTTTATTCCTAATTTTTAACAAAATATTCATATATACCTTGTAGATAGAATTTTAAGGCAATTTTGTATAGTAAAGAATTATGAACATTTAAAGTTTATTTTGAACATTTTCGAGAAAGTGTAGTTGAATAACTATTCTCATTTCTAAACAAAATTTTTCCCAAGTGTCGAAAATTAACTCTCTTGAAAGCTATGTTTCATTTTATAAAATAAGAAGTGATCATCTCCTTATTTTGAAAATTTTACTAAGACAACAACATTACTCAATGACCATGTATACATATGAATATAGTAGTTACGCTGAAAGATAAATTTTGGCTTAGACTCATGTAGAAATTGTAGATAGAAAATCAAATGAGCAAATATATATGTATAGAAAAATAAAGATATGGAGGTCTTAACTTGTTATTAAAACTTCTCGAACTTAGAAATTGAGAAGTCTCGTGAAAAATAAGAAAAGTATAATTGAAGAAAATCATGGAAGACTTAGATTTATTTCAAGACTTCATGGACTTAGATAAGGACAGTCCCATAGAAAGAAAAGCAATAAAATAATTATGGGAGTCTTAGCCTTCATCAAAACTCTCCGAAACTCGAATATTTCCAGTCTCATGAATTTAGCATAAAAAGCAATAAGAAGTAAAAAAGAAATATGAAGTCTTGGATTATATCTAAGGTTCCTAGACTTGGAAATGGATAAGTCCATATATATTTTGACTTGATGAAGGACATGTCTAAGACTAGAATTTGAGTAGTCTTATTTATTTTTCATGAAATAAATAATAAGCAACGAAGTGAAAGCAATAATAAGATGTTAGATTGTGAGCTTTAGGTTATAAAAATATATATAATACTAATATATGAAAAAGTTATGCTAGGGATAAGAATATAACATAAACATACATTTAACATAGAGTTAAACAAGACATGAACAAGATGTTGTTTCTATGATTTCATTCCCCAGCACAAGCTCATGGGGATTTTGTTTGAAATCACAACATACGTGTGGTTCATGTTATGTTAACATAAACTAAAGATGAGTTTAAGTGTTTACCTAATTTGAAAGATAGAAGATGGATGAAGAGAAAATTTATGAAAATTACAATGAATAGGTAGGAAGAGGCTTACGGTTTTGAAAGAGAAGAGAGGAAGTTGTGAAGAAAATTTGCAGTAGTTTTATTAGTATTTAAGAGATGTGCGTAAAGAATGAATGAGGGCTATGATATTTATAGAGTTTGAGATGGAAATTAAAGGGAATTAAATTAAAGGAAAAAGAAAATAAATTGGTAGAGAAGAGAGAGGGGGTGTTGTTTCTAACTCAAGAGAGGGAAAATAGGTGATTAAAAATTAATTTTTGTAAAAAAAGTAAATAATGTGTACGATAAATTATATATAAAGTTGTATTGGAAAATAAAATATATGAACACGTGTGTAAGGGATGTAAAAATAGATAGTAAGAAAAAGTAGAAATAGTTAAATAGTAATGAATAGTGAACAAGACAAATTAATTACCAGTGGCAAGAATAATACGCATAAATAGGCTTTATCTGACATTTTTAGAAGCCGAAAAGTTTTGTAACTAGTATTTTACGATTTCTTACCACGTTATGATTCTAGATAGATTGTCGAAATATTTTCATCATTTTTGTGTGCCAGGACCTCGATTTTAGAAATTGATCCCTTCTAGGTTTGAAACGGATGAATTTTTGACGAATATGATTTTTTTAGGTTATAAGACATTATTTCAACCATAATATAAAGTTATCTCATTTTTACTATTTTTTGGGTTTCGAACGTGATCTTGCTGGATCTAGATCCACTAAGACTTGCTGTTGACCTTGGTTAACTTTAAGGTTTCAGTTTGACTTCCGATTCTATGGTTTATTTATAGGATTATCATAGAATCTAGGGGTTTATATCAACATTATATCGGTAATTGTAATCACATCATAATGTAGTGCCCTATCTCCAATAACAACCCAATAGTATAGCTTAACTCGATGTGTTGACCAATTTATCTTAAGTTGACTATATATTGTGGCCAGGATTTGTTCATAGAGTTCCTAAACGCACTAACCATAGGAACTGATGCGAATCTAACAGCATCAACATTCGAGCCGACCAAGTTCAAGATCAATTGTCCATTTTTTGACTGGAGTTCTAATGATTATAACACGAGTCAAGCAAACTAAACAAGCCTATAAAGTGATTTGGAACACGAAATATTAAAGGATTGTTGCTGTACACCACCGACCTAGAATTTAAAATCTCTAGCGTTGAAGTTAAGCCGGCCATATGCCGTGGCCTTCCCTGGATACGTTGCCGGCCTTCCCACCAGTGTTGAAGATAGTGCGCTCATAATTTTATTTAATTCATAAAAGTTGCCGGCCTTTATTAGAATTTTGTGTCTTTTTGGATTTTTGTTGTGGTTTTTCATATTTCCTTGTTTTAATTGTTTAGTAGCTTAGTTTTTAGGCTAATTAAAGCTTATATAAACCTATAGGATGTAAAATATATCACATATTAGTTGAATGAAAATACTTTTTTGAGTTTTTTTCGAATTGGTGAGGAATTTCTCTTAATTCTTGAAGAGGGACCAAATCTGATTTCTTCATAAGAGCTTGCGGAGATCAACGAGATAACTTAGGTTCCAATCAATAGGTTTAGTTGGGGTTTGGGTTTTGTTCTTGATAGCGTGGTTCTAATCGACGGTTTGGTTAGAGTTTGTTCTTGATTGCTTGTTCAAGGGATCCTTGCGTTTTAATCCATCGTTTGTTGTTGGATCTTAGGTTTCATACTTAGGGTTCACATCAGGAACTAGTCACCTGCCATAACCAAAACCACTATTCTCTTCCATAGTATTGCCATAAGCATATAGTATAAACTTAGCTTTGTCATTTCCATCGCTACCTTTAGCTCATAAAAAACATAGGTTAAATGTATGAAACATGAGAACATGATAGCTATTATTAGAACCAACATGCTGGGGGATGCAATGCCAACTAATTATTTGGTCCCTTAGTAACGTGGTCCACTTCTAAAAGAGTTTCATTATTTGTTAATTAAAAGAAGTTAGGACTCCAATTTTATATAATTCATGTAAAAAACTATTATTAAGATATCAATTCTTAAAAGTATATTCTATTCTCATAGGAATTGGATTATATCCTGATGGCTAAATGTAGGCACACGTAATGTTGTACTTCAAGCAAACCATATCATACAAAAAATGAATTGATATTGGATAAGGAATTGAGCAAGTACTAGTAGTTTAGGGTTTTATGATGAAATGATTTGAACTTGACTAAGGAATTAAGCAAAATGAACTAGATATTAGATATAGGATAAGATTATCAAGCATCAATAGTTTGGAGGTTGTGACTAAAATGATTTGAACTTGACTAATGAACTAAGCAAGATGAAGTGATATGGATATTTGATAACAAATTAAGCAAGCACCAAATCTTGGCTAAAACAACACACAACACAAAAAATGTATATTGCAACATCAATAATCAGGAAAAATTGATGTGACAAGATCAAGCTACCTACTTGTGAAATTTGGTGCATCCTCAACTGATTCAAAAGTTAATTTGTTGAATTTTGCATGAATTGATGCTTGTGTGCTATGATTTAATTAAAATTAACAAGGACTCGCACCTATTTGATCAAAAGTAGCTACTCAAATTGTTAAATTAGGGTTAAGGTTTATTATGAGTGATTTGGGGGTTTTTTCATGAGTTCAAATGGGAAACAAAAAGAGGAGACAGGCAGGCAAATATGGTTCCTACCAATCACGTTTCTTAAAGAGACTAGTTAATGTTATTTAAATATGAAATTATTTTCATCAAATAATATTTTTGTAAATCTTTCAAAAATCTGTAATTTTAATTTTTTTTGCCCTATTTATTTATTTTTAATAGACTCAACCAAACACCGCATATGGGGCCAACCTCGATTTTTGTCTTAGACAAACCAGTGCCACGGGCAGAGGTTTTTTTTTCGGCATCACCAGGGGCAGAGTTTGAACTAAAATTCACAAGCCAACATTTAACAAAACCAAAACCCTACTGTTCTTCAAAAAATCCTCCTTCTCCCTCCCTTCCCTTGTCCCCACTCCTGTCACCGAAAACTGAAAAACCCCTCCAATGTACTCAAATCCCGGTACTCCAACGGCTACCACGCTCCAGAGGGCGGCGCATTGGCCGACCACAGTGGCGGATCATCACGACGCCGAGCCGTGGGCGTCCAAGAGGTCGCCGGAGACGTGATTACATCGACGCAACTCCTATTAGCGGCTTTCCTCCTGCTTGGGACCATCAGCAGCATCATACGAGAATGGGGATGATAAACCATCACCTCCCCCGCCAGCTCCTCCTCCACCGTGCACGGAGTTCGATGTGGCTTACTTTCACTCCTACGCTCATGTCGGCATTCACGAAGAAATGATCAAGGTTTTACTTTAACAAGTTCAATGCTTTCCTTTTTCCGGTTTTAGACATTCGATTAATCAGTTATTCTTTGTTTATAGCTTATAAGGTTGAAGTTAGTTTCAGTACTAGTAGAAGTTCATGAGAAATTGGCAATGGCGTTTCCGGGCACTGTACGGTGCGCTGGCATAACATGTTACATATGGAAATTGAAATGTAAAATCTGGAGCGGGCATTTCATAGGGGAGATAGATGAGGATGTGGATAGGTTCCATGTTGGACTGATGCTAGGTTTATTGATAATTCTACTGTTTTGGGAGTTCACCATGTTAGTCTGAACTGAATTTGGGATTTTCATGGCAACTGGTATACGTACATTAGGATATATGAACTTGCCTTATGTTGATGTTGTGAAGACTGGAGTCTGATGCAACAGAAGCGACCCGCGCCCCAGGCCCCCCCCCCCCCGTGGTGTGACCAGCAAGCGTCTGTGTAGGCAACTATTAATTCTTCTAGTATTGGGGACTAATATTAAAAGAGCAAATTTAGTCATGTAAATGCAAAATCATAGAAGCTGTTCTTCTTCGTCTATTTTTGTTTCCCCTTTTTTCTTGAATTAGTGGGCTGTTCCTTGATTTTATGTTGTTAGATTTAATTTGACATGGTTTTGAAATAGATTTGTTAAGAGAGAAGAGAGAGAGAAATATTTTATTAAATAAAGTGTTATTAAAATAATGTACAGTACAAGTATATAATCATGTACAAAGGCCGTATCTATGCTAGTCTAAGCCATGTGGGATATACATACGTCTATAACACAACACTACATATATACATGTGTCTATAAACATAACACTCTCTCTCAAGCTGGAGCATACAAATCATATGCACCAAGCTTGTTACAAATACCCAATATGAGAACCCTAAAAGATTTAGTCAAAATATTGGCCAATTAATCATTTGAATTGACATAGCTAACGATAATGCAGGCAGAGATAATCTTTTCTTGAATGAAGTGAGAATTGATCTTTATATGTTTAGTTCTCTTATGAAAGATTGGATTAGATGATATTTGTAATGCAACTTAGTTATCACAAATCAGTCTCATCTGTGATATTTTACAAAATTTTAACTCCTAGTAATTGTTTCAACCAAATGAGCTCACAAGTTGCCAAAGCCATGACACGATGTTCTGCTTCTGCACTCGACCTAGTAACAATATCTTGCCTCTTATTTATCTATGATATTAGGTTACTTCAATCGGCACACAATAACCAGAGGTAAATCGTTTATTAGATGAGAATCTGCCCAATCAGCATCATAATATCCAATCACTTGAGAATGACACGATCTTCATATAGTAGACCTCTATTTGCAGCATCTTTAATATATCTAAGAATTCTGACAACTATTTCAATGACTGTCGCGAGGAGATTAAAAAAACTAGCTAACAATACCAATTGTAAAAGATATATCAGGACGAATGATAATAAGATAACTAAGTTTGCCAACCAACCGATGGTATTTATGCGGATTTGCAAATGACTCTTTTTGTCCTGGTAACAATTTCACATTAGGATCCATTGGAGAATCACAGGCTTGCAATTAAGCATTTCGGTTTTTTCCGAATATTTAAAGCATATTTTCCCTGATAGAGTACTATACCAGAACTGGATTGAGCAAATTCAATGCCAAAAAAGTACCCTAACAAACCAAGATTTTTGGTTGAAAATGTTTGAAAAGATGTACCTTTAAGTGATTAATGCCATTCTGATCATCATTAGTTATGACAATATCATTTACATATACTATTAAGCAAATGCATTTCTCCTTAAATGTGTGCCTTTGTACATGTATATATACATGTCCTGTACATTATATTAATACACTTTATTTAATAAATTTTTTCTCTTTCTCTCCTCTCTTAACAAGATTAGTGAGAAAATGGTCATATAGCACAATTTAGCTTAGTTATTTTGCATTTTTATTCGCAAATCAAGCCCTTTTTTTCCTCCTTGAACAAAGTAAGAGCATCTCTAAGTGTCTTTCTACAGGATCGGGTCCGGACGAATACTTACAGGACAGCGATCATGCATCATCAAAGTTCCATTGCAGGCAAAGTAATGCTCCCTTTATTATTATGGTCTTGAAACATAACTAATATGCTTTTGGAGTCCAGTGATTAATCCAATGATCATGGACTTTAGAGTGAAGCATTTTGAATAGATCATGGACTTTTCCTTTGTTCCTTGTGTGCGAAAATGAAAATGAAAAATTGTTCAAAATTAACTTAATTGCATTGGTTGTTTAGTTTTTGAATGTGCAGGATGTTGCATGCTACCACTATGTTAGGGTCTGTTAGTTTTATCATCTTTCTATTGATTTGATTTGACTACATCTTTTTATTTTTAATTTTTAATTTTTTCAAACAAACTATTTGTCAAAAATAGATGCCGATGAAAAAAAATATTTTTACTCATAAACCGATAAAACAAATCGTATACTGATATGAAATAGATTTGATATAGATACGAATAAAAACAGACCATCTAAATAGACCCTTAGTAGGAAATAGCTTAGGTGAAGCATTTTTTATGACTTATTTTAGGTAAGTAATGTTAGGCATCCTAGGGAAAAGAGTTACAGTCTTTTAGTTTGAGTCATTATCCTTAGTGGAGTTGGTAGAGAATGACTTTTATCAATAAGGACACTGCGATGAGTAATGTAAAGGAAGAAAAGGCTGTATGATTGTCATTTGTTAGTTAGCCTTAGTTTCTAGTTAGTATAATTTCATTAAATTGGAGGCTTATTTTGAAATGAGTCCTAATCTATAGTTCACCATACAATCCACCAAGAAAGTCCAGAAAACAAAGAAAGGTAAATCCATTCTATAAGATATACTTGTTAAAAATTGCTCATTAATTAAATATGCTACTAAGCATACAGCAACTCGGGATTGGCTTTCCCACCTTTGAAATAATGGATTTGAATGATTTACAAATTTTAACACCAGTGATAATATTAATGCAACTTAGGGCCTGTTTGGATTTTTAGTTTTTTATTAATATCAGTTCGGTAATAATTCAGTATCAGTTCGATATCTTTCAGTATTGGTTCAGTTTGATCAGTTTATGAGTAAAATTGTTAGTTTTTCATTGATATCAATGTCGGTTCAACATCAGTTTAGTATTGTTTGGCACGAAACGATGCCAAACGTTACCAAAACGATGAACCAAATTGGCCCTTGTTTGAACAACGTCATTGCAATTTGGTTTATAGCTGTTAGTTTTAGATTTACAATCAGTTGGTCTAAGTGTTTAAACTTGTAGATAGGTGTGGATTTTGTGTTTTGATACCTGCCAAATTGACTTAAGACTGTAAGCAAGGCCCATCATATGAAAATAATTAGAGTGTAAATGAACAAAACTGGTTGACAAGTTACTATATGTTTTTCACTTGAATCTGATTTGAGGATGGTTGACTTTAGTTAAAGTTGGAGCTCAAGTACTCGATTACTCAGTTGGAGTCAAATTCGAATTTTGTAATGATTAGCTCAATTAGTTGTGAGCCTAATCTAGTTCTAATAATCAATTGAGCAAAAATGGTAATTGAGTTCTAGATTTAAGTCGAGCCTAAATGAGTTTAAGCGAATCAAGTCTGAGTTTGTTTGATACGATTTTGAATTAGAATTGAGATCAGTGCATATCATCTTGATTTGACTTGTTTGTGGTGCTAGAAATAACTATGTGAAGGTGAAAAAATGAGCAGAAATTGGAACTGCAGGACCACCTGCTGGTGTAGGCATTTGAATGTTGTATCTCAGTGGTGTTTGTATTGACTTTTTCTTCTTCCCATCAGAGTTTACTTGTGCTGTATGTTGCTTTTTATGGAAAAACACCACCACCTGTGAATCTTTAAAGTCATGTGAACTGGTCATTAATGCACAACTTTTATGGCTTGTTTACTTTGTTGAATGAAAAAACCTTAATGGAATTCTTATTACGAAAGAATGGATAGGACTGTATAGGATTTTTTTAAATTAATTTTTTATTTAAATGGTGGTATTTTGAAAAAAGACATTTGTAGTATTAAATTGGTATTTATAGATTTGAATAAAGAATGACTATTCAATATTTTGTGTAATAGAGATTCATTGTGGAATCGTTATTCAGTGAACTAAGCGCATAATAGCTATTTGTAAAGAATAAGATTGTAATAAAATTGCAATTATAGTAAAGTAAACGAGCAGTTAATGATCTATTGGGATTTATGATGTTTGCTTACTTTTCATCACTGTTTTTGCAGATTGTAATGGATGTTGGCTGTGGCACAGGAATTCTTTCTATATTTTGTGCACAGGCTGGTGCAAAGCGGGTTAGCCTTTCTACTTTTGTAAAATGAATAACCAAATGGTCACTTCTTATAAAAGAACAAAGGCAAGTGAGAAGAGAGTATTAGGTTACTTTACTCTTTAATATGTTACGGCAAAGTACAAGCATTGGTCAAACCAATGCGGACTATGGTGCATGAGAATATGACCATGTAAGCAAATGTAAAACTAAAAACAAGTGTAAAACTGAATTCCTCTCTTTCCAATACCTGGAATCTAAATGAAATTTAAGTGTGACGTTGAAAATAGTCATTGAAGGCATTTCGAGGGAAATGGATCAACAGCTTTTTGATGTCCATATGAAGCTAAAGATGAACTTCTATATGTCTATTTTAATATTTCCAAATTTTTTGATTCATGTGATAACTGTTGATAATACTTGAACAGAATTGATTGCTGACAATTGGCTGAATAGATCAAACAAGATTTTTCCAAACCAAGATCATGACCATGAAAAAGTTGTCTTGCTGCTGTTTCTGCTGTTTGCTTTCTAATATTAATTCTTATAGCATGCCCACACTAATCAAAGACCTTGATTACAAGTATAGTTTGCTTAACCACCTAGGCAGCCCTTGGATCTCTTGTTGTTTCTGCTTTTGTTTGCTCTAATTGTAATTCTTACTCTGTACCTAACGTTTCAAAAGATAATCATAGAAAATTATGACACTGCAAAGATTGGTGGATGATCTACCATACACAGTATGACACGTAGGATGAAATTGAGTTATTGATGCACTTTGCGGATAACTGAATTAAAGTGATGAGAATGAACTTCTATTTTATGGGGTAATTTGTGCTCCATTATTTAAAAAAAAAAAAACTGCATATTGCTTTATAGACTATGCAAGAAAGGCTAATCTTTAAAAGGAAAAAAAAAAAAAAAAAAAACAAAAAGAAGAAGAAAGGTTGTGGAGGGAATATTTTTGTAAGAGATGAATTGTTAACTTACAACTTCTGCTGACGCAAAGTTTCTAGTCTCATGAACTTTTTCTTTCTCCAAGCATAAGTTCCATTGTTCCAGTAGGGCATAAGGTGCCAAATTTCACATGCTTGGTCAAATTGTGGCCATTTTATCCAAATTCACTAGTATGCATCTTTGCTCTCCCTAGCTTAGCCTCCCCAAGCTTTCAACGAAAAAACCTCCCACCTGTTACAGACTTCATCAAAATGAACCTAAAGGTGATCAATGCTTTGAGCTTTATTCTTGAGCAAGCAAATTGACCATATTTTTATCTGGGAAACTCAATTTCATAGACAGTTTTCTGTTTTTTACTGATCCTAATCTCGTTTGGTGTTTGAATTTGTCTTGTTTTAACACTGCATGTTTAATTTTATGGACTGGGATAAGAATCAACTATTACTGGTAGTGCTTAGATCAAATTTAAGGCAGATCAAGGACATCCTGGTCAGCATTTTTGAATGTTAATCTACTAGTTTATTTGTGATTTGAGTGATCGGAAAAACTTGTATTTTCATTAATGCATAGATATATATATATATATATATATATACATGTGCTAATAGACTAATAAAGGAAAGTGAATCCTTATTTTGACTAGTCAATATTTACACTAATTTACATTCTAAATATAGCCTATAATATTTACATTCTAAATATAACCTATAACACTTCCCCTCAAGCTGGAGCATAGATATTAATCATGCCCAGCTTGTTACAAAGATATTCAACCCGAACCCACTTAAAGCCTTTATAAAGAGATCTAATTGTTCTCCAGACTTCACAAATCCTATAGATATTAATCTTGTTGAATTTTCTTATGAACAAAATGACAATCGATTTCAATGTGTTAGTTCGCTCATGAAATACTGGATTTGATGCAATATGAAACTGAAGAGCGGCTTGGTTATCACACCATAGTTTTATAGGTAGTGAGGTGTTGAGATCTATTTCATTTAAGGGTTGGTATATCCACATTACTTTATACATTGACTGTGCCATAGCTCCATATTCTGATTTTGCACTTGGTTGAAACACAACACTTTGGTTATTGCTCTTCCATGAAATCAAATTTCCACCCATAGAAACACAGTAATCAGAAGTAGATCTCCTGTCTTCCTTGGATTCTACCCAATCAGCATTTAAAAAACACTCAATATTAGTATGACCATGATTGCTATACAGAATACCACACCCTAGTGTTCCCTTCAAATAGCACAAAATTTGCTTTACAACAGCCCAATGATCAATTGTTGGAGATGACATATATTGACTCATCACACTAACTGAATATGCAATATCCAGACGAGTCACTGTAAGGTAATTTAATTTTCTAACTAACCTTCTATATCTTTCAGGATCCCCAAACAATTCACCTTCTCTTGTCAATTGCAAATTAAGAACTATTGGTGTACCACATGGTTTAGTATCCAATTTTCCTATTTTAGACAATAAGTCAAGTACATACTTTCTTCGAGATAGAAAAATTCCTTTCTTACTCCTCATTACTTCAATACCCAAAAAATATTTCAACATTCCTAAATCCTTTGTTTGAAATTGACTATGGAGAAAGGATTTGAGAGCTGAAATACCTTTAGCATCATCACCAGTAATGATAATGTCATCCACATATACTACCAACACAATACTACTAACTACAGACTGTCTATAGAAAACCGAATAATTAGATTTGCTTTTCCACATCCCAAACTTCTCAATTGCTTAGCTAAATTTTCTAAACCAAGCACGAGGACTCTGCTTCAAGCCATACAAAGATTTTCGAAGATGACAAACTTTGCCTAACTACCTCTGAGCAACAAATCCAGGAGGTTGCTCCATATACACTTCCTCTTGCAAATCTCCATATTGAAAAGCATTCTTGATATCCAACTGATGCAAAGGCCAGTTGTGCACTGTTGCCATAGAAATACATAATCTAACAGATGTTAACTTAGCAACAGGAGAAAAAGTGTTAGAATAATCTATTCCATAAGTCTGAGCATATTCTTTAGCAACTAGACGAGCTTTCAACCGATCAATTGATCCATTAGGATTTTTAATGGAGAAAACCCATTTACAACCAATAGCCTTCTTTCCTGTTGGTAAAGTTACCAAATCCCATGTATCATTCTTATCTAAAGCATTCATCTCCTCTACCATTGCATTATGCCATCTTGAATGGGATAAAGCTTCATGAATGGTTTTAGGATTAGAGATAGAGTCAAGAGGTGCTATAAAAGAACAAGAAGACGATGACAAATGATTATAGGACACAAAAGATGAAATAGGGTAAGTACATTGACGTTTACCTTTACGAAGAGCAATGGGAATGTCGTTCTTGGAGATTAGATCCGATGATGAAGGAGCTGGTTCAGGACATGCATTGGGGGTTGGCTCAGAAGCACGAGGTCTGCGAGAATAGACTTGAAGGGGAGGTTTAGAGGTAGGAATAGTGGATGTAACTGTATGAATTGACAAATCATCCTCCTCCCCTTAACATGCATTACTAGAACATGGAGAAAAAGCGATATCTTCAAGAAAAGTAACGTCAATTGAGACAAAATACTTATTAAGGCTAGGGCAATAGCATCTGTATCCTTTTTGAATACGAGAATACCCAAGAAAAATACACTTCAATGACTTGGGATCAAGTTTAGTAACCTGAGGATACACATCCTGAACAAAACAAGTACAACCAAATATTTTTGATTCAATGGGAAACAAAGTCTTATTTGGGAAAAGTGTATGATAAGGAGTCTCACCACCCAGAACAATCGAAGGCATACGATTAATTAAAAAACAAGGAGTAGATACTGCATTAGCCCAAAAGTGTTTGAGGACATGCATCTGAAACAATAAAGCCCTAGTAGTTTCAAGGGATGTCTATTTTTTCTCTCAGCAATCTCATTTTGGGACGGTGTAAGTTTGGTGAATAATATTTTTTGACCATGTAAGATTGAAAGGATTTAGATAAGTATTCTTGGCATTATCACTTCGCAAAATTTGGACCAAGGCATTAAATTGAGTCTTAACTTCAGCACAGAAGGAATAAAAATGAGTGAACAACTCAAAACTATTTTTCATTAAATATAACTAGGTCATACGAGAGTAATCATCAGTAAAAATGATAAAATACTTAAATCTAGTTTTAGATATCACTGGACAAGGACCCCATACATCTGAATGAACTAACTCAAAAGGAGCATTTGCTCGTTTATTGACTCTAGGACTCAAACTAATGCGATGATGTTTCGCATATTGACACGACCGACAATGTAAAGACTCTACACTATAAAACGGAGGACAAAGTTTCTTCAACAAAGGAAGATATGGATAACCCAGGCGACAATGAGCTTTAAACGGGGTGACAACTCCAGAACAAGCAATAGACTTTGGTACCTCTGTGTCTAGAATGTAGAGACCCCTAGATTCATATTCCTTACCAATAGTCTTCCTCATCATAAGCTCATGGAAAAGACAATAGTCAGTAAAAAATGAGATGCAACAATTAAGTGAACGGGTGAGTTTACTAATAGAAATTAAGTTGAAAGAAAAATCAGGCAAGTTCAAAACAGATGTCAAATGAACTGATGGTGTTGGATTAGCAATGCCAGACCCGAGAACATGAGATGTTGACCCATTAGCTAATGTAACTGGAGAGTACGAGGTTTGAGATTGAAAAGTAGACAATAAACTAGAATTACCTTTCATATGATCTATGGCACCATAATCAATGACCCATTTGGAAGATGAAGAAACAAGACACTTGTTTGGTTTACCTGACTCTGGGATTGCAATAACAGGAGCAGATGAAGATTTTAATGATTCTTGATAAGTGAAAACTTAGCAAATTCATTTGCAGAAACCATAATGGACTTTTCAGATGCATCACCTGAAGATGCAACATGTGCTGATCGAAATCCCTGATTCTTAAGTTGCAATTTTCTACGATCACGTTTCATATGTCCTGGTTTATGACAATAGTAAAACACCACCGTTCCAGAACTTTGTCCCTAGGTTTCAGTTCCTCTACCACCACTCCTGAATTGCTGTCTTGCAGATTCCTATTCATAATAACGACTCACAAGAACACTATTAGACTGAACAGGCTGAAAATTTTTTATACGAAGAATCTTGCTAAATGTATCTTGCAACGATGGGATTAAAGAGCCAAAGAGAATATGAGATTTGGCACTTTTAAATTCAGGTAAAAGACCAGCTAAGAAACTCATAACAATCATCTGCTCTCTTTGTGCTTGTTGAACTTTTACCTCAAGACTAAAAGGCAACAACATATCAAGCATTTCATAAACTTTCTTAAAATCCATGAAGTATCTCATCAGGAGCCTATCAAGTTTGCTTCAAACTCTCATCTTTGGGTGGATCGCTAGTCAAATGATCATCTTTATCAATACTTCGCAAATAAAGCCTTACAGTTTTACTCCAATCCAAATAGTTAGATCCATTGAGTTTATGTTCCGTTATCTTTGACATCACTAGAACTACATCAGATATAACTACAGATTTTGTGTCCTTTATTTCACTCATACTTTCAATATCGATTTCCTTAAACAACAAATTAAGAAAAGAATCATGACCTAACCTTGAACCGAACTCAAACCAGAGTTCAACAAAACATAAACACGTCAAACCAGAGGAGAGAAATGATGACGAAACACGTCCAACCCTAACATACCAAACCAATCAAGGTATCATAGTGCAAAACAAACGACCAATGTCCGTCAAACCCTAAAGTTCTTCATGAAATCCAACACTTTAATGCATAAAGGAGAGAAACCACAAACCTAGATAGTATAATCCTAGGCGAGCCAAACGATGTCAGCTAGAGGAGAAGCTGATGTCGCACGCGCCCTCATGCACTAGCGCTTGAAGCTTCGTGTGATCTTCTTAGTGGCGTGTGTAACTCACGCGTTGCTCCTTTGGCGGCCGTAGTCTCTAGAACCTCTAATTGGAGGACGACCTTCCTCCCTCGCTCGACTGTGTCGATAAATGACTAGGTTGAAAAAGACGACCAAATACTCCTCAAAGATTGCGACGCAAATCACAAATTTTGACCATGCTCTGATACCATGTTAATTTGAATGATCGGAAAAACTTGTATTTTCATTAATGCATAGAGATATATATATATATATATATATACACATGTGCTAATAGACTAATAAAGGAAAGTGAATCCCTATTTGGACTAGTCAATATTTACACTAATTTACATTCTAAATATAGCTTATAATATTTACACTAAATATAACCTATAAAATATTTCAAAAGTATAATTATATTTTATTTTGGGCCAAAATGTTGATTTCTTATTTTTTTTTGGTTGATTTAAAAAATTTCATTCAAATAAAAGAAGGATGTACAATTGTAATATGGGAAATAGGGCGGAGCCCTAATTTTTTGGTTGATTTAAAAAATTTTATTCTACCAAAAGAAGGATATACAACTGCAATATGCGAGATAGGGCTGAGCTCTATTTTGATCTACTGATTTTGTAAGTTTCATAATATGAAGATGAACATTTTTGGGTAAGAAAGAAGAATTTTTTTCCATAAAGATATTTGGTGGAAAACTTCTCCAACTTTTTTTCCCCAATTTTTTCCTAAACTAAGTGATGAAAATGGTGCTTTTAAACTTCCAAATTAACCAGAAAGTATGAAACGTTGTTGAATCAATTTGTGGATCTATAATGTTATATATTGATTGCTGACACTCTGAAATGAGTATTTATATTAAATTTGGGAGTTGATAGAGGCTTAGAGGGTACAAAGAAGAGGCTTCTGTCACTAGGGCAATCTATGAGCTAAATTTAGTGCATTTTAGAATTTCTCATGCTAAACAGCTCAAAAGTACTGTATGTTCTATTTCTTTTTCTTATTAAGAGTGAATAGAAACATGCTATAATAATTTTTCTTGTTGCTTTATGTGCACCCTTTCTTTCTTGTGGGGTTTTTTCCCAACTATTTTATACAGTGTTTTCTACCCCCCTGCTTTTTCCTTCAAGTATGGGTTTGTCATAATGAAAAACAAGAACTCATTTGGAAATGCATGATCTTTCCTTCATTGCTTATGTTGCTTGTATCATGTATCCTTCTCTTTTGGCAGGTATATGCAGTTGATGCAAGTGATATTGCAATCCAGGTACAGAAATTTTGCTTAATTTTCTGCATGAATTGAGTTATTTGGAATGCTTGGCATAGTTTTTGTGATAATTCTTGATGTAAATATAGAAGATAGAATGCCTTCTAGCTAAATGTTGTACCTCCTGAAAATTTTCCTTAAGAGAGATGGGAGCATCTTAATTTATGTACCTCTTTTGAGACTGTTGCACCATCTATTTAACAAGCCCCATTTCAGTTTTATCATTGTGTCGTGGAGGATGCTGAATTTTATATGGAGGGGGTGCTGCCTCAAGGTCTAGGTCCCTATTTGTTTGCCCTTGATCATAAATATTTGAGGCATACATTATATGAAACCCTTATACAAATAACTATCTTTCGGCGAACCTATCCTTCTCCATCCCCAAGATCAATAAGCGGGAGTGCAGGAATATTCACCTATTGTCTATTAACTATGCCTTTTGGCGTGATCTTAGGGCCTTGACCCATCTTCTTTGAACGAACCATGTAAAGGAATCTTTAGGTTTTTGGGCTATTGGATTCTCACAAGCCGATGTTCTTGTTGTCGCTTCAGCCATCATTAATCTAAGACCCCAATCATATTGCATTCAAAGGATTCTTTTATGGCCAAACCAAAAAAAAAAAAAAAAGAAATGTTCATAATGTTGTTTCTTTTCGTAGAAAGGAGCGGATTCTGTGTATATTAGTTAGGGTATTATTTATTTTGAGATCTGATTAGTTAGTAGTTATCTTTCATTTATGCTGTTTCCTGTTTAGTTGCTTTCCTATTTTAGTGAGATTCTTTATTCAGAGGGATTCTCTTTTCCTAGAGTTATGGGCTAAGATATCGGCTACACCTATATAAATATTAGGGTTGTATTGTATTCTAATTTAATGAGAATATTTTTCCTCTCATCGAAATTCTCATGGTGTCAAAGCATGTCTGTAATACCTAATTCCTCCATGGCTGATCTCCCTTCACCATGACCAAATGTGACATGAATTCTCATATCCCCTCCTCTTCAGAAGTCGAATCCTGACCCGAGCAAAATGCAATACCTTCAATAATTTCTTTGCAAATGTCATTGACAATTCTCATCTTCTTGTTACCTATCACAAACAAAATGGCCAAAACTTTCTTTAGTGGCCACAGTCTGTTCTTTTGTATATCTCTAGCAGAGGGAAAGATGATTACCTCACTAGTAAGGCCTTTGCTTGTGCAGGAATAGATCCCGCATATTGAATCTGGAAGTTAGAAAACCACATGGTCATGTCCTGGTTGATAAACTCCATGACCATGGAGTTTGGAGAGAATTTTCTTATTTACAAAATAGCCAAGAGATTTAGGATGTATCCCGTGAAACTTATTTAAGTTTTGAAAATACTTCTGAACTGTTCGAGATTGAAACGAGACTTCATGAATCGTAGCAAGGGGAGTTAAATGTTACTCAGTATTTCAATACCGTTACATGATATTGGCAACATCTTGATATGTTCGAGATCTACCCTGGAAATGTTTTGATGATGCGTTTTGTACAAGAAGATCGTTGACCAAAAGAGGACATTTAGATTTCTCATAGGTCTCAACAAGGATCTAGATGAGATAAGGGGCAGAATCATGGGAGTCAAGCCCCTTCCAACCATTCGAGAAGCTTTTTTAGAAGTGCGAAGAGAAGAAAGTAGAAAGAAACTGGTGATGACAGACAATCTGAGTGTTCCATCTGCAGAAGGATAGGCCCTTTATGCACAACTCATCTCAAGATAATAGATAGAAAAGGGGACAATTGTGGTGCAGCCACTGTAAGAAGCCTAGACATATTAAAGAGAGTGTTGGAAAATACATGGGAAACTTGTGGGTTGGAAGCCTAACCATGCACGGAATGATCGAGAAAGTTGTGCAAATGCTGCCACTTCACCGGACAACACCAACAACAATGCAGAGAGTAGTCCATTTACAAGGGAGCCAATTGAGGTGTTATAGAAATTGCTAGGATAGATCTCTATCCCTCTTAAATCAACATCATCCACTGCTAAACAACATACTAGTATGTTGGCACACCAAGATAGATTTCCTTTTGCTTTCATTGCACAAACAAGAAATCAAAGCCTTGGATAGTTGATTCTAGAGCCTCAGATCACATGATTGGAGATATTAGGTCTTCTACAAATATAGTCCATGTTCAAGTCTTTCTATAGTTCGGATAGCTTATGGATCACTCTAAAAAGTGATAGAAATAGGATCCATAAATTAACACAGATCTTCGTCTCTCATCTGTACTTTATGTTCTAAAATTAGACTGCAATCTAATTTCCATTAGCAAACTTACCCTTGACTTCAATTGTGTGACTAAATTCTATCCAAATCTTTGTGAATTTCAGGTAGCGGATTCAAGGAAGGTGCTTGGCAAAGCTGAAATGTGTGGTGGCCTTTACTTGCTCAAAGAAAGTACTCCTCTACATAAACAAGTTTATTCTCTAAGTTGTGTTTTTGAGTCTGTCTCTAATTCCGTTCTTCTTTTGAATGAGAGTCTTGTCATGTTATGGCACTTTTGCCTTGGTCATCTTAATTTTGTATATCTTGAAAAGTTGTTTCCTCATCTATTCATCAATAAAAATTCCAAGTTTTATCAATGTGAAATCTGTCAACTTGGAAAGCACACCAGGTATGCATATCTTAGCATTCCCTATAAACCTTTACATCCATTTTCCATAATACACTGACATTTGGAGGCCCTCATGAGTGAAAAATATTAATGGGGCTTGTTGGTTTGTATCTATTATAGATGATCACACTAGAACCACATGGACATTCCTTATGAGAGAAAAATCTGAAATTGTGGCCATCTTCAAATCCTTTTACTCTATGATCAACACCCAATTCGAATAGGAAAATACAAGTATTTAAGATTGATAATGGTAAAGAGTATTTTAACTCTGTTATTGGTCCCTATCTCTTAGAACAAGGAATCATTTATGTAAGTTCTTTTGTTGACACCCCTCAACAAAATGGGATAATCGAGAGACAAAAAAGATGCCTACTTGATGTATCAAGATTAATCATGTTCTCTAATCACGTGCCTAAACATATTTAGGGGAAAGCTGTATTCTTTGTCACCTACCTTATTAATTGAATGCCTAGTCGGGTTCTTCAATTTCAATCACCTCGTCAAGTCCTCATACAAGCCTTTCCACACATCATAGTTTTTTCCTCCGACCTACCACTTAAAGTATTTGGATGTTCATCTTTTGTCCATATACATTAGCAACATTGAACCAAACTTGACGCCAAATCCATTAAATGTATTTTTCTGGGATACTCATCTAATAAAAAATGTTCAAGTGCTATTCCTATCACTAGGAAATTCTACAATTCTATGGATATCTCTTTTTTTGAATGCCAATCTTTCTTTCCTAAACTTGCCATTTAGGGGGAGAACTCAGGGAATACCAACTTTGGGAAATGCCAAGACACAATCTCAATCTTTCCTACACCCAAGTGTCACACAAACTACCGTGCTATCATCTATGCCCCTTAAGAGTCCTAGTTCCATATTTAACCCAAATGATCAATATAAACTGAGACTCTTGAGACTTCCAATTTGCAAGATTAGACTACTCATGATGATTTACTCGAGTCCATTCCACTCCAACTTTGAACAAATAATCGAGAACTCCGTGTTTATAGAAGGAGACCTACTTGTATTGTAGAGGACATTGCACAAATTAGGAACTGTCAAGTACCTAAAGCGGATCCTCCTGTCTCAAAGATTCACACTGTACGGATTCTTCTACCTATGAGTCTCTTGTTCCTTTTGTTGATGACTTGGCTTTACCCATTGCTTAGAAAAAGGGTGTCTGAACATGTATGAATCATTCAATTGAAAGTTGTATGGTTTATGGGAATTTGATACCTGCATATAGAGCCTTTGTTTCAACTCTTGATGGTGTATAGGTTCCTAATATAGTTCGGGAAGCTCTGAAAGTCCCACCATGGAAGCAAGCTATCAAGGAAGACGTCAGGGTACTAGAAAGTAATAGCATTTAGACTCTCATAGAGTTACCTCTAGGGAAGAAGCTAGTGGGATGCAAGTGGACATTCACTGTCAAATATAAAGCAGATGGGAATATTAGAAGATTCAAAACCAGATTGGTAGCAAAGAGCTTTACTTAGTTATATGGAATTGATTATTAGAAACTTTTGTTTCAGTTGCTAAACTCAACACTATTCAAGTTCTGCTATCACTTGCAGTAAATCAAGACCGGCCTCTACTTCAACTAGACGTGAAAAATGCCTCTTTGAATTGGGATCCTGAAGAGGATGTCTACATGGAAGTCCCTCCTGGTCTAGAAGATCATTCAAACAACCAACTAGTTTGCAATTTGAAGAAGTGACTGTATGGCCTAAAGAAGTCTTCAAGGGGGTTTGGTTTGATAGATTTACTAAAACTGCGGTGGAGAACAGAGACACTCAATGCCAAGCTGATCACTCTTTATTTGTGAAATTTTCATTAGAAGGCAAGATGTCTATTCTCATTGTTTATGTATATGACATAATTCTTATCGGAGATGACTCAAAGGATGCTTAAGAGGATGCTCGCAATAGAATTTAAGATTTACTAAAATTGCAGTGGAGAACGGAGACACTCAATGCCAAGTTGATCACTCTCTATTTGTGAAATTTTCATTAGAAGGCTAGATGTCTATTCTCATTGTTTATGTAGATGGCATAATTATGACCGGAGATGACTCAAGGGAAATTGTCATGCTTAAGAGGATGCTTGCAATAGAATTTAAGATTTAAGATCCCAGTCCTCTTAGATACTTCTTAGGCATGGAAGTAGCTCAATCAAAGGAAGGGATTGTTATATCCTAACAAAACTATGTACAGGACTTGCTAAATGAGACCGGAATGCTTGGTTGTTAGCCTGCAGAGACTCTTATGGACCCCAATCTGTGGACAAGCAGGAGTGGGACATCATTTCAGTTGACAAGAGGAGTTATCGAAGACTTGTGGGCAACCTGATCTATTTCTCACATACTAGACCGAGCATTGCATTCTTTGTCAGTGTGGTGAGTCAGTACATGAACAATCCAAGTGAAGAACATTTGGAAGCTGTGAATTGAATTCTCAGGTACTTGAAGATGGCACTTAGGCACAGTTTGTTCTTTAGGAAGTGTGAAAAATGTAAGATAGAAGTCTACATCGATGCTAGCTGGGCTGGAGAGTTAATCGATAGAAGATCAACATCTGGCTACTGTTTATATGTATGGGGCAACCTTTTTACTTGGCGAAGCAAAAAACAATCAGTGGTTTTTAAGAGTAGTGCATAATCAAAAACTGCGCTCTTGCTTTAGGCATATGCGAAGGAATGTGGCTCCGAAGACTATTAAGGGAATTGAGAGTGGATGCTACAGAAACAATAAAAATCTACAGCGACAACCTAGCAGCCATTAGTATTGCTAAGAATTCAGTTTATCATGATAGGACCAAGCATGTGGAGATTGATAAACACTTCATCCGAGAAGGCCGACAATGGAATTGTTCAACTGAGCTCCATCCCTGCTTAGTTGTAGATTGCTGATATTTTTAACAAAGCTCTTCTAAGGACAAGCTTCAAAGAATTCAACTCCAAGCTAGGATTGCATAACATATAGTATACAACCCAGCTTGAGGAAAGTGTAGGAAGGAGCGTATTCTGTGTATATTAGTGAGGATATTATTTACTTTTGGAGATCTGATTAGCTAGGAGTTTATTTATTTATTTATTCTGTTTTTTGTTTAGTTGCTTTCTTATTTTAGTGAGATTCCTTATTTAGTGGGATTCTCTTCTCTTAAAATTATGGACTAAGATATCAGCCACATCTATAAAAATATTAGGGTTGTATTGCATTCTAATTCAATGGGAGTATTTTTCCTTATCAAAATTTTCACTTTTCTCTTCCAATCTTCACTATTAATAATTTGTTTGATTACAACAAAGGAATCTGGGGAGGAAGGCAGGTGGTGTGGTGAATTACTTGTTCCTTGATACTCCTATCACAATAGTCCAGGAATACATCAGAAAAGACAAAAATACCGTTATCTTCTATCCCTGAATCCCACCAACTACTCTCATCTCTCTTTCTCTCGCTCCCCCCTGCCCCGTTCGTCCTCCCTCACCTGCTAACCCTGACGTACATGAGAAGGGAGTGTTAAGAATTAGATAACTATTGTGACAGGGTAATTTTGTTATATAACGCAACTCAATATGTGCTACGAGGCATTTAGCTGAGGAGAGCAGTGCATTTTTCTTTTTCTGCTTTTCACATACTGACTCATCTAAGCCTTTCTGATCTTTTCTGTTTTCACATGGTCTGGGATATTGTCAACAGCAGATCCATACTTCTATTATAATTACTACATTATGAAATTGCAATAAAGCTTTTGTTTAAATAGAATGTTGATATATCGTTACATATGGGGATGGGGGTGTGTGTTTGGGTGGGGGGAATTATTACCCCCATTGAATTGGCTGGAAATTGAAAGGGAATAAATATTCATCCTTTTATGGGTAAATTATTTCTTGCTATATCATTGATGAGCTGTTGAGTGAAAATCTATGCATAACCACTCACGTGTTGTCTTCCCACTAATAAAGGCATTTTTAACCAAACGTCATTTTTCTTGGCGCCCCATCCCACGCACCCCAACCCCCAACCAACCACCACTTTTTAAAAAAAAAAAAAAAAAAAAGATGCCATTTTATAGTAACTCTTTTCCTTTCTTTTGGGCACAGGCTAATGAAGTTGTTAAAGCAAATAATTTGTCCGATACTATCGTTGTACTACATGGACGAGTTGAGGTAGATTCCATCAATACAACCTTTTTCTTTTAAACACATTTTATAAACTTGACGTGAAATCAGTATGGTTATAGGCTTTTTCTTATTTCTAGCACCCTTTCCTACACAAGAATGAGTATCATTGATGGTAATATTACAGGAAGTTGAGCTTGAGGAAGAGGTTGATGTGATTGTTTCAGAATGGATGGGTTACATGCTTTTGTATGAGGTGGGTTTCTCCACATATAGTTCTCCTAAGATCTTCCTTCTTTCTTTGTCTAGCTTAAATTGCAATAAATTCATTCTGACATTGGCTTGTTCTACCTTGATGCACTGGTGCTGGCTTCTGAATTTGATGATTTATATCTCTTTACTGTAGAGTATGTTGGGTAGTGTTCTTACTGCAAGAGACCGCTTTCTTAAACCTGGAGGGCTAATCCTTCCCTCAAATGCAACGGTATATTTTCTTACTATGATATTGGATGATAATAACTCTAGAAAAATCTATCGCTATTTTTTTTTTTTCTACTGCTGGGTAAATTATTATTTGTTTCCAAAATTCTTGGCCTATGTTGGGTGAAAGAAATCATCCACCCCTCATGCAGGGGAAATGGAAAAATAAAGCCATCTTGTGCAGACTAGTGTGAAGCCCCTGAAACTTGAACAGATATTAGTAGTACTGGTAAACAGTGATCAAATTTGCTTCTGATTTTAAAATCTCAATCTACTGCAGTTGTACATGGCCCCAGTCACCCATACTGATAGATATGCTTACAGCATTGATTTCTGGCGGAACGTCTATGGAATTGATAGTACGTATACAATGAATGTGAATTTTCGCCTAAGTTATCTTCTTTATTTATTATTATTAATTTTTTATATTTTACTTAAAATTATTCATTGCTCAGAAGTTGCTAAAAGTAATGAATGAGTGAAAACCTATGCTAGATGAATTGCTGCATGTGACAGTGATGATCAACTACTTTTTGATTCATTCAGCCAGAATGATAATCACAATGTTATGATGTTGTTATGGATCTGGCTGGAGGCAATGGGATAACATCAAAATATTGCAGCGCTATGGGAAGAATGGCAATTTTTGCATGTTTAAGATTTATTTGCTGCTGGTGCTGCTTGTTTACCATGCTTACTGACTTTGGTATTTGATTTGTTAGCAACTGCTGATAACGATGATGCTCTACCAGTTACATATATTTTTTGGGTGATCATGCATGTATATCTATTAATCCAAATGTGAGCTTTGCATGTAAAAAGGTAAGCTTGCTATCGGAATGCCAACTTTGTTAATTGCACATGTAAGTATAGATAGTAAAAAGAATGAAAACGGGGATATGGTTACAAACTAGATTGAGGTTATAAGTTGGCAGCTTTTATGTAATTGAGCTAGCAAAGAGTGTGTGTTGTTAATGTGCTCGGTTGTCTGGAATTCTTTTCTTCTTAATATGCAGTAGATAGCTGCAGCTGTCTCTCATGTGATTAGAACACCACATGAACAAGGAAAATATCATACATTCTGTGGGAGTAATTGTAGTTGATTTTGGGAAATTACTATCATGATTCTTTTAGATTCTTATTGACTCCCATAGTAGATATTTATCTAGTAGATATTTATTTCAAAATGGTTATTATTTTCATAATCATAAAGAGAGAAATTTGTATTTCCATTGATAGATAATTTAAAAAAAAAAAATTACATCATTGTATGTAGAGACAGTGCATACTTAATAGGTGTACCAACAGCTGGCATACTGATTTGTATCTAACAAATTATTAATTATCATGTTAAAAAGATAAGGGGGGGAAATAAAACTACCATTTACAAAAATGTTTCACTATGACACTCCCTTTAGCTGAGGATTAAATGTCTATTTCTAACTCGAAAGTTATCTCACGTAATATTGCACGACTCAATTTCTTTGTTTAAACATCTGTAAATTGCATTACCGAGGAATATGTCATATAAACTAAATATTCTTCTAACTTTCTTAAAACATCTGCAAGTTGCATTATGGAGGAATGTATGGCATATAAAAGACCATTCAATATCTTTGTTAAAACATCTGCAAGTTGCATTTCTATGAAGTATATGACATATAAACTAAACATTCTTCTAACTTTTTGTTGATTAAATATTTACTAGTCTCAATGTGTTGATTCTATGATATAGTGTTAGATTATGAGCCATATAATTGCTGATTTATTGCCATTTTAAAGCTTCATAGGTTTTTCCTGTGTAACCCTTAACTCAGTTAGGATAATCTTTAGCTATATTAGCTTGCAAATTCCTTGGGCAGTTGTTCTAAATTTTGATTGTACAGTTTATCTAGACATAGCATTTTACCTCTTGTTTCTTTTTACTGGATTTCTTACAAGACCTATACAATAGCCACAAGTTGACTTTTTGTCTATTATTGATCCTATATAATTCGCATCAATATGGAAAAAAGAAAACCATTTTTAGACATCCTTTAAGATAGTGCAAAACCTTATAAATTGCTTGTAGAAGACAGTTTCTTGGATCATGCACGAACGAAACACTCATAGAGTATGTGTCAGGCCAGGGTCTAGGAGTTTTCCAACTTGTTATCAGACAAGGGTAAGAGGAATAATTTCATGTTTTATTCATATGCAAGGAGATATATTTATATACAATATGACTAGAGATATTATAGGAAACGAATAGTCTAGGAAACTATATCTCCTTAATATAGTACATTAATATCACACTAATTTACACCTCATAATGCTCTCTCTCAAATTAGAGCATAAATATTAATCATGTTCAACTTGTTACAAATATCATCAATCCTAACCCCATTCAATGCTTTACTGAAGATATTTGCTAATTGTTCTCCAGTCTTAATGTGTCCTGTAGTAATCAAATTTTGTTGTATCTTCTCACGAATAAAACGGTAGTCTATTTCAATATGTTAGTTTGCCCATGAAACACAGGGTTAGATGTAGTGTGATGAGTTGCCTGATTATCGCACCACAACTATGCAGACATTGGTGCTTCAAACCCAACTTTCATCAAGATTTGATGAATTTACATTATTTCGCATGATGACTGTGCCATAACTCTGTATTTTGCATCTGCACGCAAGTAGGATACAACATTTTGTTTCTTGTTTTTCCAAGAAATCAGATTTCCTCCAACAAACACATAATACCTAGAGGTGGATTTTGCTGTTTATCTTGGATCTAGCTCAATCAACATCTAGAAACACTCAATACTGTTTTGTTTGCGATTTCAATACACTAAACATGTCACGAAGCACCCTTTAGATAACATAAAATTTGTTCTAAGGTTGCCTGATGATGCTCTATAGGAGAAGACATAAACTGGCTGGATATGCTATATCACTGTATTAAGACGAGTTATTACAAAGGCAAGAGGAATAATTTATGGAAGGAGATATATTTTTATACAACATGACTGGAGGTATTATAGGAAACAAATATTTAAGGAAACTAAATCTCCATAATATTGTACATTAATATTACACTAATTTACACCTCATAACACAACTAATTGTTGGATCATATTTGTATTAACTTTTGGCCTCTCTTTAACTTCTCCAAGTTTTTTATTAAGATTCATTGGCCTAGAGATTGGATCACATCTTATCTTGCTTTCTTGAAGAGATTAAGCACATATTTTTGTCGTGATATGATCCCTTAAGTTGAGTAAGCCACCTTAGTACCTAAAAAATACTTTAAATCCCCAAGCCTTTTTAATTCAAATTCTTTAGTCAATTATCATTTTAAATTTCTGCTTTTCCTTCTCATCATTCCCATTTACGATGATGTCATTGAGACACACTTAGACTAAGAGTGTAGTTACTCATCCCGAGGCCGGGTGCTTAATGAACAGAGTATGATCACCTAGTTCTACTCATAGCTTGGAATCTTTGTAACTTTAGTGAACTTATCAAACCAAGCTTTAGGAGATTGTTGCAATGCATATAGAGCATTTTTAGCTTGCAAACTTTATTTCCTATTTTTTCTTCTTCAAAACATGGTGGAATTTTCGTGTAAATTTACTAGTCTAAATTTCTGTAGAAGGAAGCACTTTCGACATTATACCGCAAAAGTGACTTGTTATGTAATAAATATAATAGTTTATACCATATTTATAAGTTTGCTTTTAGATCAGATGATTGCGATGCTAACCTTAATATTATATCAGCGTAAGGGGTCATAACTTTGAATCTTTCTATACTTATTACAAACTCTATTTAATTAAATCGTTCGTTTGATGAACTTTAGTCAAAGTTTCAGTCTATAAATGAGGACTGTTACGAATAATAAATATAATAGTTTATACTATATCTACAAGTTTTATTTTTCAGATAAAATGATTGTGGCGCTAACCTTAATATAACCGATTAAAGTAAGCTATTATGGATAATAGGATTCTTACAATGCTCATTTTTCCTTTGTTGCTCAACATTGTTGAGTCACAAATTGATTTACTGTCACCATCGATAACCGTAAGTGTTCTTAATCTTCTTGTTCATGACTTCTGCTTCAATTCCATGGATTTCTAATTAATATGATTGAAAGAAAATGGACACTCAAGATGGGTTATTATGCACCGATGCTAAGTTAAGCTATGGACAATCTAAGAATAGTTGTTATACACTAATTTCAAGTTAAACTGTGATTGCGTTGAAATCAATGTGATACACATTCTATAACTATTGTTTGCCGCGACTATAAATGTTGATAAGAATGAGTAATAAAACTTTTAGAACGGGTAATATGTTAAATATTAACCGATAATAAGTCATGTAAATCAACTCCTATTTATAGGAGTCACTGCATGAGTAAAATAAGAAATTAATGAATATCGTAACTAACGGCTAAGGAAGCTAAATGAAAGGAAATTGGAAATTAAGCTAGAAAAATATCTAATCTTACCAGTAAAATAAAGTAGGATGGTTTCCTATGGAGTTAAGAAAATGGAAATTGCCTCTTTTGACGCATCATATTTGGATATATCAAATGCTATCTCATGTTTGGGTTAATGGTGACGAACAATGGCTGCCAACATATGGTGGGTAATTGCTGTGAGGTAGATGACATCTGCTTAATTTTATTATTTGAGGATGCTCTAAGCCTCTAAGCTGAAGAGTTGTACAGAAACATCCTTTTTCTCTACTGGGAAAGGAGCTAATCAGCCAACTTGAAGTAAGTTGCATCAGTAAAATTCCTCAAGTTGTGAGCAAACTTGTCAGATGCTCCTTATATTCAGACCTTGTATGGATTTACCTTTCTTATCACTATAACACCATTTCAGTTTGAATATTTTGTGTGTTTTGTGACTAAGATTGTTACTTTTTATGAAGAATGTTGAGGATATATGGCTTTAGATAAATTCGTGGAAGGATTTCAACATATTACTCCACAGTCTTTACCTTAATGCTTAGCTGAATTTGGTGGTTCCCCCTGCTGATTGCAGTGTCTGCTATGATACCATTGGCAAAACAATGTGCTTTTGAAGAGCCTTGCATAGAGACGATTACTGGCGAGAATGTTCTAACATGGCCAAATGTGGTGAGGCACTTTCTACCTTTTAAAAAAACTTCACAATGTTATCGCTTTTCATTGGAAACACAAATAAGGTGTTTTTCTTTTTTCTGCTTTCTTTTTGAGATGGCGTCATTTGTCTTCAATTCCCCATCTTTTACTGTTTATAACTGATAATGATGTTTGATTGATGGAGGCTGTTGATTTCTTTTGGGAAGAGAGTTTGGTATGCCTGCAGTCTGCTTACTTAAATGGATCTAGCAGAGGAATAAGAGATATTGCTTAGATTTTGACTGAGGACTATCATGAAGTTGGATAACTCTAATAAAATTAAAATATGAGGATATAGTTAATTTTTAGCATAAATCATTGCCTTTGAAGATACTGTGAAGTGAATATCTAAACTTTTTGGGGTAATTAAACCACTATTTAAACTGCCTGCTACATTGGATGATTGATTAAAAAAAAAATTCATGTCTTCGGTCTTTGCAGTTTTGCATGTTTAGTTTTAGTCTGTTAAATTATGGTGACAAGTATGTCTGCTTCGGTTGAGATTAGATGATCTCATAAAAATTGACTTCATACTCAGACTTTTTGTTGAGGCATTGAAGTGATACCAGCCTTAGCTTTCTTTTTGGCTCAAATTCCTTTTTACATATTACCATTGTTGTTGTCTCTTGCATTTCATATGTCCCCCTTGGGAAACTTTATAACCAATTGGGTGACTGACTGGTGATAGGTAAAGCATGTGGATTGCTACACAGTTCAAATTGATGAGCTAAAATCTGTGACATCAAGATATAAGTTCAAATCTATGATGCGAGGTATACTTCCTACTGTCTTGTTGCTTGTCCAAGTAGAGGATTCCCAAGTGTTATGTTGGTATACAAACTTCTATCATGACATTTATTGTTATTACCTTGATATTATAATGTCAAATCACTCTTTCCATTCTATTGCATATATTTTGTTTAATTTCCGCTCACCTTTGGAATCCGAAGCTATTGTATCTTCTGCATCTCATATCCTCCAAGCGGTTATAGTGTCACTTCTAATATATGCTTTTGATTCATTTCTGTTATCAGCTCCATTGCATGGGTTTGCGTTTTGGTTTGATGTTGAATTTAATGGGCCTGCAATATCTCCTACCAATAGTCATTTACCGACGTCATTTATTGAATCATCAAACCAGCAATCATTGGATGGTAGTCAGACGAAGAAAAGGGCTAATCCAAATGAAGCATTGGTGCTCTCAACTGCTCCAGAGGATCCTCCAACACATTGGCAACAGGTACATTGACAGCTTTTCACAAAATATGATATGCTTTTATGTTGAATGTCATCTACTATTGGATTTATAAATGTGACTTTGTGGCATTAAGTTGTAGCTGGGTAATATTTCATTGTCAAATCTGTGTCGATGTTTAAAAAATAAGACACCTTTGGTCCTCCATTTTTGTGTTGCCCAAGAGTATTCTAAAGTGCTGGAGTTTGAAGTGTGAATGCTTTTTTTATGGAATGGAACCGATGAGAATAGGGCCAAAGCAAAAATAGCTTGAGAATGTGTGTGGGCCAAAGAATGGAAGGGTCTAGCATCATTGATCTTACCTTGTGAACAATGTTGCCAAATTTATTTGACATTTTTGCTCTGACATTAATGAGTCCTACTTGCTTAGTTGGGTTAGGTCAAAAGTGCTCAAAGGAAGGAACTTTGGCATGTTAGAGTCCCAGCTTCTTCTTCTTAGTCTTGGTGAAAAATTCTACTTGCAAGACCCCTTTGTGGTAGCCTTTTGACATGGGAAGTAGGGATTGGAAATTTCATATCCCTTTGGTATGATGAATGGCACCTAAAGGGCCCCTCAATTGATTGGGTTGATAAATGTGAGATCTATAGTTTGGGTTGGCTTAAAGAATGAGGCTTGGATCTAGTATAAATGGTGACAAGTGGAATGTGGCCAAATTGGAGTCTTTCAGAAATCATAAGATCTAATATTGACAGCAATTTTGTGCTTAACAGCTCTCAAAGTGACAGGTCAGCAAGGAAGTATTGTCCCCACTTAAACATGATAGAGGAGATAGAGGTGCTGTTGTGGGGGAGAAAGTTGATACATGTGATAATTTAAATAGTAGTCAACCCTTACCTTCTGATCCAATTCCTTCTCATGTGTCTGAAACTCCATTAAAGAACACTACTGGGGGCTGTTCTCCTACGATGGAGGTGCAAGTGGACCAAGATCATCATGATTCTATCTCGACTGAAACTCCAGCTGGTCTTCTTAATCGAACTCGAGCAAGGGAATCAAGATCTTCCTCTTCTCTATTGCCAAAAGTTTCTCCAATAGGAGAAAGAGAGAGCATTTCTTCAACAGAAGAAAATGCACATTTTTTTTAATTCCTCCTTGCATTTTAGATATGAATTTTGCGGCTTGGTATGTACATGGCATAAGTGATCCTATCAAAGCGGCTGATGTAAGGAAGTTTGATAAGAAAATGATATTTCTTTGGTGGGGTTGCTTAAAACTAGAATAAACCACTCGATTGAAGACTTGATTAGATGAACAATTAGTCGAAACTGGAATTTTGCAATAAATAGTCTTGCTAGAAAACGCATTTGGTTGTGTTGGGATGTGTGTACGTGAGATGCCATGGTTCTAAAGGAGCACGAGTAATTTTCTCATTACATCTGTACTAACTGGAGGGCAAATGAGATGTTTCTGATCTCTTTCGTGTATGCTTCTAACTCAGTTGTTGAAAGAAATCATGTTTGGGAAAAACTTTTGAGTATCTCCTCTTCCATTATGGACCAAGCTTGGATTGTGTTCGGTGATTTCAATGTAACTAGATCTATTGAAGAAAATTTAGGGGGTAGCTAGAGACTTAACCAAGCTATCAACGACTTTAGGACTTTCCTCGACAATGCTGAGTTAGAAGACCTGTGTTTTGTGAGGAACCTCTTCTCATGGTCGAACAAAAGACCTGGTAATCCAATTTTAAAGAAGCTGGACAGAGTGTTGGTTAACCAAGAATGGATGCTTAAGTTCCCTTGCTCGGTAGCTCAGTTCCTTTCCCCACAACTGTCTGATCATGCTTTACGTATGGTTCACAGAGATTTTAGTCGCTTTCTTTAAAAATATCCTTTCAAGTTCTTTGACTTTTGGGTTGATTCAGATGGTTTTCTAAAATCGGTTGCTGATGTTTGGAAAACAACAGTATAGGGATGTACTTTCTTTCAAGTGGTTTCAATGCTTAAGCTCCTAAAATCTGAGCTTAAGACACTAAACTCTATAGAGTTTTCCAATATTTTTTCTGAAGTAAACCAAGCAAAATCTTCCCTTTGCAGCTTACAATCAGATATGGATCATGGAAATATCTCTTTATTACAGGAGGAGAGAGAACTTTAAAAAAATATTATTTGTTGAGAAATGTTGAGGAAAGATTCTGTAAACAGAAGTTTAGGATTAAGTGGCTTAAACTTGGTGACAAAAATACATTTTTCATAAAGCCATGATCCAAAGACACAACCACAATGGTATTATCTCTTTGGAGAAAACAGATGGTTCAATAGCCCTCAGGTACCCAGCTGTCCATAAGGGGGTGGTGAAATAGTTGTCTAAAATGTTCTCACACCAAGACTCTGAAACCCAACTTTTGACCATGGAAAGCCTAGTTACTTGGAAGTTGAATAGATAACAAATTGATTTTCTACAGTCAACTTTTTTTGATGGAGAGATAAAAGTCGCTTTCTTCTCACAAGCAAATGGGAAGGCCCTCAAACCAGATGGATATTCTGTGAAAGTTTTTAAAACAGCTTGGCCGATCATTGGAAGGGATATTACTGCTGCTATCGAGGAGTTCCTACACACAGGGTTCCTTCTTAAATAGGTAAATAGCACCATCATTTCTCTTGTTCCCAAAGTATTTAATGCCTCTTCCCTTTTGGATTACAAATAGCTCTTGCTGCAATGTAATCTATAAAGCTATTTCCATAGTATTGGCTTCAAGATTAAAGGAGTACTACCATCCCTTGTCGGGAAAGAGCAATTTGCATTTATCCGGCGGTCGTAGAATCATTGATAACATCCCAAAGTATCTAATGCCTCTCCCTTTTGGATTACAAACCTAGCTCTTGCTGCAATGTAATCTATAAAGCTATTTCCAAAGTCTTGGCTTCAAGATTAAAGGAAGTACTACCATCCCTTGTCGGGAAAGAGCAGTTTGCATATATCCCGGGTCGTAGAATCATTGATAACATCTTTATTGCCAAAGAACTTGTAAATGGTTATCATTTTAATCATGGCCCCCATGATGCACCATTGAAGTTCATGAAGTTATATGACTCGTTAAATTGGAGTTTTTTTGGAGAAAGCTCTCCTTTGTATAGGGTTCCCAACCCACTTTTGTAACATGCTGGTGCAATGTTTTTTTGATTCCCAGATTCTCATTTAACATTAATGGTGAGTTGATTGGTTTCTAGGCAGCCCATTTCCAAGGTTGCTTCTGAAAGTGATTGTAGGACAGGTTCTGAATATGCTGTGGGTTGTCCTGTTGAAAGACTATTCAAGGGGACCCCTTTGGAGCCACAGTCTAAGGTTTTAAGGTCCTCTGCCTCTCTTGGTAAAGCTGATTCTGGCTCTTGCTCTAACTCCTCCCCTTTGAGGAAGAACCAAGAGTCTTTTTCTAACTCCACGATAAAAGAAATGGTTAAAGTGGCTGAAGAGATTGAGAGCTGGGCTGGTTTTTTTGAAAGTGTTGTCTAGTAAAGAAGTTTCCCTTACCCGTGTTGCCCCAAAGGCCCCATTATCTTTTGTTGAGGTGGTTTCTGGTCAGCAGCCTCATGTGGATTCTCCTAAAATTAATGTGGCTCTAAATTACCATCCTCTTACACATGTGAATGGCCGTGTTCATGTTAAGCCCTGTAAGTCTGCTTTAGATATCGGGGAGAGGATTTGGAGTACACTTGTGGGTTTTTTTTAGGAAAAAAGTATTCCTTTTCCTGTAGTTCAACACATTGCCTAGTTAGTTTGGGGCGATGGATTCATTGAGGTTCTTTCAAATGGTTATGGATATTTCCTCTTCAAGTTCTCAAATGAGGATTCACTTCTTAAAGTTCTTAGGCAACTATGGTTTTTTGCGAATCGGTGTTGGTTCTTGAATGGTGGCGTGTTGGGATGGCTTTGAATCGTGTCTACACAAGGAAAATGCCAGTTTGGGTGAAGCTTTGGGGTGTTCCTATGGAGTTCCTTCATAATGAAGGTGTTGGATATGCTATTAGTGCAATTGGCATACCACTCTAGGTGGATTTTGTCACTATAACAAATTCTTGTATTCGTTATGTCAAGGCGTCGATGGAGATGGAAGTAGATGGAGATTTCATTGTGGACTTTGATATGGAATGTGCATATGGATCAGTCTATAGGGTAGATGTTGAATACCACATTCTTCCCCAAAATGTTCAAGTGATCGTGTTTTTGGGCATAGTGATGCTAAATGCCCCAACAAGTTTGATGGTGATGGTCCTTTGGTTACCCCTTTGAATGACCAATCGAACCCCCCATGCCAAGTGGAGCATGTTTCTAAGGAGGCATCTCACTTAGCTCCTCATGGTAATGGAAGTAATGTTCTCTCTAAGGTTGCAAATGAAAAATCTGAGAAGGTTAAGGTACTTAAGCTTGGAGGAGTGGTTATTAAGGAAGGTGGAGAAGTGCTTACCATGGCTCAAGCTCCAATTCCTCCAGATAAAAGGAAATTAGTTGCGGTTCTTGAAACTTTTGATTCAAGAAGTCCTAGCTCTTTGAATTCAGTCTCAAATGGAGGGGACTAGCTAAAGCTCAATATAGCCACATGTGTGGATCCTAGCATAGATGAATCCGGAATTTTGAGAGATCTCTTTGGAAATGGGGAGGATATTACATGCTCATTGTCTCACACCTTATCCCCTTCGCATGTTAATGAAACTCCCCTCTTTTCATCTCATGCAAAGGCGGTTAGTTCAGTTACCCCTTCTGCTTCATTCTTGGTTGAAGGCAGCATCTTAGAAAAGAAAATAAAGAAGTTGAAGAAGAAAAGAGATCGGGATAAGAAAGCAAAAGTGGAAGAGAAGGTTGTAGAACCTTCATCTTCTCCCTAGCCCCCTCTTTCTACCTTTTCTTGTTTTTCCATGAAGTTTGCAGCATGGAACATTAAGGGTCTTAATGACCTAAATAAATATAAAGAGGTAGTTAAGTTATGCAAGGAAAATAAACTATCCCTTATAAGGAAATAGAAACTAAAGTCAAGGATTCGAGGACTCAGCTAGTTTGGGGATGAATCTGTCCGGATTGGTGTTTATAGACTAACCAAAATGGGCGTTTATGGGTGGGGTGAAATCCCAAAGTTTGGAATATTCAAGTTTTGTTTAAATCAAGCCAAATTATTCATTGCTCATGCAGGTTGGTGGACAAAGATTTCTCTTGCAGCGTATCTTTTATATTTGGGGCTAACAATATGGTTGAAAGGAGGCATCTTCGGAGTGATTTATTGAAGTTGAAGTTCTCTATCAATGTTCCATAATTATTTTAGGGGATTTTAATGAATGTCGTAGTATTGAGGACAAAATGGGAGGAAATGTCTTTTTATCTAAAGGTATGGAAGAGTTTAATGATTTTTGTTTTGAAGCAGAAGTTGAGGATATTCGGTCATCTGGCATCTTTCACTCATGGGCTAAGTCCTTTTTTAACCCCATTCTTCGGCGGATTGACAGAGCTTTAGTAAATCATGATTGGATCCTTAATAACCAACCTTCAGAAGCTCAATACCTCAGCCCTAGTTTATTTGATCATTGCCCTATTGTAGTTAATTTAAATTTGGAGAGTAAGATGCGAAAATATTTTTTCAAATTTTTTAATTTTTGGACAGCTCATCCAGAGTTTTGTGATATTGTACAATAGGTTTGAAATAGAAAGGTGGAAGGATAACCTGTGTTTCAGGTGGTCACAAAGCTCAAGCTCTTGAAGTTGGAATTAAAAAAGTTAAACCATGAGTCTTACTTATGTATTCAACAGAGATTTGGAAGCTAAGGCAAAGCTGCTGGAGTGTCAAGACTTCAATCGTTCCAATCCTGAAATAGTTGATTGGAACCTTGAGAAGTCTTTATTCAGAGAACATTATTTCCTTAATGCAGTGGAAGAGTCTTTTCATAAACAAAAATCTAAGATTACATGGCTTAAATTGGGCGATCGCAATATTAGCTACTTCCATCGATGCATGAAGCAACGATATGACTGCAACACCATTGGCTCAATCACTAATAGCAATGGGCAACAAATTACTTCTATGAGGATATTAAAACCACGGTGGTTGGGTATTATGAGAACTTATTTAAGGAGTCCAAGTGCCCAGAACAGTTTCTTGACCACCTACATTGTTTGATTTCAAAAAAGGTGAAGAGGATGGATTGGGATATTCTTATGGGGCCAGTTTCTTATGAAGAAATAAAACCGGTCTTCTTCAATGTCTCAAGACAAAGCTCCTGGACCGGATGGGTATAATGCAAACTTCTTTTGTAGTACCTGGGATATAATTGGTAATAACATTTCAATAGCCATCAAGGAGTTCTTCGCAACTGGTAGTTTGCTGAAATCTATCAATTCCACGACAATCTTGCTAATTCCAAAGAAGGAAAACCCCTATGAGCTTGTTGATTTTAGACCTATTTGTTGTTGCAATACCATTTGTAAGTGTATCTCAAAAACCCTTGCAAAGAGATTGAAGGTACTACTCCCTTTTCTTGTTGGAAAAAACCAAATGGCTTTCATTAAAGGCCATAGGATTGTTGACAATATTTTTGTTGCACTAGAGTTGTTTAGTTATCATAAAAATAGCCTTGGAGCTAGATGTAACATCAAAGTTGACATTATGAAAGCCTATGACAATTTAAGGTGGTGTTTTCTCGAACAAACGTTGGACTTCCTAAAGCATCATGAGAGAAGTCGGTAGTAAGGATGATTTCTCTTTCCATTGGAGATGTCGCAAAGAAAAACTCAAACCACCTTTGCTTTGCAGACGATGTGATGATCTTTTCTAAAGAAGATGTGAAATCTATAGCTCTCATTAAAACAACCCTTGAGGAATTTTATGGACTATCAGGGTTATATGCTAGCCTTTCCAAAAGTCACATTTTTATGAGTGGTGTCATTGAAGGCATCAAGGAAGAAATTATTCAAAAATTGGGTTTTCAACCTTGTGAACTTCTAGCAAAATACTTGAGGGTGCTCTTATCTTCTTCAAAAACAAATAAATCCACATGCCATTTCTTAATTGAAAGGTTTGGGAAGCGGATTAGCCATTGGACATCCAAATATTTGTTGTATGCGGGGCGTGTTGAACTATTGAAGAATGTACTCTTCTCCATCCAAGTGTATTGATCGTCCATTTTCATCCTTCCCAAAAGCATCTTAAAGGGGCTAACAAAGAAGATGAATCGTTTTTTGTGAAATGGTAACGATGAGAGTAGAGGAAAAGCTAAGATTGAGTGGAATGTTGTCTGTAGACCCAAAAATGAAAGGGCTTGGTATTATTGATTTGGTGACTTGGAATAAAGCTACCTTACTCAAACACATTTGGATCCTATGCTCAACAAAAATGATTTTCTTTGGCCATCTTGGGTTCGATCTGAACTTATTAAAGGTAGAAATTTTTGGTCCATGAAATCACCAGCAATGACCAGGTCATGGAGGAAAATCCTTTAGTTTGGACCATTTGCTCGTAGTCTTCTCAAATTGGAAGTAGGAAATGGTAACCATATTTCCTTATGGTATAATGACTAGCATCCAAGGGGAAAGAGCTATTTACTCCTTAGGCTTATCAAAAGACACTCGGGTTGTGCTGCATTATCAACAATGAGGGATAAGATTGGCTATCAGGGGACGTATGGGATCGCATAAGATTGGATTTGGTGCATACGTTCTTCCCTAATGCAAAAAATGAAGATAAGCTTGTAGGAAGAATGAACCCTAAAAAAAAAAAAAAAAATCTCAATCAAGATAGCTTATAATCTCATTCGTGAATGCAATGGAAAGGTCCCTTGGTTCAACTTTGTGTGGTATAAAAGAATAGCACCGAGACACTCCCTTTTCTTTTGGCTACTTGCCCACCAAATATTCATCACCTTAGACAAGTTAGTGTCGTAGGGAGACACGTCGCAAAACCATTGTTGTCCATGCAATTTGGAAGAGGAATCACATGATCACTTGTTCTTAAAATGCTCCTTCATTGTTGAAATAGTGAAATTTTTAAGAGAGGTGGTATCGGTAAATGGGGCTTATCCTTTCGATGCTTGTAGTATCCAAGATTTGGTTCTTTTGTATGGATCAAGGGTAGGGACAGTGTGGAAGATTTTGGTTAGTTTGACTGTTTATTCCACCTGGAGAGAAAGAAGTGAGAAAAGGCTTGGAATTAGTTCTTGGATTCCAGTTGAAGTGTCGTGCATCATTCTCTATTATTTTTCTATTTTGGATAGTACTCTTACTTTTTAATTGTCAAGATCTCGATCTTAATACTCTTTTGTTTTGTACGGTATTTTGTCGAGATTTTAGGCCTCTTGTGAGTCTTATCATTTTTTATTTATCTTATATTGTATTTTATCAGATATTAATGAAATTCTGAACTTATCCAAAAAAGATTTCATTGGTTTCATCCTTGTCATCGTAGCGTTGCAAAGGCGACCCAATCTCGCTTTATCTCTTTGTACTAGCTATGGTGCTTCTATCATCTATGTTTTGGAGGATGGCTAAAAATAGCAACTTCTCTTTTCACTGGAGAAGTAAAGAGGAGAGGATCTCACATCTTTGTTTTGTAGATGATCTTATGATTTTTTGCAAGGGTGATACTTTTTCAGTTAAGGCTGTCAAACAAGTTCTTAAGGATTTTCACAAGCTTTTAGGTCTTAAAGCAAATGGTGCCAAGAGTTTGGTTTTTTCCTCAAATGTCAACCTCCCTACTAAATTGAAATGCTCAACATTCTTGGATCCATTTCTATCCTATACCTTGGTGTTCCCTTAATCATATCCAAGCTAAGAAAACAGATTGTGAGCTATTGACTTTAAAATTTCTGCTTGTTTAGGTGCCTGGATTAGTAAATTTATATCTTACGTAGGAAGGCTTTTGTTGATTAAATCTGTTATTTTCTCCATGCAAGTCTATTAGGTTTGATCTTTCTTTTTCCAAAACAAGTGGTGAGGAAACTTGAATTAATGATGAGGAATTTGCTATGGAGTGGAAGGCCTAATATTGCATCAAGGCAAAGGTGAAATGTGAAGTTATTTATACCCCTATTGTTGAAGGAGGTTTGGGTACCCGTTGGAGATTTGGAACAAAGCTGCTCAACTAAAACATCTATGGAATTTATGTAAGGGTGGACCAAGAAGTTTATGGGTCGACTGGATGTATAATGATTTCCTTAAGAGTAGAAGCTTTTGGTTAGTTAAACCATCCTCATCTTGCTCTTGGACTTGGTGTAGGCTCATCAAAATACGTAATTCTGTCCGCCAATTTTTCAGTTGGCAAGTTGGAAATGGCCTCTCTTATCTTTCTTTGGGATGATTTTTAGCTCCCTCAAGGCCTTTTTGACATCATTTTCAGTGCAAGGGAAACCACTCTTGGGATTGCCTTTGAAATCCAAACTTTGCTCCACAATTGGAGCTGATTCATGGTGTTTTCCCCTCTCCCTCTTTGGAATAGTATCCATATTCCTCCAAATATCTACCTGAATCCATCAATGAATGATAAATTGGTATGGAGGCTTGCCTCTAATGGAATGTTCTCCATCAAGAGTGCATACAACTCTCTTTCTCACACTGGCATAGCTGTTCCATGGTCAAAGATTGTGTGAGGAAAGAAATCCATTTCTGGGCATTGTTTCATCTTTTTGCTCGCTTTCAATAACAAACTCTACACACTTGATAAGCTCTTTTTGTGGGGCATCGTTTCCTCAAAATTGTGCTACTTTTGTAATTTAGAGGATGAAACCCATGCTCATCTCTTTTTTTATTACTCTTTTTCAAAGGTGGTGTGGGAGGAAGTTAGAAAATCCCTACAATGTCCACCGGCTTTTATTTCTTGGTAGGAAGCCATAGATGGCCTTATTCTATCTCTGACAAGTCTTGTTTTGGATAAATGGAAGTCTGTTTATTGTGTTGTATTTGGAGAGGGGAATTCCTTATGCATCTAGCAAGGCTTATTTTGAATTCTCTTTGTACTCAATAGTTGATTGTTTTTACCTTCATAGTAGTGGTTTTGTTCTAGTTCTGAGAATGTAAATATTCGGCTTTGTTCCTTCCATCCCACACATTGCGGACACGCCTTTCTTTGACTATATAAATTTTTGAATTAGCCAAAAGAGGTGACAGGTCAATGTAGAAGTAACCAATGAAACATCTCTTTATCAAACAAGCGTATGCGGCTGTTAGAAGTCCTCCAAACAAAGTCCCCTGGCATAATTTTGTATGAACTAAGTGCATAGCACCTGGTCATGCTTTTATTTTGTGGTTTGTGGCTCCTGAGAGACTCTACATGTTGGATTTCTTGGTGAAATGGGTGACTGCAAGCACTAACTGCTGCTTTTGTGCATCTGAGAGGAGGAGAGGTATACTCACCTTTTTCATAAGTGTCCCTTTGTGAAAGAAGTTTGGATGCAAGATCATATACATGTTTCTTGTGATGTTCCTTACTGAGCTGCCTCGTTGGGGGATTTATTCAGCTTCTTGGGATTTAGATTATCTACAACTTGGAAGAAACCTATAGCCTTGGTGATTTATTATGTTTGGAAAGAGAAAAATGAGCGTAGACTTGGTCCAGGTGTTTGTATACGTGATTTTGTTACCATGCGTATTCTATCTTGTTTGTTCAGTTTTAGGACACTTGGTGATCATTGCCAAGATGCCAATCTTTTCACCCTTTTGTTTTTGTTGGTTCCAAGATTGATGTCTTATGTCTCTTGCGTGTTCTCTTCTAGTTTTGTACACGGGTATAACCCATTCTTGTATTATTTTAAAATCTATACAAATCTGAACTATACTAAAAAAATATTTAAGAAAATATAAAATTGATCAATCATCATAAATATTGATTTATATTGGACAAATCTGTGTTATAATTGGGCCACATGTGTCATATCATGTTAGTTTTGGGATCTCTGTAAATATATGTTACATTGACCTGGGTTCAAGTTATGGTGTGAGTAATTCCTACCCCTACAGTATACTCGATAGTTAAACAATTAGTTGCACAATTCCACCTTATGGTAGACACTTGTCCTAAGGCTAACATGGATGGGATGCAAGTCTATGCCTTCCAGGTACTGTCAAGTGTAGTTAAAAAATGCTTGGGGAATACTTGTCAGTAAAATTGAAAAAGTTTCTTTATTCCAAATTTTTGCGCAGTTGAGTACAATACCAAGTAATTGTCTGGGTGTTCAGTTGCCTTTTAAGGAAGTCAGTTTTCTAGTATATATGGTCATAAATACGATCTATTAATTGCCATTTATTTCTTGAAATTTACTATTTTCCTACTTATTTGACTAATTTCTTGCATAAATATCTCTATTGAGATTAGTTGAGACAAGCAAAGAAGGAAGTATTACCTAAAATACATTTTTTGAGAGATGGGATGATTGTCTTTCAATGAGCCTTTAAGATATTGGAGTGTTTTCTCTAATGAGCATTGTAAACACCAATCACCATAGATTTCAACCATTGAGGAGGAATTCTAACAAATAAGAACTCCCTATATGCATCAAGTTCATCATAAATCACCTGTTGACTAGTGCTTCAGGTGGTGAAAATCTAGATGGAGATGAGTGAGAGCTATCAAAGGGCAGTTATAACGTTGTCTATGGTGGTAATGTTGACCAACACGCATTCAATGATGAGATTGGTGGTTCTCAGACCCATGATGCCCAATGCATGGTCAACCCAGCCACAGTGAAGGTGAGGAGGGCAGTGAATACTATTGCTCAACCTCCCTAAGAGCGGCTCGGGTCATGAGTGGTTGAGGTGCAAATAAAGATCTCCTGAGTTGTGTGGCAGAGCTAGGTTTTAAGGGGTGGTTCAGGTGCAAATAATAATTTGGCATTAGAGTTGGCTGTCGCAGTAGTCTAGGGTTTTTCGGAGACATCAGTTTTTATGAAGCAATACTCATTAGATTGGGTCAAGGACTGGAAAATGGACGAATTTTGGAGGCTAGGATTGAAAAACTGGTCCATCAAGTGGTGAACATCTAGTTGGAGATGAGTGAGAGCTATCAAAAGGGACCGATAACATTGTTTATGTTTGCAATGTTGATCAACAGCATTCAGCGAAGAGGTTGGTGGTTCTCAGTCCCACGATGCATGTCTAACCCAGGCCATGATCTAGGTGAAGGGGGTGGTAAATGCTGTTGCTCAACCTTCTTAAGGGTGGCTGATCTCTGCACTCTGTTCACAAGCTCCTGAGGTCAAATAACATCCTCCTCAGGTGTGTGATGGAGCTAGGTTTTCAAGGGGGGCTTGGTTGTGGACTTCCATGCCAAATCTTTCACAAATGAATATTGACTGATGTCCTTGTTCTATTGGGAAAGGTTGCACAATGGTCCTGTATTTGTTATGTGGATGCCCATCCTAAAAGTGAGGGAACTACCCTTGGTTAAATCAATATAGCTGGTAATGCATGATTTTGGATAATCGAGCATTGAGGTTGCCTTTCATTAGCTTCAGTCTGAATGATGGAGTGAGCTTTTACATGTTGGCTTGAATGGATGGGATTTTGGACTTAATGCAAATGTTCCAATTATGACCTTTAATAAATTATAAACCAAAAGGTTGTAACTATTCATCTTAGGACTACTCCTGTGCTTGAATTGAACAGGTATTCTGAAACATGCTTTATGTTTCAAAACCAAAATTAGATAGGAAATGTAAATTTTCCTTATGTCTACTAGCTAATAAGGGAAGTCGTATGCACACTTCATGAGTTTGATAAATTGGCTACTGCATTTAAATGCCAAATCTACACTTCTCTTGACAAGCCTAAGTCCCTGACAAAAAAGTATGCCAAATGGTACTTAATTTTGAGCTTGCCGTGTCTCATAGTCGAGTGAGTGGCGAAATTGTGAACATGTGTACTTTTGGTAATTTTACTGAGTGCTTCAACAATAAAATTGGTCTATACCGATCACTTCCATTTCATGTTCAATTGCGAAAGCCCAATTGTTGCTGCAGAATAAGTACATATGTTGGTAGACATTTCTACGTATGTATTGAGTTTACCCTCTGGCTGATATACTTGCCCCAGTTTCTGCTGCTACATGGTATGGAAAATTACCTAGGCTGTTGCCAATGCGAGGTTCTAGGTGATAAATTTTTCTCTGACTTGTTTGCTTCTTTGTCATATATTACGGCAGACGATGATATATTTCTATGAACCTCTGGAAGTGGAGCAAGATCAACTTATTGAAGGTTCTGTAACACTGACACAGAGCAAAGAAAATGCCCGGTTCATGAATATCCACCTTGAGTACACGTAAGCAAGATGGCAGGATTTGTACTAATTGGAAAATTTAGGTGCTTTCTTTAACTTTCCAAATATATGAACTCTCCAATTTCTTGTTCTTGCAGCTCTGGTGGCCGGTCATTTGTAAAAGAGTCTGTAATGCGGTGATAAAATGCTGTCCGTATCATTCCAGGAATTCTTCCAACCCCAAAGATATACTTGTGCAATTTTCTGCCGAATCTGATTTTTCGTCTGTTGCTATGGAGAATTCAAGTCCGTTGCTCCACATCAAGATGGATGATGGGTAAGGCTTGTTAATGCAAATGAAGATGGGCGTTTCAAAGAAAGGTACTAATCTTAATTCCGTGGGGAAGTATTTGTAGTCTTTACTTTTGGATTGTAATTTATGGGAAAAATATATGCAGGTTAGGAAAATTTATGTTTATTTTTTAACGGAGGAGGAGCTTTGATTGGGTATCCCATTTCTTGTAACAGTAATACCCTTTCAATGCTGCAAGGTTGAGGATGAAACAGAAGGTTTCATTATTTGGACTTCCTTCTTATGAACTATTAATTTCAATCTCATAATCCTTTATTGAAAACATTGTGAGGCAAGCATTTGAGCTTCTTTGTATCCTTGCTTTCATGGCTGTTGGAATGCATGGGCTGTATTAATCTGTCTTCCATTTTATGTGTATTTAAATATTAACAGAACTACATTTTATTCTTCATCCTGGATGTCCAGAATCAGATGATAAGATGTGGTTAAAAAAATATATATATAGTAGTAATTATTGGAAAGACCTTTGATTGTCGGACCGAAATTTAATGCAGAAAAAGCAATATCGAATACGACACGAACTCATTAGGAGTATAGAATTTAGAATAATATTTGGCTGGTTTAGCATTTTCGTTAGAAAATACATGAACAAATTTGTGCTTCCCTTCAACATGAAGAATTGAGGCGTTATAAACAGGGTTGAATCTATTTTATATGTACAAGCTGAAAATGTCAAGTTTTGTTTTCTGTGACTTTATTAATTAAGCCCATCTGATTTAGGTTTATAACGATCCAATAATTCAGATCGAGTCTGATTGTTAATTTTACGTTCAAAATTTTCTTATTGGTTGGATGAAAACTAAAATTTACTTAGAAATATATTATGAATATTACTAAAGTTAAAAGAGTTATTTAGTACTTTAAAATTAAATTGCAGGTGGCACTCCATTACAGACATCTTGATGGGCCGATTGGGTCAGACCCAGCCTGGACCCATTGGGTGGGTTGGGATCGGTTTGACCCGTTTTCTTTTAAAAAAAATTAAAAAAAGAAAAATTCTTAAATTAAAATAAAATTTTAGACTTCAAATATAAAATGGATTTTAGATAGACTATCCTTTAATCTATATTTATTTAATACTATTACGGACATGAAATTATTTATACACAAGTACATCCTTATGAGTTGAAATATTAATAATATGATACTAGTGTAATATTTTAAAAGAGTGGAGTTTAAAAAAAAGAAGTTACATATTGTTAGAGCTGGACAAATGGGCCATGGCCCGCGGGCCAGCCCGTTTAACCCACTTTAAAAACGGGTTAGGGCCAGCTTTTTTTAGCTCGTTTAAAAGTGGGTTAATTTTACCCAACTCACTTAACTCGCGGGCCAAAGTGGGCTAGCCCGTGGGTTAAGTGGGTTGACCCACCAACTCACTTTTATAAAAATAAAATAAATAATTATAGGGTAAATATGTATTAATGAAGGTTATTCTTAAGATTTTTTATACTTGATATTAAATTTATATGTTAATTATAACAAAGAATGACAAATTGATGCACATGCACCATAAAATTTTATAAAATATATTATTATTATCATTATTTTAAATGAAATATATTATCTAATAAGTTATTTTAGAAAACTTATTTTTATATAAAAATTAATTAAAATAATAATGAAATTAATCATTAATATATATAACCTTATAAAACTCTCTTTTTTTATTATATATATCTTATTTAATTAGTATAAATAAGTTAAATGGGTCAACTTGGCCCATTTAACTCACAAAATATGTAAGTGGGTTAAAAGGATCAAAAAGTGGGCTGGCCCGTTCAACCCACGGGTTAAAGTGGGTTGGGTTAGGGTCAGGCAATTTTGGCCCATTTTTAAAGTGGGTCAAAATTTTTTGGCCCGTTTAACCCACGGGCCAAAGTGAGCCGGGTCGGGTTGGCCCGTTTAACCCACTTGCCCACCTCTACATATTGTGTAGATGTGAGATTATTCTTTTAGTAGAACTTTATATAAAGTATGAAACATGATTTTGAATTATATTTATTACATATGTTATTATCATTAATGCATTAAATATCATAAATACATTATTAATAATTTAATCACATGTAAAATAGTCTAAACATTAAATATGATTTATTTATTTTTAACTCTCCTATTATTTTGTATTCTATATTTATTTTTATTTCTTAGTTTGATTATAAATAATATGTATCTATTATTATTACCATTATCTTTTAAATAGGACCTGGATGAACTTATTGGATCCAAGGGTCTAGTTAGTACACTTGGCCAGGACTCACAGACTACAGTGTGTCTAGAAGCTAGGTTGGGTTTGGTTGGCTGAGCCAGGTGTAAAGGTAGATCCGATGTGGTTGAGAGGGGTCGAATACTGGTTTGGAATCGACCTTTGGACATGTATACTCCTTTAACAATAATATATATATATATATATATATAGTAGGTTTTAATTATTTTCAGTGTTAGTCTACATATAGATTACAATGATATTTTCTTGTCCTTCATGGTTCCATTTGCTTTATAAAACCAAGACATATTTAAGTATAAGGTAACAAAATTTACTTTTAGAAACACCGTACATTTAATTCTCAAGGTTTATTAGTTTTTCCTGTTTAAGTTTTTTTCTTTTATACATATATATTATCTAATTGAGTTCTTAATATTTTTAAACTTTCATAAAATTAGAACTTCTATGAACTTTGTTTGGTTTTCTATCTATCCATAACGCATATAGCTTCTAACTAATCTATTATATCGATTTATGCTCGTCATTCTTTAGATGGTTAGGGGAGTAAGGTAATTTCTTTACAATTGGTTGGTAGCAATATAAAGCACCTAGAAGGAATTATTGAAGATGTCCTACGAAAGCTAATAGGTTTTCTTTCTTGTAATTGTTCTTGATATGAAAGAGGATTGTAAAATACACTAGATGTTTAGTAGGAAACTTTTGCCTAGAAGTAAGCCCTTTATTGATCTAGCGGAAGAAAGATTGATGCTTTGGACTTGGAATAAGTAAGGATTATAATGTTTTTGAGACCTTGGAATATTTACCTTATAGCGACGCATGCATTTATACATGATAAATTGATTAGTGAATGAGTCTTGAGAGGAAAACTTAGAGTTGTGCATATGACAAAATAGTTCTATATTGGAGTGACGATGAAGATGAGAATGGGTTATGCGTACTACATTGAGCAAAGATGAGGAAAAAGCAAAAGAAAAAGATCTAATTGAAGGTAAGGTGATCAATAAAGATTATGACAACGTTTCAGAATATGAAGGTATGATACATGAGTTACTGGTGAAGAATGCTGTGCGAGTGTAATTAAGACAACAGATATTGTCATGCCCCGATGGTACCCTTTTAATAGTTAACAAGAGTACACTTGAATACTATTACTAGTTTACCTTCTAAGAATGACTTATTTTCAATGAACAGGATCTTTTAGTTGCTTTGATAAGAAGGACAAGTATATATAAGATATAAATTAGTAAATAACTGTCATCCATAGTTTGAGAATAATAATAACATTAGAGACCATAACTTTTCTATAAAATCCTTCAAATACATAGCTAAAGCTTCTAATGCTAAATACTTGTAACTAGAAAATTTAAAATATAATTCTTAACCCCAGCTACTCCTTAAGCTTCCAGCTTCTAAATTCTTACCTGGACCATGCTCTTGGGAGTAATGAGCTAAGGCCATAATGTAAACCTGAAAGGATTGTTGGAGTGTGAGCTAAATCACGGCTCAGTGAATAACCATAACTTACCACATATCAAACAAGTTTATTAACAATCATATGAAATGCATCAATCAAGCATATGTACAAATACAAGCCTGGATAACCCGGAATTCAAAGCAGGATGAAGATTTACGCCCTCTCATCGGGGTTGAAGGATCACAATCTATGACCTATCTACCCATGAGAGATTAAGCTTTCAGGAAAACAATAATACTCACTTTAATTGTCTCTTTGAATTTATGATGTCTTAAACACTCATTTCCTGTTTTAGTTTTAGAAACTCCATTAAGTGTTAGTTATTTCCAAGCAATACCATAAGCGACGTCCTTCATTTACCATTTAGTTCTTGTGATATCAACAGAGCAAAGGTAATCTTGTGATTAACTAATAGCTTCTTTGCCTAAATAAACCAAGGATTACCAGAGATCCGAAATACTAACACGTAGTAGGCTGTCACTTACTCAAATGCTACTTTATGCAAGTCATGCAATGCATGTTCAATTTCCTTTATGGTACTAGTAGTTTTATTCAAATTGAAGGTGATCAATCAGTGCGCAGGAAATTAATCATGTTACACAACCATAGAGTCATATAGAAATCTGTTGTTATTACTATTAGAGTGACTTGGCAATCAATATTTCATGCACCAAACAGTTCCCATAAACCCATACAATACACTTATGTTATTATCTTTTATTTAAGGTTCGCTAAGTTACAAGTACATACAATGTAATAAAACTGAGTTACTCACTTGCTCATATTGACTAGTCGTAGTAGTCGTTAGGAAAATCCTCACAAGTACCCAGGTCACCTATTGAGATGATTAATATATTCATCAATGTCACATAAACTATATGATTAAACTCCTATGAGTGTCTAAGTGTCCTATATTGATATTGGGTTTTCATTCTATTACTATATTGGTCATTTAGTAGTCCTTATGATAATCAAGTATTATTTCATATTTATTTTCATTTTGTTTGTCTTGTTCTGGTTTGATACTTATATGTATTTATCGGGTATTTGAAAAATTGATATTCAGTTAGCTTATTTATTTATTTATTTTATAGTTATTATTATTGTTATTTTTGTATTATTCCTTATTTGACTTAGTATAGCAACTTGTATTTATTTATTATTATTTAGAACTATCGGTTTTCTTTTTATTTACTTGACACAATTTTCTTTTAATGTAAAGGTATCACTTTATTCAAAAATTTAGATTATTTAAATTTCCATTGTTATATGTATGTCTATATGTATGCATTGAAATAAATACTTGGTAATTACCATAATTCTAACTTTTTCTTGTAAAATATACTAAGTTCACCTATAACAATAATAAAATTAGTAATATTAAGATTTGATAAATTTAAAATTAATTTAAAAAATATTAGTAGTATTATCTTTGTGTCATTATACTACTAGTACTACTACTACTACTACTAATAATAATAATATTAACAATAGTAATAATTATAATAATTTTGGTTTCAATAATAATAAATAAATAATACTTTAATAACAATTATACTCATAATATTGGTAATACTCATAATATTTGTAATATAAGTACTATTTATGGTACTTCAAAAATCATCTATATTAAGGTTAATACTAGTAGCAATATTAATACTTTTTAATACTAACAAAGTAATCTTAAACTTAACTTTTGGTTTTAATATTACTATTAGATATAGCATTATCTTAAAATAGTAATTCTAATAATATTATTAATCTAAATACTTTTAATGGTAATAATAATATTAACAACTATAATTGTAAAACTTTATGGACTTTAGTTAAATTAGTGATAATGGTTGTATATTAATAATAATCTTTTCATGATATTACTAATATCATAATACAGAATGACTATATCAATATTTCCAAATAATATCATAATATTAATATTACTTAAATGCCATATATTTGATAATATTGGAAATTCTTAGTTTTAATTCAATATTCAATAATTTCAATTACTATATTACTAACAATAATAGTATCCTTAATAATACATATATAATAAATAAAAATAATAATAATAATAACATTAATAATATTTGCAATATTAATTATTATATTAATTGGCTTAAATAAATCAGTTTTTTTTTTTAAATTGCTGCCGAGAGGTACATGGGGTAGAACACGCCCGTGTTCCTCCTGTGCTCATCTGGGGATGATGTACGTTTCATCTTCCCCAATGAGCTCGGTTAATTTTAGCCGATTTTTGACGTTGCAAGCTCCTCCAGTGGATTCCAGTGAGTTTATACGAGGTTCTTCTACACAAATATCCAATTAAAACTTCAAAACACCTACATGATCCATGGTTTTCGGATCAAAAGGAGTACAACTGGGGTTTTTGAATTTTACCTTGTTGAGCTTGTTCGGTGTAATTCGAAGCTTGTTTTTGGTTTGGTAATGATTTTATGATTATCAGAAGTTAGTTCAAAGCATTGTTTTTAACAAACAACAAGCCAAAACAAATCAACTTACCTTGTTACGTTTTGGGATCAAACTTGTGCGTTTTTAATGGAGTTTTTATTTTGATCCGAGCTGGGGTGTTTAGGGCGAGTTGGATTTGGTTGCTATTTGGGAGCTCATTTGATCTGAAAACTTTGGTAAATAATGAACTTTGTTTGCTTGTTCATTATAGTACACAAATATTTATAGAAGAAGAGGTAAAGTAGTAATGGTTTTGATTTCTTTTTTTTTTAGCTGATACGTGATGTATTCCTCCTAGAATTTTAGACGAAACTTCAAGAGTTCATGCATTAATTGTTAAGCTTACATGGCTCCGTTTAATTGGTTTAAGAGTTGTTTTTGTTGACTTATTAGTTGCTTTAGGACTTAAAATTTGGCTAACTCATTCCAAGAAAATCATCTCCATCAATTTGGTGCAATTTGCATCGAAAACTCCTTGGTTAGTTGTAGGAAATATTTTAATAATATTAAGTTATGTAATTATTTAGTTTTAGGGTAATCTATTAAGCTCAACTGGTTTAAACATGATATTTATTCAAAGGTTTTATCTTCAAAAAATTTATCTAGTGTTCTATAACTTTTCTAGATTGTCATTAAGTTCATATTTAGGTTTAAAGTTTATATGATTAATTATTTTTAGAATTTTATCTCCCACAATTAGGGTTTTCTAAGCTTATTAGGTCAATTTTTGGTTTAGGCTCCAATAACTTAAGGATATCCTAACTAAAACAATGGTGTGATCAAAATATTTATTTGGAGCCTAGATTATTAGTTATACATCTGTTTACGTTTTTATTGTGTATTTATAACCCTAACGGTTTATCTTTAGGTAATCGTTTCCTAATTATCAGCATCATTTGTTAGTCACTTACTATCTCTCTTAATATCTTAACTAAGTTATCTAGTTATCTTAAGTTTTGGATATCTACTATGAAATCTTATTAGTAGTGTTTAATACTATCTAGGAATCTTTGATTTAGGGTTTAAATCTATGTATAGGCTCATTACTACTCATAGTTCTAGTCTCAAGACTTTGTTGAGTTCAATAATGGCCATTTATTTTCTATATTTATATTTTTCTATCTATTCCTATTTGTATGATAAGTTTTGGGGTTTGAAAATTTGGGTTACTTTTAATTATATCTTGAGTTATCAGCTCAAGATATGAAATCTCGTTTTTGGTATCAATTAAGGTCAAATAAGTTTTTATTTAGGCTTTTTATATCTAAATCTAACTAAATTTAGCTCATTGATCTATTCTTGGGTTTTTGTTGAGTTCTAGGTTTACTAGCTAGTTCATACTTAGGTTTGCTAGTTAGTTCATACTTTCTATTTTAGAGTCGTGTACTAATATGAAAATTTTCGGGGTTTACAGATATTGATTCCATCCATTTAGGAAGCCCAAGTGCTGGAAATGAAGCAAAAATTTGCTCATTTGATATAAATTTTTTTTGGCGATAATGAAACACTCTATCAATTGTAGCAAAGTTGACATCAAAGAAAGAGGACATGTGGATGAAATTCCTCAAGAAGTATAACAAGGCTATTTGATGAACCATTTTTGATATTCGAGGAATACATCCTTCATTTGCATGCAACAAATGCTTATAAAGGTTAAGTGTAAACTTACTATCTAGCACAAAGATGATTCAATCCAATTGTCAAGGAAGTAACAAAGAAGAAAGTGTTGAATCTCTTTGCCATTGTGACTTTTCTAAATCTGATCTTCGATAGAAAAGGATGAGCACTAGTCTACGTAGCGGTAAAGAAATGAGGTATAACCTTTATGTAGAATGACAAAAGTGAATTGATATGTATTCGAACAATGATGAGATGGGGTAAGTTGACTACCACAAATTGAATGGTGTTACTCGTAAGGGATTTTTCCCTTTACCCTATTGGATTAAATGTTTAATAGATTGGCATGTGTGTTTTTGCTTTCTCAATGGATACTCATGCTATAATTCGATACACATTGCACTAGAGGAATAAGAAAAGACATTTATCTCTTTTCATGGAACTTTTGCATATCAGCATACCTCATTTGGTCTATGAAATATATTAACTACATTTTAGAAATGTGAGATGGCTTTGTTTTCAAATATTATAGAAAAATGAATTGAATTTTTATGCATGATTTCTCTTTCTTGGGAACTTTTTTCGAGAATTGCTTGAAGACTTGACATATGAATCAAAAAGATATAAGGGAATCCATCTCCAATTAAATTAAAAAAGCATCACTTTTTGGTGTAAGAAAGAACAATGCTTAGCCACAATATATCAATAAGGAAATGAAGTCGATAAGGTCAAGATTGAGGTGATTGTTCTGTTGCTTTTATTAGTGCATGCCAAGGAAATATAGAGTTTTCTTGGGCATGTCGGGTTATATAGGAGGTTTACTTGCCATTTCTCTAATATTCCTTGTACCCTATTTACTTTATAAGAGAAAGAACCTTGCTTAGTTATGATGAATCATGCCTTCAAGCTTCTAAGCTATTGAAAAATAATTTGACCACCATACCTATTATAATGGCCCTTAATTGGAATTTATCGTATGAGCTAATGTGTGAAACTAGCGATATAGTTGTGAATGTAGTTTATAATGATGGAGAAGATGAAAATTTTCAAGCAATCTACTGTAGAAAACAAGATGCTTAACAATGCTCAATGCAATCATACATTATTGAAAGGAGCTAGGAGTGTTAGTATTTGCTTTTGGTAAGTTCAAATCATATGTTACAAGTTATAATAGTTACAATATATACCAATCATTCTACACTCAAATACTTGTTAGTGAAGATAGATGCTAAAATCCTATTATTACATAATTTGATATGTAGGTTTTGAAGAAAAGAAGGGGAATGAAAATGTCGCAACTGACCATCACTTAAGGATTGTTGATTAGAGAGATAAGCTCCCTATTAATGAAATCTTTCTTAATGAACATTTGTATGTAATTTCATTTATTGATCTCACTTGATATTTTGACATGGTCAATTCTTTTCTTAATGTGTAGTACCTTATAATAATTGAACCGATTAAGTCAATTGGTGATGAATGTCTTTGTATTGCATGTCATATATCAAGCCACATCACCTTATTCAAAAGCTAGATTAAAAGCCTATTGGGAAGTGGAATTCCTATGTCTTATAGTTGTTGCATGCTGGAGGTTACTCTAAATTGATAAGCTAGTTAAAAGATGCCTTAAAACAAGGATGTGGAAAACTCTTTCTTAACATATGCATAAATGTTCTTTTGAGTTAGGACGTGCATTAGTCTTTATCTCTTAACTTAGTATTCTTAAGTTTAAGCATCACACTTTGAACCTATTTTCTATTTTCTCTTTAAACACCAGATGGTTAATTGAGGGAAAGCATGTTTTTTCCTCATAAAAAATGGGGACACTGTTGAACTAGATAGGTTCAAGTTGTTTTCGATGAAAAAAAAAAGAAAAAAAATTTAATTAAATGTTTATCAAATTGAACTTAGCTTGACATATTGTAAACTTGAAGTAATTATTTAAGTATTTGAAAACTTGATTGTTGTCCATATCCGTAAAAGAAACTTGTTGTAATCTAGCTAGGGTCTGGACGTTGGCCCTGCTTTAGGCATAGCATCTTGATGCTAGCAATGATAAGAAGATCTTATCATGCTCTTCGAAAAGTATATAGATGCCAAGGCATAGCATCCTAACACTAGGTTTTTTTTTTTTTTTTAAGGGATGATATCACAAATGGTACTTGAACTTTAACAAATTTGCACCTAAACTTTGAACTTGATCAATTTGGTACCTAAAAAACTTTGAAATCTATCATTTAATACCTGAAAGACCTTGATGAAGGTATTATTGGTGTGCACGAAAAGTTTTTTCAGATACTAAATTGATCATTTTCAAATTTCAGGTACTAAATTGATCAATTTTAAAGTTTAGAAACCTAATTGCATATTTTGTTAAAGTTCAAGTACCATTTGTAATATTAACCATTGTTGAAATTGACCTCAATGTCTTGATCATGTGGAAATTAAGGCAGCATTCGAATGATAGGTGACATTTGGATGCCACCCGTATTTACACATGATTAGAACCTTTTGATTTAGTTGAAATCGTGATAGCATCTAGATGCCAAGGTGTGAAGTTAACACACCAATGCTGTCTAAAAACTTTTTGTTCTCATTATTTTCAGGTATTGTCTAGACAATGAAGCAAATGAAGTGAAAATACCATACATCTCTAGATGATGTTTGGACTGCTAGGTGATGAAATCCGGATGTTAGTTCCAGGGAACTAGCCATTAAGTGCATCAATTACAAGGGTGAACTCGTCTAAATTTGAGCAAACTATTTTCTCTCCATTAGCTATAAATATTGAATGTTCGGTTGACCTTAGATAGTTGGTTGAGCTCACATTTGACTATTAAAATTCTTTATCTCATTATAATCAAATATCTTGTTTCTAGTTCATTATCTTGTAATCATTTGAGAGAGAAAATTGTGTGGTTATTCTAAGTTTTTTTGCAATTTTTAAAAGAGTACTTCTCTTATAAGTGTGATTAATGCTGGGTTGTAAGATTTGCATAGCTTTGAGTAAGCGAAAATTGTGTGATTAATAAAGTGGTGTGAAGTCCTCACATCCTCGGTTCGATGTACATTGAGTCAATGAAGTGTAGAAGGCGGTCCACACTTCATGTTACATCAGGATTCAAACTTCTTTAACCCCATCTCTTCTATTTTTCACCATATTATTATTGTTATTTTTGTTGTTATTATTGCCCAACTTGTCTACTTGCAATTAATTTTTCATAAATGGTCAAAATACTTGATAATGTCAATTTTCCTCCCTTCTTGAGCTTAGTTTAGTATATTTTCAATTAGCATCAGAGCTGGTTTCTAGGACTTTATTGCTTAAACACGTAATAGAATAAAGATCATGACAAGAAATGGACTAAGTTATATAAAGGGAGAAGCAATAAGTAGACCACAACTCTTAATTGGAAATAACTATCCTTATTGAAAGTCGAGAATTAATATTTTTCTTAAAACACAATATGAACTTCTATGGGACATAATTGAAGATGGTCTTATCAAGATAGGACAAAAGGAAGAAATAGATCACACTAGAGCGGATTAGGAAAGAGTGTAATTAAATGAAGTAGCAACGAATATTTTGCATTGTTTTATAAATGAAAATGATTTTAGTAGAGTATTTACTTCCATGGAACATACGAAGGAACTTCTAGAATCAAAGGCATTAAAATAAATTTGTTATGCGAAAAATGATTCGATGAATCATGTTTGTTAAAATCGCGATTTTACTTTTCACTAGAATGTAAGAAATTAGTAGAATCATATAAAAATCGTGCAAAACTGGTAAAATCATTCTTCTAAATTTATATTTCTACTAAAGTCTACACCTAAATTTAGGGCATATTTAGATTATTTGATTTTCATTTGCATTTGATCTGCATGTGTATTTTATTTACGTTTGATTTGTTTGATTTGTTTATAAGTAAATTTTTTTTATTTTTTATCTGTATTTATTTTTGACAAATAATTTATTTGAAAACGACAAAAATAAGATGCCAAAATGACTTGCAAATGATGGACCAAAATAAGAAAAAGCATATAAAATTATAAACCCGTACAATTATATATTTGATTTATGATATTGACAATGATGCGATGAATCAATTGAGATATACAAAGTAGATTGTGAAAATTTTAAATCAATTGGCCATTCTTGGCAAGATCTTTACTAACGTGTAATTGAATTTCAAAACTCTTAGGTCTTTGACAAGAGATTGGGAAGTTAAAAGAACCACAATTGATGAGGCTCACAATCTTAGCATGCTTTCTAAAGAGCAACTCTTTGACACACTTAAAATGCATATGATTAAGAAATAATGGGAAGAATCAAACTAGAAAGCTATAACACTAGATGCCACAAACTCTAACTATAGTGATAAACAGGATGATGATGATGATGATGAGGAGGACGAGTTGGCTCTAATGGCCAAAAGTTCAAGAAGTTCATCAAGAAGCTTAAGAAGAAGGACGAACATGGAAACACTTCAAGTACAAAAAGGAAAATAAGGATGTGCTAATGTGCCATAAATTCCATAAACTAGGGCACATCTAACAATATTACCCCATGCTCAAGAAGGCATCTAAAGGATCCAGAAAGAAGCCTTCATCGCCACTTGAAGTAATCAGGATTCAAGTAACTCAAATATGGATGTTTGCTTCATGGTTTTAGATGATAAGGTAGGCTTTCCCTCCTCTAACACCCCATGTGATGAACTTGCAAATAAGGAAAATCATGTTTTAAAAGAAATAATGTTGACTATTGGGAATGAGTTACATGTTCAAGCAAGAGTATAATAAACTACAAGATGAAAATGAAAACTTGAGTGAAAATAATTAATATTTGAAATATGAAAATGGAAAATTGACGCAAGAAAATGACAAATAGAAAATAGAAGTTGACTCGTTAGAAATAGATAACATAACAATTAAAGGTGATGAAAAGAATAGTGCATGTGATGATAACTGTATGAAAGAAGTAGAGGAACTTAAGATAGAAAAAAGATACCTTGAAATATAGCTTCAATAAATCAAAGGAGGCTATAGCTAGGTTTGTTGAAGGGGAAAAGAATCTTAATATTATATTAAGGTAACAAAGACTTGCTCTAAATAAACAAAGAATTGGATACAATGGCAAACACAAAATGAAACATATAAATGTTATTTTATAAAAGCAACTAATAATACATATAATAATTGTGGTAGATCATTATAAGAAAATTGACTTTTATAGAAATTTTGCATGAAAAATTGGTAAGAGAAGTTTTATTTGTATAAATAGAATTAGTGATGAGTATTTTTGCAATAGACATTTACTTTCAGAGAAAAATTTTATCTCTAAATCCTAGTTTTCTTATAGCGGATATGGATACATTGCACACACGTGCTCTATAAGAAACAAAACCAATACATATAATAAGGGGACCCAAATGTAAATGGGTACTAAACAAGTAAGCCATTGTTTTGTAGAAATCCTCAAGAAGAAGTAATAAAGGGTACTTAGATAGTGATTGCTCAAGATACATGACTGGTGATGCGTTCAAATTTACATTACTAATCTTGAAGGATAAATGAAGTGTTACTTTTGTAGATAATCACAAACCAATTGTGCTTGGTGAGGATAACATTCTAGTCAATAAGGATTTAGCCATTAAGAATGTATTTTTGGTTGATAATTTGAAGAATAGCTTGCTTAGTGTTAGATAATTGTGTTATAATTGATTCAAAGTTATTTTTCATATAAATAAATGTTCTATTGAAAGTATTGACAATGATCAAGCATGATTTGAAGGTATAGAAAAAGGATTATTTATAAAATTAATTTAGACAATTTCATAACTTCAAATGAGACTTGTTTATAATCTCAAAACAATGATGGTTGTGACATAAAATTGGGGCATGCTAGCATTGACATTATTTAAAAACTTGTTAAAAATTATCTTTTCAAAGGTTTACCAAAAATTGATTTTCAAAAAGACAAGTTTTGCTAATCATGTCAACAAAGAAAGCAAAGTTAAACTTCATTCAAGTCTACAGATGCTATTATCACTTCTAGGCTACAAAACTATTACATATAGACTTATTTGAACCTATTCAATCTTTAAGTTTATGTGGCAAAAAATATACCTTGGTCATTGTAGATGACTTCATAAGATAAATATGAACTTTCTTCCTTATATCTAAAGATGAATGCAATTATATCTTTTTCAAATATTGCAACAAAGTCTAAAATAAAAATAAGTTTTAATATAGTCACCATACGAAGTGATAATGGGGGAAAATTTACAAATTTTGATATAGATGAATTTTGTAGTAAATATGGAATCAAACACACTTTTTCGGTACCTAAGACACCATAACAAAATAGTAGTGAAAATGAAAAATAGGACTTTAGTTGAAATAGCTAGAAATATATTGTGTGAAAATAATCTACCTAAATATTTTTTGGCTAAAACCATTAATATCATATAAACTATATAACTAATAGGGTGCTTATTAGACCAATATTTATGGCAACCCCCTATGAGCTTTGGAATGGTAAAAGACCTAACATTTTATATTTTCATCCATTTAGGAGTAACTACTACAATTTGAACAACGAAAAAGATCAATTAGCTAAATTTGATGCTAAAAATGATGAATATGTATTTCTTGGTTATTCCCTTATTAGCAAGACATATATGGTAGTTAAAAAAAGAATATTAGTTGTTAAATAATCCATACATGTTGTTTTTGAGGAAGATGCGTTAGTAGCCCCATGGGCACTATCCATAGAATTCCCATGACCTTCATTATCTCCATGAATTAGTAACTGCTGCAGGTATCTGCTAGACTTCAACCCTTATGTATACTCCTTCAGGATATTTTAAGAGACAAACTTGGTAACATATAGCTCTTCCTTTGTCATACTGCTTACTCTCTCTTTTGAACATCTTATTGACTAGACCATTATAATAGCTATACTGGACAATCCCTCCATAACTAATAACAAGCAATTGTTTTGCTAGCCCATTGATCAAGAGGACTAATTCCCAGTCACTTTATCAGAAAAAATAATGTACTAACATTGTGGCACCATTGATCAAGGACTAGACGTAACAAACACTAAAGTGGAGAAGTTTACCTTAGCAGTAATTATTTTAGGACGATGCCTTAAGCTATGTTTTGAAGATCACCAAGTGATGGTCTTCACAGACAAACCACTCTACAACATTCTCCATAATCTGGATGCTTTGGATAGAATGATGAAAAACACTATAGAACTTAGTGAACGGTGCTGCAAAGGCACAAATGTTAGTGGACTTTATATTATTGAACATATAAAGAAAAAAGATGTTGTAGAAACGAAGAAAAACTGGAATGGATGCTCCACGTAGACCTATCATCTACATAAGATGGAAGTGGAGTAGGTTTGGTCTTAGAATATACCTTCATTGTAAAATTTCGCAATGCACTGAAGTTTAGATTTGATGCCAACCATAATGAAGCGGAGTATGAGGCCCTTAAAGCAGTATTAAAGCTAGCCAAGGAAATCAGGGTGAAGAACTTAAAGATATACTCGAACTCCCAATTGGTGATCTAATAAGCTTGTTAGTGATAGAATCTTTCTAAGTACTTAAAATATTTTATAATGTTTTGATGGTAGCAAAAGTCCTAAGGAATTATTATTATACTTGTTTATAGTATAACTTTAACATATGCATTGAGTTTATAATCATTTCAAGAGCACGGGCAATCTTCAAAAGCTAAATCAGACGCTAGACTTTCTTTTTATGGAGCAGTAAAATTATTCAAAACCTAGCTCCATGGATTGAATAATAGGGAATTATATTTAATCGTTCAACTAAAAAATTAGTTCGTGATCCAATGGGGAAATTAAATTAATAATCATGAGCTAATACAAAGTTAAGTCAACGAAAATTGTTTACTTGAGCTATATATGGAAGGTTTCTAGATGATGTTTTAGATCAATAAATGAACTTCATTTAAGAAAAGAAGTGGGGAAGTTTTATTGAGATTAGACATGTTAAAATTCAAAAAGAATAGAAGAAGATACCACTAGCTTGAAGAATCAAACTTATATGGAAAGATATCTTCTTAACTTAGAACAAATTCAAATTTACATCTCTCTATATCTTTCAAATATGACAAGGTTATAGGTCAAAATCTTATGGAATATCTTCTATCATTTGTTTAATAGCTAATTGCAGCTTTATAGAAGAATTTCAAATTACCACAAGTAAAAAAAATCACGAAGACAATTAAGCAACTAATAAGAATTATTTCCTACCATATTTTCCTAAACAAGACCATTGATATTCTATTATAAATTGAAGGCTCAATTAAAGAACAACAACAAAGCTTTACCAAGAAAAACAAGTGACAAAAGTCTCTAATTCGTGAGAAATACAAAAACCCCGATTTTATATACTTATCATGAAAAAAGAAGCTTACTGCTTTTAGATTTACTTTTAGAGGTTGCTGCTTTACTTTAGACTTTTCTTAGTATTAAAAAGTGAGTAATTTTCTTTATTGTTTTTTCCTCTAAACTAAAGATAATCTTTTATGCAATTGTTGAGTTTGTGCGAGAAGTGACAAAAGCTACCTGTAGGACCGTATGATAGCTTAGGTTGAAGCTAGATAGGTGGTGTGGGTTGTTAACATTACGGTAGATGCAAGACCACTTTCTACTTATTCTTTTAATTGGATCTAGTGGAACAAACTGATAAAGACAACTAGGACCCTATCATGGAGTTAGAAGAGTGGATTGATGCACAAAGTGGAACCACTATACATAGCCGAGCAATCTTCTCTCTCTCTCTCTCTCTCTCTCTCTCTCTCTCTATTTTATTTGTTTTGATAATTCAATGTATAACTCTAGCATTGAATCCGAAGTAATATAACTTAAAGCATTTTAACTTAATTACCTACTGATAAAAGAGATCTAAAATAATAATACTTGACTATATCAAAAGTTAAGCTATCAAGAGGAATTAGAGTTTTTTAAGTAAACGTTTTAAACAAGTTTCATAACCTATTTCGAAAGGAAGTTTTAATTTGGTTGTTGCAAAAAGTTTGCGACGTAACCAGTTCACCCCTTTCTTGGTTACTTAACTTATGGGACCAACAAAGCTAACAGGGAGTGCTTGATGAAAGGTGATGCTATGATTAAGTATTTAGCTTTTGTTAAAGAGTTGGGTACCTAATTTCCCTCTTGGAGCATCCATAAAATCCTAAAGGCTGAGAATTCCAAGGCTGATAAACTTTCCAAGTTTGCATTTCCTGATGTTACTGACCCCAATTAGATGGATGAGAGGACTTTCATAGATTCCTTCCCAAAAAGGAGCATTGGCAAAAAGAGGATAATGATATTAGAGATCTAGTAGAGCACTCACGAGCCAAGTTAAATGAGCCCTATCATCGACTACCTTGGGCATGGCACTGTCCTGTTAATCGAGCTGAGGTTAAGAAGTTGTTATATAAAGTTGCCAATTACACCATGGTAGGGGACTTGCTATAAAAGTTAGGCCCCAACTTCCTCTACTTTAGTGTTTAAGCCATGATGAAGGCTTGAGGGCATTATAGGAGTCATATACAAAAGAATGTAGCAATCATGTCAAAAGTGCCACCTTGTACACCCAAGCCCTTCGTCTTAGATATTATTGATTGACCATGAAGAAGGTTGTAGTAGGCATAATGCAGAAGTGTCCCCAAGTGCCAAAGACATGCCTCATTCACTTATGTCTCGAGCATCCGATTACATTCACTCTCTAGTCCATGGTCATTCGCTTAATGGGGGCTCGATATACTTAGCTCTTTCCCTAAGGTCACTGGTTAAAGACAATATGCTATTATCGGGGTGGATTACTTTACTAAGTGGGTGCAAGCTAAAACTATTGCCAAGATCATTGAAAGAAGTGTTAAGTCGTTTGTGTTGGACCACATCATTACTAGGTTCAACATCTCTTGTGTCCATGTCAAGGACAATAGAACCTAAATTGATAGCTAGAGATTAAGAAATTTTGCGTTGATTATCACATCGATTTGAGGTACACATTAGTGGCACACCCTGAAATTAATGGACAAGTGGAAGCCATTAAAAATAATCATTTTGAATGGCTTGAAAAAGAATGTCAATGTTGCAACAGGGATTCGGACAGATGAGCTGCCTAATATACTATGGGACTATTGCATAACTCACTGCATTGCAATTAGTGACATGCTATACTGATTGACATTTGACACTGAAGTTGCCTGCCCTATTGAGCTGGAGCTATCCACTTATGCATCAAGACCGAGATGTTATGGCCAACCAGATTGGACTAAAATGCAATTTAGTACTATTGAGGAGATTCCGTGACTTGGCTGGATCCAGGTTAGCAACTTACTAATTTAGAGCACAAGATATTATGATGAAAAAGTTAAACACAATGTGTTCTAACCGGGTGACCTCGTATTCAAAAGGCTGGAAGCTATCGTATCTAGTGAAGGACCAAAAAAGAAGAAAAAAACTAGCTTGAAACTGGGTAAATATTGTAAAGATTGCAGAAAGATTGAAAAAAGGGACATATCGGCCAGAAAGGGTAAATGGTCTACCTATCTAATGTATGTGGAATGCTAACAACCTTAGGAAGTTCTTCATTTAATCTTGTCATGATAAAAGTATTAGTGTTGTGTGGTAGTATAAGTATTGTGTAGTTAATTTTTGTTACTTACTATGTAATGAAAATGATATTTCTCTTAAATATGATGTACCGAGTAAGTATATCAAAATGTTCACGAAAATGAATTTCTTAATAAGGTTGACAGAACATATTGGTATGCTTACTTAGTACATCATTTTCATTACGAAGCAAGTAACAAAAATTAACTACACAATACTTATAATACCACACAACAATAATACTTTTATCATGGCAAGATTAAATGAAAAGCCAATGCTTTAAATCTTTTGTGAAAAGTTTTGGTCCTATAAAAAAATTATAAATTTATTACTTCCAATTTGCTACCACACTTCTCTAAATCCGCAACTAAAAAACTCCAATCTCTAAATGCACTCTATACCCATTTAAATAGACATGTTCACCATCATAAACCTCTCAAAGTAACATTCTTCAAATTAGATTTTGCAACACCTGTGCTTTGGAACTAAGTGTAACACTCTTGACTATTTGATCTCATTGCCTACATAATTGAGGAGTTAGATATGTTCAATCTTTACTTTGTTTTGTGACCAATTATAAAATGGTATAGGCTTATATGCATACAAGCTAGACCAAATCAAATGTATTTGGTGGAATTCCTCCATCTTACCCTAGGCCAAATATTTACAAGTCCTAGTGTTATTCCATTTCACTAGTGATATTTTCTTTATAGTTTTTAAATGTTGAAGGGGCTTATGCTAGTATTTACAATCATTATTGTCAAAATCATGAGCCGAATTGTAAAATCATATGAGTTTACATTTCTAGAAAGACTAACATGGTCAACTCGGTCACAAAATCGTTTTTTATCAAAATTGTGATACAGAAGTTCATTGATAAAATCATTGAGATTGCAAGTTCATGGAGTCCTACTCTAGTATCTAAAAGTTGAGACCTTTACAATGTTAGAAGAAGAATCATCATAAAATTTGATGTTTGTCGTCTTGAATTTAATATTTTGACAAATGGGTATGGCCGACAAGCTAAAGACAACATTTTTCTTAAGAGGAAGGACTGGTATTATCAACGAATGTAATATGATGATGAAGTGAAGATTAATGAATTATCATATTTTCTTTTGTATTAGGATTATGATTTGTAAATTTTCATTTTACTTCCTATTTCTTAGTGAAATTGGTTAACTTGGAAGTGGAGGGAGCTACATATGTTGGGGTTTAAAGGTTTGACACTATATTTAGCCATTGGAATAGAAATTTGAGGAAGGTAAAAAAGAAAGAAAGATAAAAGTTCATTGACATATATGTGTGTGTGTGTGTGTGTGTATGGAAAGAAGATAAATCTCATTTACTAGAAAAAAATTTACATTGATTACAATCATCTATACAAAAAAAAAAAAATGACAAACAAAGAGTTAGAGGTATATTACCTAACTGTATAAATGGGCACATCTCTTCTACAGTTTAACTATCCCACATAGGAGATATAAATTCTCTTAAGAGAATAAAACTCGACCAATTGACGAGTAGAATAGATCCCATAAAGGGGACGATGAAATCCCATATAAAGGATGGAAACAATGTAAAAAACATAAACAACAAATACATAAAATAATCTGCTTGTTTTAAAAACTACCAACAAAATAATATTTGCTTAAACTCCATGCTTTTCAGATCACCTTGGATTATCAACGATGATGGAAATAATAGTATACAACTCAAATCCGGTGTTAGAGGTGGTAGATCTATGACTCTTCAAATGGATAGTGATGGATTTGCTGAAATGATGCGGTAAACAATAAAAAAAGATATAGAAGAGAGGGGTGACTAAAAAAAATAAAGGAAATGAAATCATTTATCTTTATTTTCTAATGTATTGTTTTGTTATAATATTTCATGTTATGATGTGTTTTTTTTATTGGCACTACTATTTATAATGTGGTTTTATGTATTATCACGTGGACTTGTACTTGATTATCCATACTATGACATGACTTTGAGCTTTATTGTAATATATATGATTGAAATGTGTGTTGATTTTTTAAATTTCTATTACCTATTTCAAGTTTTTAATAGTAATATAAACAACTCGCTAGTACTAAAAGCTATTTTATATAGATCGAAAAAATTTACATTTCTATATTTCGATTTTACATTCCATTTCTACTAAACCCCACAACAATTCTATGTAGACTCACGAGTTTAACAACTATGTTTATAATTTTTGAGAGCTAATTTATTAATCTCATCTTACTTAATAAAAGCATATACTACTCTTGTTACGATAAATTTATTCAACAGCAATTAAAGCCTACATTAAATAGCACTAATAATTTATTTTAGTTATTATTTTTTTTTTGCTTTCTTTATTTCTCAATTTATTCTTCATCAAATATCCCTATTTTATCTTCATCTTCTAAAAGGAGATGATTGAATATAACATCTTTATTTGCTTGACACAAGTTTTATTGGACAAAGAAGACAATAACAGTATCACATTCCTTCTAACCCTTAACATATCCACAAAGCCAAAATTATATATATTTTCTCTTCATGCTATCTAACACTATCAACCTCTTAATTAATGAAGATGGAATAATAGGAGAAAAGAGACGACTAAGATTTTAGGAGAATGTCGTGAGATGGTTTGAAATTAGGATTAGAAAAATAATGTAGCCTAATGGGGTAAGTAGAAAAGGAAAGATGTGGTTTTTCATTATTATTTATTTATTTATTGTTTCGTTGAAGTAAACTAGTTAATACTAACAATTGCAATCATATAAGGTGTGGTAGGGTATTCCCTAGTGGATCACTACATTTTCCTTTTTTATATATAATATGCTTCTATACTATAAAGTAAATACTAGGAGTTTTAGACTTTATATTTTTACCCTCATTTAAAATTACTTTTATGTCATTTAATACTATATTATTTTCAGTGCAACTAATTAATAAGGATTTTATTGAAGGATTGTTAAAATTTAGCTCAAATACCGTTTCTACATAAGAAATTCATTCCTACCTATAAATGGTAGTGAAGAGTATGAGTGATTATAATGGGATGTGAAGTTATGACTATCATAATGTATAATTCATTACCTTAAATTTCTAACACCAATCTTGTTCTTTTTTTTCTTTTAAATAAATTCTTATGTAATTTTATGCTGCATGTAATACCTATGTGTGCGATAACTAAGCAATAACAGGTTATATATAAACATATTAATTTAATAATTAAATTTTATTTGTTATTTTTGTATACACATTATGACAACTTCTTTAATAAAACAAATATATGCCTAGCATATATATATATATATATTTTAATTTAAAATACACATTATGATATACTACCATAATTATATGTTTCTTCTTTTGTAAAAACACTTCAATACCATATATGTATAATTGTTTTCCACAAATATTTGGTTGTATATATAATTTAATTTAATAACAATTTTATATTATTATTATTTTACTGTATGGTATTTTGCACACATATAATGAGTGTATGCCTGTTAGTGTACACTTTGGTCATATTTCATTGTTGTAATTTTAATTTTTTTTTTGTTTAAATCTTTACTAGATTTAGTTTGTCGTTATATTTTTGGTTAATTAGCAATGATATGGATGTTTGGGGAATTTTCTCCAGGATTTGATTATTTAGTTTTCCCTACAATCTTTAAGTGCTAATTCATTATTCATTACTTTGCTAATGATTATTATAATATACAAATTTTTATCATCAAAATTTGAGATAAAAACCTTGAAGATTTAAATGAGTTTACTTTCTTTTGCTCCATATGTAAGACATGACTTATTGGTAGCGGCTTCTAATAAGATGTCACTTAGTGCTTCTATGGATTTTATTTGACTCACAATACATTGCGATGGAAATAATTATGTTTCAATTGATGGGACAATGCTTGCGCTTCATGAAGATAGGATAACTACAATTATTTGTTATTCCATTGTATGTAGATAAAATATCATGCATGCATGTGATCTCTACAACTAAAACTTTGCATACTATTTTCATGCTTTTTTCCATTAACATTTGTGTTACTTGGATTATTTTGTTGGAGTGGTACAATATGTATAGGATTTGGTCGGGTGTACTTGTTTTTGGTATTCTTTGTTATCTTGGAATAATATGAGTGGTCACTATCATTGTGATTAATTATTATGATTGCTATTCTCGTATGAGTAATTTGAATAATTAAAATTAGGAAAAATTTCATACTAGAGGATGAACCATTTTTCGTCTAAGTACAACTAGAGGATGAAATGCTCTAGTGTTTCACATAGAGGATAAGTTTCATGCATACATTAGTAAAAATACAAGATGATATTACATATGCAGGTAATGTTCTTAAATCATAATTAGATAGCCAGTTAAACATACAAAATGTTCATAATCTAATATGTAATCTTCATCGTCCATTTAGATGTGATAACCTTCTCTATTTACACAACTTTAATAATGTTTATTCTATTTACACAAATTTAACGTTATTCTTTCAATATCTAAACTGCTAAAAAGTTTCATCTTCTATTTGATTTTGGTCCTAAATATTTGTCCTATGGTGTGCAAATGTTTCAATTAAGACTACTATCCTTATTTGTGTGCTTTATCATTGAAATGCCCTCATCATGGAAAGCTAGACTTAATATTAATATATATATATATATATAATCTTTGTACTTATAATGGTCATTTTCTTCTATTGATTATTCATACTATTTTTGCCTCCAATAATACTTTCGGATATCATTACTATTTTTATCTTGTTTTTACTATCATTGTTATCAACATATTACTCTAATTGTTAATGTTCTTATCATTATTAATAATATTACTATCACTAAGATTGCATAAAATCTTAATTTAGTTTTAACTCTTAGCTTGCGTATTTCTTATATAGGTTCTCCTCTTAGGTGTTATCTAAATCATTAATAAGACATAAACTCTAATGCCACCTAAGTTTTTATATACTGAATTCAATAGGACTATTCAACTTGTCACTTATCCTTATTATCCGCTAAGTGCACTCAAAACTTTGAAGTCCTAACACTTTCCTTCTTTTTCTTTTATCCAATTATATACCTAAGATGTTTCTCAAATTATATCCCATATTCCATAAGTAATTACAAATAGCAAGAACAATTGCAACTAAACAAGAACCTGGATGTAAGGTGCACACAAACTCAAATAACTAAAATTAAACAAATAATAATAACAAATCCCATCTATCATCATTAACTTTATGAGAGTCATCATAAGTTAGTGAGTTAAATCAAGAATCATTATGAGATTCATGATCACTTGGGTATCGATATAAAAAGGATAGACATGAAGGTAATGGAAACTTCTAAGTATGGAAACCTAGATAAAGTTGGTTAAATGTGTCACTCAAGCATAAATGTAAATGAACACACCTATAACTAGATTGATATAATGGATAATCTAATCATTACGTTCACCCGCCGTAGTTCTTACTGTGGATTGATAGAGGAACCACACAAATAAGGGTTATATTAATTGATAACGAATCTATTACAAAAGTGAAACATAATAATGGAAAAGTTATAAGTAAACATAAATACAAGAGTCTTTGATGCAGGAAATGTTCAGATGCTGAAGTCGGATTCTTAGTTTATGCTTAAAGCATTTTTCAGCATTTGAACGGTATGTTTAAAATGTCTAAATGTAAGATTTGAGTTTTTGGTTCCATGGGTAAAATGTCCATAGGTACCTGAACATAAGAGAATAGTCTTTGGATAATTAAAGCACATCTTGAAGTTCTAGAGAAGTTTGCAACTAACATCCAGATGGTGAAGCTAGGGTCTAGACATTATCTATTATTTTTCATCTCTTGCACAAGACTTTATCTTATCTCTAGTATACTTTGATCTATATCCTCCAAGTATGGATTAACATTTAGCATGTCTTTGAATATGAAATACATCGAGAATGATAAAAATGAACAAAACCCATCTCCTCTTCATTGGATTTGTCAACTAGATTCCTTGGTGAGATTTTGAAGCCCTTTAGCCCTTGCATGTGTAATAGGTTCCTATTATAGTTGTATACCATCTCCTTGAGGTTGTTCATGATTTTCCCTCAAAGCAATAGCATCTTCATGCTCCTCTTCATCCTCTGGTGTGAATATTGATAATTTTGCAAAATTGAATGTGGTAAAAACTCCATAATCTTTAGATAGCTCTAGATGGTAGGCGTTGTCATTTAGCTTTTAAAGTGCTTTTAATGATCTATCGGCCCAAGGCGACAATTCACTAGTTCATTGGTTTGAAAATGCATCATTTCTTAGATAGATATAAACTAATAAATCGTGATAAAATTATTTTTACTGTACCAATTCCTTTAAGAATTCATACATCCCTTAAGTCATACTCTGTTTCAAAGTTATCCCCCTAAAATCTTATATACCTTTCCAGCAAATTTCTACCCTTTTCTCCTTCTATCCTCTTAACTTTTCCATTACACCTATCATCTCAAGGAAGATTGATTCGCTCACCACCATGCATAGCCCCACTTCATTGCTTTCCAATTAATCCCTCTATGGTAATCGCCAAGTCTTGTAATTATGCTTCAGGGGTTGTTGTAGTGGATTAATAGTCCTTCTCCTCTCGTGAGCATCATTTTTTAGTCCCTAATATCCTCTTAATCACTTGAATTGGACATCTCTACATCTCCACTTCACCTAGCATAACTACTACAATTAATGGGAATAATACCACTTGTTGTGATCCTGTATGACAAACAATAGTCGAAAATAAAAGTGAAAGAAAATGCACACACAAGATTTAACGTGAAAAACCCAAATTGAGAAAAACCATGGGCAGAGGAGAGGAGAAATTCGAGAAAAGGAATAAATTACTGTTATTTTTTAAAAAATTACAAAATTGCCATCAAGATGAAATTAATCCCGATTTTAGGCAACATGACCTGGTCTCTTCAAGAGACGAGATCATGTGACAGGCACAACCTCTTCTCTTCAAGAGACGAGATCAAGTATTACAAGGTGACCTCGTCTTTTGAAGAGACGAGGTTAGTTCATAATATGTCCTTCTCTCTTCAAGAGATAAAGTCATACCAAATTCCCTCACTTCCAATTTGTTCCTTGAAAAACAAATCCTTTTTACATTTATAATAAAACCTATCAAAATCAATATAAACAGCTATATAAGCCATTAGCCATCCTGCATCATGGCTAAACAGCTTCCAAACCTCAGTAGTGTTCCCAAACCCAATCCAACCAAAAACAGTCTCAATCTAAATCATTCAATCACAAAAGTATTGTCAAACTTTTCATCACAAACACGATATATAACTCAGAAAACATACTATCAAAACGAATGGTCAATTGTTTCTTTCCAACAAATGTACAAGAGAAAAGGAATACAATAATCATAAAAAACTAAGAATCTATGTCCAACAACCAAAAAAAGAGAAAATCTACTATCTACTACTGGTGGTGTCTGCCTTGCCTCCCTCGTCCCTATTTCACAAACGTTCGGGGCGAATAGTGTACACTAATGAGAATGCCGTGTAGATCGATCAATCTGTGTAACTGTGCCATCCTCGTCTCCACCAGCAGTACTGTATGGATGAAATGGGATAGGGTCTGGCTCCACCTGTGTGAGTCCTTCTCCTATATCACGTGATGGCGATGGTTGCCTCTTCTATGGAGCTAAGGGGGTATGGAACTCCGTATATGACGGGTCTGGCATGGGGGTGTCCCCCACATGAGTATGTGATGATGGTGATGGGAAAGCCTCGTGATGAAGGAACTGGGAAGAGCTAGGCTGATCAAATGAAGGTACATGGGACATCTCAGGCTCATCCCTAATCTGTATACCTTGAGTACGACCTCGCCCTTGACCCCATCCTTGCCCATGCCTCTCTCTATGTGGACATCGACTCTAAACTGTCTGAAGCAGTGGCTCATCCGATGTTGGTGCTGGTCTTGGTCCTGGTCCTGCTGCTGGTGCCGGTGGCAATAGATCAGTAAAATTGAGTCCTATAAACTCATCAACTACTTAATAGACATCTCGTGCAGTGGAAGAAGTAATCTCTGCAAGCATGTGTGGGACTCTATAAATGAAATCTGCCTGTAAGAAACAGCAAAAATGTATATCAGTGAATAATGAAAACACAGTACATTTCCTCACACAGTTTATTGAGTCAGTGAGCTTACTATATAACATATGATAGCCTCCATGCGACTGATCCAATGTCGAGTGATCGCTTGATACCACTGGAAATAATCATCAGATGTACCGGTAGGCATATCTGGCATCTCAACAATGTGATCACATCGACTATCCCACTCAGCTATCCACCTAGCATGCTCCGCCTGCTAGTTCCACTCGGAACGCCCCCACATGTCAATCCAATGCAGGGTTCTCATGTCAGCAAGCGGATGTGGGATCCTCTGGAACCAGCAAACTGTCTAAGCACTCTGTCTAGGTAGTAGTGCTCGACTGGATGAAAGCACACCAGCAAGACTCGTGCACACTAAATGTCACTGGCCGCCTGGTTGTATGGAGGCAGGGTGTCTCGGATAGGACTATAAGGGTCCTACATAACTTGTTGAATGGAAAAAAAGTACACTATCAATTAATAAAAATATAAAAAATGTTTCAATTTAAAGGAAACAAGGCATTGAAAATCAATTTTAAGGAAATAAGGGAATGAAAATCATACATGGTGCTCGGTTTGTCAATCTAAAGATACCCGATACTCAATCAGGAAGGGGGTAGATACACTGGTCACATCAAAAGTCGTACCCCAATGGCTGATGAGTGGGCGCCCCGTAGTAACTACTGTAACTTGTCGACGAATCGTGGCAATGTAGGGAAAGTGGTCCCATGCCTATATCTACTGGACACCAAGGGTCTTTGGTGGGTGTCGAATCCAACAAAAATAAATAACCTACTCTAAAATTTGTAAACAGTGGTGAGCAGGATCGTCTCCACAGGGACTGGTAAAAATCCTAAGTTTCTATCGTGGGTTGAGAAGAGAAAAAGAAAATAAAATTGGGGGATTTTGAAATCAAGCAAATAAAATAAACCTATTTCTAATTTAAAAGATTTATATATATTCAAAAGATTATCTAGCCTAGGTTTCATTACAACTCAATTCTCAGTTGATCATAGACTCAAATATTATTATTCCTACTTTGAATAGGTTAGTTATAAATTCCAATAAGCATTGAAATTCAATTTCTCCTTAGATATTAAATAACCAAGATAAGATCTTTAATTATTCCTAATCAAATAGATAACCCTAAATACGCTCTTAAGGTTTAATCCATCAATTGCATTAAGAAAAGAGAAACCTAACCCTAATCAACAATCTCATAGAGCATGGATCATTTAAATTAGATTATATTTCATCACAACATCAAATAACCATCTATTTTATGACTATCGTGTTGTTTCATCACCTATATTAGATTACTCATACAATTACGGATATGAGTTCTAATTGATTGATTATTGTTCAATCATCCTACAACCGGATCCAAAGTTATAAGAGATAATCAAGCAATAATAACAATAGAATCAGATGAAATACAAATATGCAAAGATGAGAATAATAGAAATCAAACCCAATTAGGTCTCACAATCCATCTTGAATTGAGTTGCAATAATCCCTTGGCTAGATTAAGAGATTAGTTGTTCATGATTCAAGAAAAGCAATCTTTAGGATCTTGAAAGTATAAAGAATGAATAATCAATAATGAATAATGAATGAATCCCTTTTCTCTCTCCTCCTTCTTTATATATATGAGATAAACATCAGATATAAAGAGTGTTTTTCGCATGAAAGATGGCTGGAGGCATGTCGCAACAAGGCTGGCAGCTATTATTCGCGAAACAAATGGTGCAGTCTTGATGGCCGGCTCCATGGCCGGCGGCCATGATGCTTCTAGTCATTGTTTAACAGTGATGGCCGGCGGCCATGATGCTTCTGGGATCTCCGCTGGGCTTCATGGCTGGCGGCGATTCCATGATGGCTGGCGGCCATGACTCCTCTGATGTATATCTCCCATACTTAGTTCCTCTAAATCTTTCCATTCACTTTAAAAACCTGAAATATAACATTAACTTTATTAAGTACCAATTCCTCATAATTTCTATAAAATTAATAACAAGTTGATCAAGTTTTATCCCATATAAATTGAGTAAAATATATCTCAACAAATTCCCCCACACTTAAACCCTTGCTTGTCCTCAAGCAAAACCAATATCTCCAAATTGAGAACTCTTTTTTTGGAGTGTGCTTCTTTCAAAATTCAAATTCAAGCATCTCTTTTCTTTATTTTTCTTTCAAGACTTGTGATTTTCAGTGCTTACCGCTCAAACCAAACTGAGGACTTGTAATTAGAGTACTAAAATAAAAATTCAATAGTTAATCTAAACAAAACAAACTTGAACCACATATTTAACCAAAGATCATTCTACTCAAGAGTAAATACTCAGTCCAGTAAAGAAAAATACCCATTTAGACTTCACTGGACATCTAACCGACACATACTCTTACCAACACAGAATAAAAGCATGTGATATCAGTTCTTTCCCTAGATTTTTCTTTTTGTTTATTATAAGTCTTATTCCGCTTGATTGCTTCAACATTCATTTTTCTTTTTTTCTCTCATTCAATCAAGCATTAAAAGCCTTCAGAGATGAATCTCTGGACGGGTTTTTGCCCGCTTCTTTTCAGCTCTTTCTTCTCTAAATTTTTCTTTCAAAGCACTTTTCACTTTTTAGCCTTTCCTCCCTTATCGTTATAGTGAGTTCATTGAGTCGGCACATCCCGGGCTCATCACCCAAGTGACCAGGTTTTAAAGGGACCCCTACGGACTCTTCCTCACTTTAACATTCAAGTTTGGATACTCATAACTCGATTGTTTGAGTTAGAGGAGTATAGGCTTATGCTTGTTTCTACTTTTGAATGGAACAACAAACTCAAGACTTTTTTATCAAAGATCACTAAGAAAAAGACTTCCTTTATCTCTTTTACTAAGTGTTGAAAAATTCTTTAATAAGAACTTATAAAAGTATATATAAGTTAGCTTTTTCCTAGAAGTAAACCTGTTTATTTTTCACATGAGGACTCGACTTACTCTTAAACTTCCAAATCTAAAGCCAAATACACAGTAAATCTGTTCTTTACAGATTTCACTACTCAATTTTAACTAAGTACTCAAATCACAATAGTATAGGTGAGTAAAGCACTTTCACAAGTCAAATTTTTTTTTTTTTTAACACAAATTCCAGATTTCAATGAAATTTTTGAAAAAAAATTAGGCCTTAAATGCCCTATATTACTTAAGAACAAACATTCAAGAATTTAAAGTGTGGGCACTTTCATATCCAGATGTCTTGTATATATCATAAATCCAAAAATCAGACATCAATCACAAGATGAAATACTCCAATTCATATTTTATTCCTCCCCCACACTTATAATAAACAGTGTCCTCACTGTTTCTAATCAGCAAAAAGTGAGAGAAAAATAAAAAGAAATAGGAATAACGGTACTTCCCCGGTTTCTCTTTTGAAGCTCCTTTGAAGTTCTTTGTCCTTTAAAGCTCTTGAGAGAATGTTTCCTTCAAAACCAAACTAACTGCAAAACAAAAACAAAAAGAAAAACAAAAGCACACAAAAGCAAAAACATTAGTAACTAATAAAACCATGGGTTGCCTCCCATGAAGCGCTTCTTTATAGTCCTTAGCTGGACTATTCCAACTCATCTCATGGAGGCTCAAAGATAAAAGTCTCCCCGTTTTCAGCCATGGGGAAAATCTCCAATAAACTCCTCCTTGATTCACCCTAGTGATCTCTCCATCTAAAGCCCTCAACAATTGATCATAAAATTGATCACTAGTGTGCTTTTTAAGCTCATCCTCCTTCTTGAGATTCAACTCATCATCTCTTCTTTTCTCCTCAAATTGTCCAGTGTCAACACTAATCTCTCCAAGCCCATCCTTCTTAGATTCATCAACTAGGCTCTTATCTTCCAAATCTTCCACAACCTGTTTTTCATCTTTATGAATAGCAAAAATTTGAGAAATATTTGAAGTGATTTTCTTTTCACTATCCACAGAGAATCTAATGATTTCCCCATCAAACTCCATTGTCATGACTCCTTCATTCACATCAATTTTGGTGTTAGATGTTTTCATAAATGGTCTCCCAAGCAAAAGTGTAGGTGATTGTGAATATATCTCCTCACCCATATCAATTACATAAAAGTCAGCGGGAAACACTAATCCATTGACTTGTACCAAAACATCTTCCAAAATACCTGATGGATATATATTGGATCTATCTGCAAGTTGCAAGATTACTCTTGTTTCTTTCAAAGATCCAATATTCAGTTTCTTATAGATTGAAAGAGGCATAATGTTAACTGAAGCCCCTAGGTCACACATGCAATTTTCAATTCTAACATGACCTACTATACAAGGAATAGAAAACGTACCAGGGTCCTTGCACTTTGGTGGTAGCTTCTTTTGAAGGACAGCAGATATATTCTCACCCATAAAAGCTGTCTCACTCCCTTTAAGCTTCTTCTTATTTGTACAAAGATCTTTCAGAAACTTCGCATATCGAGGTATTTGCTTAATCACATCCAATAATGGAATGTTTACCTCGACTTTTCTAAAAGTCTCCAAAATTTCCTTCTCATCATCCAATATCTTGGACTTATTCAACCTAGAAGGGAATGGGGGAACAGGCTTATAGAACGGGGGTGAAAATTTTTCTACTTGTTTTTCCTCCATGTGGGGGTTCTCTTTTTCAAAATCTTTGGAGGTGGTCTCAATTACCTTCCTACTAGGGTTTTGCAATTCCTTTCCAGATCTCAAGGAAATTGCACTCACATTTTCTTTATGATTAACAGTATTAGAAGGTAACTTACCTTGTTGCTCCAACTTACCTACAGAGGTGGCAAGGTGACTCACTTGACTCTCCAAATTGTGAATACTTTTTCTTGTCTCATCCTGAAATTGCTTCGTGTTAATTGCAAGAGACTTGACAATATCTTCAAGTGATGAACTTGAAGACGAAGCTTGTTGTGGTGGTGGTTGAGGCCTTGGTTGATAGCTGAAGTTTGGATGATCCCTCCAACCAGGATTGTATGTGTTGGAATAGGGATCATATCTTCTTTGAGGGGGTTGTGGTTGTCCTGGAAATCCACCAATGCATTTGCATGCGCATATGAGTCATCTTGAAGGGTTGGACACATGTCTGTGGGGTGATTTGAAGCACAAATACCACAAGCTTTCGCTTGTTGGTTATTTCCAAGGATAACCTGCTGAACAAGAGAAGTCAAGTTAGATAATTGAGATTCTAAGTGTGAGACACTTACCTCGTTGACTCGTCTTGTTGAAGGATCTTGTCTGAAACCGAATTGTTGGGAATTTGCAGCCGTGAGTGAGATCAAATCCCTAGCCTGAGCAGGGGTTTTATCTACTATCGCTCCTCCACTCGCTGCATCCATCATCTTCCTCTCCAAAGGAAGCAATCCTTCATAGAAATATTGTATCAGAGTTGTTCTGATATGCCATGTTGAGGACAACTGGCAACTAATTGTTTGAACCTTTCCCAATACTCATGCAGATTCTCAATTTCTCTTTGTTTAATCCCACAAATTTCCCTCCTTATGTTTGCGGCTCTAGTAGCAGGGAAAAATTTGTCCAAAAATGACTTCACCATGTCGGTCCAAGTGGTGATTGATCCAGGGGGTAGATAGAATAACCAATCTTTGGCTTATCCTTTAATGAAAATGGGAAAGCCCTCAATTTAATTTGATCTTCAGATATCCCATGAGGTTTCATACCCGAACAGACAACGTGGAACTCCTTCAAATGTTTATGAGGGTCCTCGTTTTCCAAGCCATGAAAAGAAGGCAACAAATGAATCAACCCGGATTTCAACTCAAAATCCACATTCAATTCAGGGTATTGAATACAAAGTGGTTGTTGAGTCACATCCGGAGTTGCTAATTGTCTAAGTGTTCGGTCCGGATTTGCCATCTCTTCCTTTTCTTCTTCTAAATCCAAACTTTCAGATTCTTCTCTTTCTGTCTCACTGGATGATTCTGATAATTCCAATGCTTGAGTTAATCCAGGAGATGAAGTTGAAGTTGCGTCTAGAATACGCTGTTTTGATTGTCGGCGCAATTCCCGTTCCGTCTTCTCTATATCTGAATCAAATTCTAAAGTACCTTTGTGAGAAGCACGGGTCATAAACAAAAATCAAAATAAAAAGAAATAGAAACAGATCTTTGACACCATCCCCGGCAACGGCGCCAAAATTTGGTGGGTGTCGAATCCAACAAAAATAAATAACCTACTCTAAGATTTGTAAACATGGTGAGCAGGATCGTCTCCACAGGGACTGGTAAAAATCCTAAGTTTCTATCGGGGTTGAGAAGAGAAAAAGAAAATAAAATTGGGGGTTTTGAAATCAAGCAAATAAAATAAACCTATTTCTATTTAAAAGATTTATATATATTCAAAAGATTATCTAGCCTAGGTTTCATTACAACTCAATTCTCAGATTGATCATAGACTCAAATATTATTATTCCTACTTTGAATAGGTTAGTTATAAATTCCAATAAGCATTGAAATTCAATTTCTCCTTAGATATTAAATAACCAAGATAAGATCTTTAATTATTCCTAATCAAATAGATAACCCTAAATACGCTCTTAAGGTTTAATCCATCAATTGCATTAAGAAAAGAGAAACCTAACCCTAATCAACAATCTCATAGAGCATGGATCATTTAAATTAGATTATATTTCATCACAACATCAAATAACCATCTATTTTATGACTATCGTGTTGTTTCATCACCTATATTAGATTACTCATACAATTACGGATATGAGTTCTAATTGATTGATTATTGTTCAATCATCCTACAACCGGATCCAAAGTTATAAGAGATAATCAAGCAATAATAACAATAGCATCAGATGAAATACAAATATGCAAAGATGAGAATAATAGAAATCAAACCCAATTAGATCTCACAATCCATCTTGAATTGAGTTGCAATAATCCCTTGGCTAGATTAAAAGATTAGTTGTTCATGATTCAAGAAAAGCAATCTTTAGGATTCTTGAAAGTATAAAGAATGAATAATTCAATAATGAATAATGAATGAATCCCCTTTTCTCTCTCCTCCTTCTTTATATATATGAGATAAACATCAGATATGAAGAGTGTTTTTCGCATGAAAGATGGCTGGAGGCATGTCGCAACAAGGCTGGCAGCTATTATTCACGAAACAAATGGTGCAGTCTTGATGGCCGGCTCCATGGCCGGCGGCCATGATGCTTCTGGTCATTGTTTAACAGTGATGGCCGGCTCCATGGCCGGCGGCCATGATGCTTCTGGGATCTCCGCTGGGCTTCATGGCTGGCGGCGATTCCATGATGGCTGGCGGCCATGACTCCTCTGATGTATATCTCCCATACTTAGTTCCTCTAAATCTTTCCATTCACTTTTAAAAACCTGAAATATAACATTAACTTTATTAAGTACCAATTCCTCATAATTTCTATAAAATTAATAACAAGTTGATCAAGTTTTATCCCATATAAATTGAGTAAAATATATCTCAACAGTCTTGCAATATCCTCGGTGTCCACATGGGAAGCCAAGCATAGTTGCTTGTACAACCATGCCAAACAGGCTGCTCCCCACGTGTGCTACTTGGCCCTCTCTAAGTCCTGGAGCAGGTGCAGATACATCAGCTGGACATAATTTGATGACTTGTCTGCAAATATGAATCCACCCAACTTCCATACACCTACTCAATGGCTTTTCTCTTGGCTTCATGAATTCTTTTTATATGAACATTATACGTGAATTGTTTTAAGATATTCAGTTAGAGGTCCTTTGCCCTCACATCTAGAGAATTACATATCTCCAATATGATGCTCCTGGACATGCTGGTGGAATCCAACTGAAAGTGATCCTATCCAGTGATTTCATCCAAGCAGGTATAGGGTCCTTCACACTAAGTGATGTGAAACCACTCACCCCGTTTCTTATAACTGCCTCTAAGTTTCCACTTACAACCTCTGTTATGGGTATCAATACATTTAACTACCCATGATCTTGGGTCCGAGTCTATCATCTTGAAATTGTAATGGTTTGTTATGTGCCGCATTTTAACAGCTTGTATGAGATGATCTTTTGTCTCAAACCGCACCCCAACCTTGAATTCATCGCTGAAGCTCCAATTTTTAGTACTCATTTCCTTCTTATCATCATATGCATCATAAGCACTACCAACTTCAGCATTGAAAAAGGGTACTGGCACTGAGCTCTTTATTGCATCAACGTCAGTAGGAGCAATGAAGCAGTGCCAATCATTTCTCCTTGGTTGTACCTCGGGAAAAGCATATTATTGGGGAAAAGCTTCGACATTATGATTTCCATCATTATCATAGTTGTCACTTGATTCACTTGCCGAGGAGTCTTGCATGGCATCCGTATCATGACCACCTATCGAGGTGGGTACACACATTTCCACTTGTGCGCTGCTCTTATCTGAACTGGAGTAGAGTTTAAGTCTACCAACCCTTTGCTCCCAATATTTCTATCAATGCCCATTTCCCCTATAGGTGTCTGTGATAATTCATTTTCAAATATTTGCACATAAACAGCCACTGACCCTTCTGTGTGCAGCATCATCATCGGTCATTAGAATAATATCATAACGCGACATCCTATCTCTAATAACTACCCTATGATACAGCTCCATCCAATGTGTACACCTTTTTACCTTTAGTCTATTGCAAATGATGTCTAGTATTTGCTCATATGTAGAGTTTCCACTAACACTAACCACAACAATCAGCCACTTATCATTACCAAAACCATCCTCCCCTTGCACGATGTTGCCATGAGCGTACAGTATACACTTCGCCTTGTCCATTTCCTCATCGACCCTACCATCTCATCCAAAAATAGCTCGAATGCATGAATTTGCAACATCACACTTAAGAATTGAACTCCTGTAATATTTAACATAACTCTTAATGCTACTGTATATACCCCGATCTTGTAATAGTATATTGACATATTGTATGAACAAAATCAGCGATAAAAGTGAACGATATGGCTAGATTTTCAAAGTTAAAATTAAAATTCCTAATTTATAATCTACTTTATTTGTATTACTTTATATAAAGTTAATTTTCCTTTTAAACTAATTAAAATATTAATTTTATATTTGACCTTAATGTTAAATGTTGATTTCTATTATGAAAATTTTTTCCTATTTTTGAACAAACCTATTTATCATATTAAATTCCCATAATTAATATAGAACACATACACATAAAAAAAATTGAAATTTGTGAAATCATACAACAACCAATATTCCCACGACTCACACAATCAATATTCAAGAATGTAACATTAATAATTAAAAAAAATTGTAAAATTTCGGATTCATGCAACAACCAATATTCCCACAACACATACAACCAATATTCAACAATGTAGCATCAATAATTCAAAATAATTTTCGAAAATTGCATAATCATACCACAAATTGTCGGCGTTTCTTTTTCTCCTCTTTTCTCACGTGACGCTTCTCCTCTTAACGAAATTGCTTCTTCCTTAACATCGGGTGATCCAAAATTCTTAATATACGGAGCAAATTGCTTTCAATAGATTGGCATTTGGGGACCTAGGGTTAGGGTTTTTGATTTGGGGATTTGGGGCTTTTGAGATCGACAGAGGAAAAGAGTGAGGAGGAAGGAGGCTGGGCGGGGTTTTAGGTCCGTTAACCTTGTCTCTTTAAGAGAGGAGGTCACTTACTAATGACGTCGTCTCTTAGGATGAAACATAATCTCGTCTCTTGAAGAGACAATATCACATTATATTATGTGACCTCGTCTCTTGAAGAGACGAGGTTCTGCCACATCCTACCTCGTATGTGACCTCGTCTCTTGAATAGACGGTCAAGTATTGCAAAGTAACCTTGTCACTTGAAGAGATGAGGTCAGGCACTAACGACCTCGTCTCTTGTTGCCTAAAATCGAGATTAATTTCATCCTGATGGTAATTTCATAATTTTTTAAAAAATAATAATATTTTATTCCTTTTCCCAAGAAATTCACTAGTGTTGAAGAAAGGAGTACAATGTTGATTAAAATAGATCTTTTTTTTTTTTTAATCTCAAAACTCCTATTGCTCAAAAAAGAAAAAAGTTTTTTTTCACACAAAAACCCTCTTGGAAAGTCAAAAGGCTAAAATCTCCCTAAAATGTATAATTAATATACAATAAATGACTAATAAATGTGTAGTCAAATATACATAATAGCGGCTTTAACTCTAAAAAATTGACAGTTTTGACTAAATTTGAGTCACAAATATCAATAATCTCCACCTTGACTCAAAATCTGAATCACAAATCAACACTAGCTTCAAAAGCAACAATAACCAATACCATATCCTCTTCCTCTTCCACTAACCCCAAAAGGAATTAATTATCAATCAACACTAACCAAGTTTAGATAATGTTTAAACTTGGCTATAGGAAGTATGTTGGTCATCATATTTATAGGGTTATCATGTGTGCTGATCTTGTTCACAACAATCTCAACATCAGCAATAACTTCATGAACAAAATGATATATGATATCATTTTGCTTGGTCCTCTCATGATACATCCGATACTTAGTGAGGTAAATTGCACTTTGACTGTCACAAAAGACGGATACTGTCTTCAAGCTATCATTGATTTCACCAAATAACCCCTTTAGCCAAATAGCTACCTTAAAGGCGTCTGTAATAGCCATATATTCAGCTTTAGTTATGGATAGAGCAATTGTAGCTTGTAATATGGCTTTTCAACTGATAGTACAGCCACCAATGGTAAAAATGTACCCTGTGAGAGATCTTCACTTATCCAAATCTTCAGCAAAATCAGAATCCACAATACCAATAATTCCATCTCTAGTCCTACTAAACTGTAGACAAAAATTGGTAGTATCCCTTAAGTATCTGAAAATCCACTGAACTGCTTTCCAGTTATCCTTACTAGGATTTGCCATATACCTGCTAACAACACTTACAACATATGATAAATCTGGACGAGTGTAGCCATGGCATACATAAGAGACCCTACAGCACTAGAATAAGGAACTCTTGACTTATAATCAATTTCATCATTTGACTGTGGATATAAGGAAGATGAAAGTTTGAAATGAGCTGCTAAAGGAGTATTTATAAGCTTAGCATTCATCATATTAAACCTGCTAAGAATCTTCTCAAAATACCTCTTCTAACTTAGATGTAATGAACCTACTTTTCTATCCCTCAGAATTTCCATTCCAAGAATCTTCCTTGCTGTTCCCAAATCTTTCATTTCAAACTCCCTACTCAATTGAATTTTAAGTTTTTCAATTTCTCTTTTATCCTTAGCTATTATTAGCATATCATCAACGTACAAGAGAAGATTATAAATGATCCATCATCGCATTTCTTATAATAGACACAACTGTCAAAATTACTTCTCCTAAAATCATGAGAAGTCATGAAAGAATCAAACCTCTTGTATCATTGTTTGAGCGATTGCTTCAACCCATAAAGTGATTTCTTCAACATGCACACATGGTCCTCATTTCTTGAGACCACAAATCCTTCTAGTTGTTGCATGTAAAAGTTTTCTTTAAGCTTTCCATGTAGAAAAGCAATCTTGACATCCAACTGTTCCAATTCAAGATCTTGCAAAGCGACAATACACAACAATGCTCTAATGGAGTTGTGTTTTATAACAGGAGAAAACACATATGCAAAATAAATACCTGGTACATGACTATAGCCCTTTGCAATAAGTTTTGCTTTATATCTGGGTTCATCAACACCTGTATTCCATCTTTCTTCTTGTAAACCCATTTACATCGAACAATCTTCTTCCCTTTAGAAAGCTTCACTAAATCCTAAGTGCGATTTTTCTGAAGAGATTCCATTTCCTCCTGCATGACAATCATCCACTTACTAGAATCATCACAATTTACAGCCTTCGTGTAAGTACATGGCTCCTGATTTGACTCAATGTCCTCAGCAACATTAAAAGCATATGCTACTAAATCTGCCTCTGCATATCTCTGAAAAGGCTTCACTTCTCTCCTAGGTCTATCTCTAGCAATACAATACTACTGTCGAGGTGGTTGTGAAGAGACAAAAGTACTCTGTGTCTGTAATCTAGGTTGAGAAGAGGTCTCTGATGTAGAACCTGAATTAATTTCAAACTCCACCTGCATAGATGTTTTCCGGTGTGCTTCATCAAATGTAGAGTTAGAAGACAAGTCATGCTTCAACATTGAAGCTTCATAAAAAACAACATCCCTACTCACTATGACTTTCTTCAGTTCAGGACACCATAATTTATATCCCTCAACACTAAGTTTAAAACCAAGGAATATACACTTCAGAGACCTTAGCTCAAGCTTTCCATTGTTAACATGAGCATATGCAGGACAGCTAAAAACTTTCAAGTCTGAATAATTAGCAGGTATACCTGACCATACCTCTAATGGGGTCTTCTTTTCAATGGCTATTGAAGGAGACCCATTTATCAAATAACATGCTGTGGAAGCGGCTTTTGCCCAAAATGATTTTGGCAACTAAGCATTTGAAAGCATACACCTGACCTTCTCCATAATGGTTTTGTTCATTCGTTCTGTTACCCTATTTTGTTGAGGCGTACCAGGAACTGTCAGATGCTTCACAATTCCTTCTAACTTACATGGAACATTGAAGTCATTAGAACAAAACTCAAGACTATTATCAATGCGAGGACACTTTACTTGTTTTCCAGTTTGCTTTTCTATCATTGTCTTCCACTCTTTGAATGTAAGCAAAACATCATTTTTATGCTTTAAGAAAAATACCCAGATTTTTCTGAAGAACATCAATTAATGTTAGCATGTAGGTAGCATCTCTACGGGAAGCCACCCTAGGCGGTCCTCATAAATCTGAATGAATATACTTTAAAATACCCTTTGTATTATGTGTACTTGAGGTGAATCTAACTCTTTTCTACTTCCCAAATACATAGTGTTCACAAAACTTTAGCTTATTGATGCTTTGCCCATCAAAAAGATCTCTTCTACTCAATTCAATCATCCCGGCTTCACTCATATGCCCTAAATGCATATGCCAAATTCTGGTAGAATCATCATCTGGAAGTGAAGAGGAAGTGACTGCTGCATCACCTGCAACAACTGAACCCTGCAAAACATATAGGTTAGCAATCTATTTTTGTCCTTTCCTCACCACCAAAGACCGCTTGCTAATCTTCAAGACTCTACCTCCACTAGTGTATCTATACCCTTTAGAATCAAGAATACTAAGAGAAATCAAATTTCTCTTTAAGTTAGGAATATTTATAGCATCTCCCAGCATCCTGACAATACCATCAAACATTTTGATTTTTACGGTGACAATGCATGCAACCCTACAAGAAGTGTTATTGTCTAACGAAACAACACCTTTAGAAACTTTTTCATATGTAGAAAACCAATCCGTGTTGGTATACATATGACAAGTACAACCAGAGTCTAAAATCCACTCTTAACTAGTTTGTGGATCATCAATAGAAGTAACAAGGAGATCACCAACACTGTTGTCCTTAATAACATCAACCTCACCTAACTTCTTTAGTTGTTTTCCTTTCTGATTTTTAGAATTTTTCTTGTTTTTGTTCTATAATTTGTAACATTCTTCCTTGATATGTCCCTTCTTCTTACAATACCTACAGGTCTTATTTCTATTGGAAGACTTCAATCTTCTTCTTGAATTTCCACTAGTATTGCGTTCCTAATTCCTACCTCGAGTGACCAAACCCTTAACCTTAGGCTCGGTTCCAATAAGAAGATGTTTCATTTTTTCAAAAGATGCCAATGCATCATAAACCTCATCGATGGTAAGAGTATCTCGGCTCTACAATATTATGTCTATGAAATTTGAATATGAAGGTGGCAAAGAGGACAAAAAAATTAATGCTAGATCTTCTTGATCATATTTAACATCCATAGTTTCCAAATTAGAAATGATTTCCTTAAAGATGTTTAGATGATCATCCATAGATTCACCTTCGGATAGACGGTGTGAGTATAATCATTGTTTTAAGTGCAATTTATTGGTGGGACTTTTCGTCATACAAAGCTGCTCTAATTTTAACCACAATGCGGCTGTTGTCTTTTCTTTCAACACGTCATATAAGATTTGATTTGAGAGATGAATGTTGATTTGCAAAAGGGCTTTACGATCCTTGCATTGCTTCTCTTTTGGTATCCACGACAAAGGCATTTTATCAAACCCTAAAATTGCATCATCCAAATCCATCTGTGCAAGAACCACTCGCATCTTTACTTTCCATAAAGAAAATCTTGTGTTGCGATGTAGCAGTAGAATATCATATTTGGCTGAAGCTATTGTAGAGAAAGACAAAAGATCAAAACTTTTGCTCTTATACCACTTGTTGTGATCATGTATGACAAATAATGGTAGAAAATAAAAGTGATAGAGAAAATGTACACACAAGATTTAATATGGAAAACCCAAGTTGGGAAAAACCATGGGCAGAGGAGAGGAGAAATTCACTAGTATTGAAGAAAGGAGTATAAGGTCGATTATAATAGATCTTTTTTTATCTCAAAACTCCCAACGCTCAAAAAAGAAAAAATTGTTTTTTCACACACAAAAATCCTCTCGAAAGGTCAAAAGGCTCAAATCTCTCTTAAATGTATAATTAATATACAATAAATAATTAATAAATGTATAGTCAAATATACATTAATAGTGGTCCTAACTCCAAAAACTTGACAGTTTTGACTAAATTTGAGTCACCAATATCAACACCACTATGAGAACATTTCACAAACACATAGTGTACTTTAACACCCTAAAGCTTCTACACCTAATGCAACACACACTTATCACACTATTATAAGTAATAATCAACAATAACAATCTCTAGCGCACACACAAAACAAACTACATATCAACACAACACAACAATCAACAAATATAGCACAAAACAATACTTTATTCCTAGAATTAAAATCAAAGTTAATATCAAAAGATGATATGCCTAAGAGGATGGTCATTGGGGTATCGATCTTAAAAGGTAGAAATAAACGTAACGGAAGCTTCAAAGCATGGAAACTTGGATAGAGTTGCTTGAGTGTGTCTTTCAACCATAAATATGATGCACAAGGATTGATGAGCACACTGGAACTAAATTATATGATGCATAATCTAATCGCTAGATTCGGTCACTACAATCTTCACAATAAATTAATAAAAGTATGAAAAATGAGAAGAAGTACTCATAGGGTAATGTTAACTAATAGTGCGTCTATTTCAAAAGTGAAATATAAACCAACTATGACAAGACAAACTGGTAAATAAATATAATTATATAAATTTATGATGCGTTGCTATTGTTTGAGTGCTTAGTCCGCTAGCATTCGAACGCTAAAGTCAAGTTTTCAAGTTTATGCTTGAAGTACCCTCTTGCATCCAAATGGTTTGTCAAATAGCGTTCAAAATGCTAGAATTGAGTCTTCAGTTTTGCAGGTAAAATATCCATAGGTGCTCAACCACCAAGGAATAGCATCTAGACGATTTGGGCGCATCCTGAAATCCCATAAAAGTCTATAGCTCTAGAATGACTTGATACTAAAAAATTCTTAAAAACTCAACAATATCCATCTCCTCTTCATCAATGGATTGGCCAGCTAGAATCCTTTTAGCGAGATCCCTTGGCTCTTGCTTGCGTGATAGGTCCCATGGTACGCTGCACGTGAGTCTTTAGGTGAGTAATTAGATCTAGCAAGGACAATTGTTACTAAACAGTAGACACCTGTTGCACCAACCACACGCAAACTTAAATAACTAAAATGCAACAAACAAATAATAGCAACAGATCCCATTTATCGGCATTAATCTACGAGAGCCAACATGAGTTCGTAACTTAAAATAATGATGAAAACGTGATTTTGATTGACATTTGTCTCATAGTAACTTTTCTACAAGTATTCGCTCATGATTAGTTTGTTCTTTTATTATTTTTTTTTTTTTCACCATATTGAAGGAAGGGAGACTAAAATTCGATATCTCTTATTTAAGAGATCAAGAGAGACGCCATTAAGTTATAAGGATATCGATTATTAATTACTAGTTCAATATACTACTATCACACATGAACGCCTCCTATCAACTACAAATCATTTATATAAGAGATTTACTTATCAATATCGAGGCCTCGATGCCTAAAATCAATATTCACCAACATATCAAATATTTTTAATCAATATTCAATTCATTCGTTTAACTTACTAATTGAATGAAAAATTTAAAACGTGGGTCAAACAAGATACAAAAAGAATTTACTTGGAAATTCAAAATAGCCCAATTTTATCCATATCTTGCAAAAATCCTATAATTTAATATGAAACAATGCCTAATTATATTGATGGAACATTCAAATTGGTTTGTATTGATTTTCACTATAAGAAAATTTATATTTAGAGTAAAAAGTTCTATAATGAAAAATTGGTAAATGAAGTTTTATTTCTTTAAATAGAATTAGCGATAATGATTTTTACAATAGAAATTTAAACTTAAAGACAAAAATTTAACCTTTAAAATTCAATTTTCCTTTAATGTTTTAATAGCTTTTAAGGATTAATGGTTGTTTAATTAAGTTTTGGATCCAAAGTCATGCACTGATAGTTAACTTCAAGAGGTGGCCATCGAATTCCCTAGGTTGTAGTTGAATGGCTGACTGATGGTAATCGATTGCTTTTTTTATGGCAATTGGCCACCTAGGCTATTCCCAGCAATACTTCTGCTTGCATAATCTCCGTATTTTCTAATGGTTGTTCCAGGCTTTATTTGTTTCATTTATTTTAATATTTTATTTTTATCATTTTTAAATAAATAGTTATCAGGAAATAGATACATATGAAAGATTGATATTTTTATTTGTAAACAATTCGAACATATCAGATATAAATAAGATACAGACGAAAATTAGACAATCAAAATAGATGCTAGTATAGGGTCTAGGGTTTATTTTATTATCCTAAAAATCAGTTTGTTGGATTATATATATATATATATATATATATATTGATATTATTGATTAACCCTGCGATGACTTAAGTGTTTGTTAAGCTTATTGACTATTGAAGCTAATTGTGGGTGTGGGTGAATGAATCACCACGTATTGACTTCTGCTGTTGATAATGCTGTATTAAGATAACATCTTAAATGAGTACTATATAATAATGTTGCATCATATTGCTTCCTTTTGTGCTTGTTATGTAGAGGTCGTACTTATTAAGGCGTTATTACCAACTCATTGTAGGACTTGGTTTAAACCATTTCGTTGTTAACAATTTGGACTCCAAGGGAAAAAAGAAGACATTAATTTTTACCAGATAATAATAACATATGGTGAGTTCAAACACCCTATCAGGATGAGAATTTGATAGCCAAAAATCACATTAAATATTTCTAGTGAATTTAAATCAAATAAAAAAAGAAAAGAGACATTTGAAGCTATACTCATTGACTAAAAAGAATTTAAAAAAAAATCTAGATTTCAATTATTTCCTGTTGGGTTGATGGAGATAGGGAGGAATGATGGCTACTTTTCAACCCTAATAATTGCTCAATTATTCAAAAGTCAGTTAACGTTCTTCAAAACTCTAATCTTAGAATATATCTGGGTATGATGTCTTTATGGCATTCCCACTATGTATCTTTTCCTAATTTTGTAGTTTGAAGAGCTGCCCATTTCCCTTGGCATTTTGCTGCTGATTGGAGTTGAATACAATTTTTAAGTCCATCCATTTTCATAAATGCCTTTTTCTTTATTGGCATAATCTAATAAAAGATGCGAAAGATAATGTGTTCTGGAGACAAGACGTAAGATTAGTGGAAACAACCTTAAAATTTTTATTCATTCACTAATAATTCAATTAAAAAATGAAAATCGACATTAATTTTTTAATTATGAGGGTATATATTATTTTTAAACATAGATATTGTCTGCCACATTAACCTAAAATTTAATGACATGTAAACGTCAAGTATCCTGGATGAGATTCTACCTAGATAGGATTAGGATTTCAGTGGATATTAGTATATCCCAGGGGGAAAAAGATTCATAATAAATTAGGTATTATATGTAATGCTCTATGATAGGCAAAATCAAATAAAAAAAAAAAATTAATTTAATGTGTCATCATAGAATAACTATATAGAAATATTATAGATTGTAACAATTACTATTACATATCAAATTCTTATTTATTTTTATCTATTACATGTTACAATAAGATATCATTTTGAATAAAGCCTTTTTTGTCTTAAAACCAACGGAGATGTGTAGCTAATTATCAATCAAAGAGATCAAATATTCTTTAAAGCATAAGACAATCGGATAACATTTTTTGAAAACTTTCTATACTTTTACTGCATGCAAATCTTACCAGATACATAATTTTCATTCCGGCTGTAATTCCAGATCTACCAATAGATTAAACCATATGAATCCAATTAATTCCATCCTTTTCTTCTATAAGTTAAAGATAGAAAATTTCACCAAGAACGAAGGTTTTTCTCCCAATAATAGATGAATAATACTATACTTAATGAGACATCACAATTTATGGAGTGAATGAAGCACAATGTCAATCTCAAATTACTTAGTTGTGCTAGTTGAATGGGCAGGGTTTGCGTTTAGTCGAACCCAAGAATTAACTTACTTGTCTATGCTCACCTAAGCAAGTATATGGGATTTAGAATTTCTAGGAATAAAGCAGATATGGCTCTAAGGAGCTTACTTGCCTTAGGTGTGGGCAAAATGCAATTTAATTTAGCTAATGCATCCTATGGTTTCATAAAAAGAACAACTTTTCAGACTGGTTTGCTTTAAATGCCTTTGAAGACAGAATCACACCATATTAAAACGGTTTGATTTAGTTGTTGAATTAATAAAGCTCGTTATTTTCGGGTTAAATTTGATATAGCTTATCGCTTAAGTTTAATATATCTTATCTTTATTTGCTAATAAATCAAACCTTTACATTTAACTTTTATTGTTCCAACCCTCTCATTAGCCGATTTGCCGATCATGCTCAATAGACAATTGTCTAATGGTCTCCTCTACAATTACCATTTAGCTTAATGCATTAAAAGTTCTTAAAAATCTGAAGAAATACCATAAAATCTATACGCTTTGAATATATTGAATATTTCCCTTAAATTGGTTGAAAGATTTAAAAAAAAAAAAATCTATATACTATAATGCTCTTACTTCAAGGGTTCTTAAAATGCCATAAATAGTAAGTTCCAGTCGCTTGAGTTGCAAAAGGCCATGTTGTGACTTTGCAAGTCCAGTTTGTTCTTCCATACGACTTCAACAAATGCAATTACTGTAAGAAAACTTGAAATATTTTGTAAAGTTAGATTTTTTTGTATGATCGAACCATTGTGTCTAAATCATTTTTCAATCAAAGTTAGACATATTTATTCGAACATTCAACCTTGGTTCTTACTCTCAAAACTTCATTTAGATTTCCATAATCATATGCTAAAGGTTAGTGTCACGTTTGATATCTAAATTTTCCCTACAATTAACTATCTAAACTTTAAAGTAGTCAATTTAATACATAATCAAAGTTTTCTTATTCATTAAAACTACCTCTAGTAACAAAGTTAACTTTATTTGCTAAGTTGAAAGCCCTCGACAAATAAGGAAATGACATGTGTCAAGTAGCTTATAAAAAACTAGAGAATTAGAAAATTAAACAGATGAATAAACACACACATTGAAGTCATTGGAAGTTAATATGCCTACTTTTGATTAAATAATGTGTGAGTTGATTAGCTTGCTTAATTGTCTACTTTTTTAGTTTTTTATTAGTCACTTTACATGTGGCACTTTCCTTGAGAGTGTCAACTTAGCTAATAGTATTAGAAAGGCAGTATTAATGAATATAAAAAACTTTGATTGAGTATTAAATTTATCACATTAAAGTTAAAGAAGTTAATTGTATATTTACAAAACGTTAAGATACCAAATATGACATTAACGCAATATAAAAACATTTATATTATATATCTATGGAATAAAGCAATAGATGAATAGAATTGTAGTTTTTTACATAATGAAATAGAGAAGTAGTGATTATTCTGTTGAAACACCTACGTAACACTTAAGATGTGCTATTATGCCTAATTCTACTCTTTTTAAAATTTAAGGCCTGAATGATGCACAATAACAAATATACCATAACAACGAAGAACAATATATATAAGGAGTAGGGGTTGGAGAAGATTGCATCGGGATTAAATGTGGAGTTTGGTCCGCCCCTAGTCTCCACGGTTCACAAACAATATCTCACTCAAGAAAGAATTTATACACTTTTATTCACCAAACAAATGCTCTACTGGAGCTACACAACACAATCAATAACGCATATATACTTGAGTTGTAACTTTACAACAAACTCAATAACACTATAAGCACAACTCGAGATTCGACAAATAACACTCAACAAACTAAATAGATTGCCTTTATAAGAGATTGTAAATTCTAAAGCTAAAGGCACTATATTTTTTCTATCATTTTACTAAATAATACAAATTACAATACAAGCTTTGAGAGAGTGTTTATAAGGATTTAAATGAAATTTATGAGCTCTATCAACTTCCTCCAACTATCTAAACAATTGTATTTATAAGCCTCCTAAAAACCATAACCATTGCCCCAAAAATCATCTCAAACGAGCGGGAATTAAACACCAAACGATTAGTTGGAAAGTTGCAATAAGTTTAAACCTTTGCCCAATGGTTGAACATTTATGCCAATTGAACCTTCTGTTTATGAATGGTCGGACCTTTATGCCATCTTCACTTTTGTGACTTCAAGTGATCTAGACCTTTCACAAAGGTTTGAACCTATTGTTGAGTTCCTGTAAAGTAAAATAAAATAAAATAAAATCCTATAGGTCCAGACCTTTGTGCAAAGCCTGGACCACTTGTGCATAATTTCACATTCACAAACATAAAGCATAACATGCACTAATTCAATCAGCCATCTTTCATACATGTTTTGCTAATGAAGTGTAACTTATTTCATTCAAGCGAGTAATTGTATAATCTATTCCCTCATCAAAATTCACATTAAACTCACTGTTCAACATTTTTTTATTAATTTCTTTTAAGATTCATGGTGGATATATATACTTGGAAAAAAAAAAGCGCTAGAAATAGCTATTTCTTTGATCCCATAAAGGATATTCTATTCTTTATTTACAATAATAACAATTTTGCAAAATAACTATGTTAGTAACTAAAGGCATAAATAATTCTGCAATAGAACAATATTTTATTCCATCTTTGGACATATGCAATGATAAGAATCTCATTTAAGACCTTAAATGCAATGCTAACTTTTTAATGACTTATTTCCCTTAAAAACCTCTCTATAATATCCAAAAATCCTTTATTTAAGATCCCTAAGTGCCATGTTAATATGTCATCTATGTAATATTTTAAACTAAAACCTTAATATTCTCTATTTATTTTTCTATTGGTTTATTATGATATTTAATCATAAATTTGAAAAATAGCTAAAACAACTTTTTGGAATACCAAATTTTACAAAAACTTCGATTGGTTAAGAACCTAAAAACTATGACCTTAGTATAGGTAATGGTGTTAATCATCTCCAGTGTATATACTTTTATAAAATCAATCAAACATGTCATTAGACATTTAGATCAGCATTATTGAAGAGTATGAGGAGAAAAAGTTTAACTTTATAAATAAAACTTTTATTAATGGACCGTATTTATCATGACTTACGTTAAATAAACGTAATCAAATAACAAAGTAGTATAACCACATTAATACCTTATTCAGATGCATGTAAACCAATTATCGCAATTGGTCATATAATAATTTTCGTTTTCTTTTTATTATTTTATGATTTCAACTTTTTTTAATCTAAAAGTTATTTATAAACCGACAAAACCTAATAATCTCTAAAGTTGTGGAACTAATTTTCCTACCTTTGGTGGCGCACCGGATGACTTATAAGTGGGTAATTCGCAGAGAAAGGGGCGCATATAGAAAATTTTTAAAGTGTTGAAAAGAAGCAAACTTTTTAAGCCTAATAATTGTTCAATTATTGCATCGAAAGTGGTGCGTATCCTACATATCATTGGGGGATTTCTTATTTTTCAATTCGCACTCGCTGCTTTCCTCATATTTATCAAATTGCTCAATGCTCTCTCCTTTTTGGCCTGTCCTTGTCGTTTATTTCAATATTGATCTAATTTTCAACTCTCATCCAACCTATGACTTAAAAATACTAACAATCGTGCTTGAATCGTCGTTTTGGTGTCATTTTCAAAACGAATAGATACTAAGCCGATATAGATATGATATTAATGAAACTCATAAATTGATCAAATCAAACTGATGATCCGATATAAATCCAATACAAATAAAAATCCAATAATCCAAATTGACCATAAGTACATATATGGATGTTAGAGGATACACATTCAGTATACCACTGTATATGTACTCGAAATATTCAATAAGACAAAACAATATTTACTTGCTTGCATAGAAAATATAGTTGTAAGAAAAAAAAAAAATATATATATATATATATGTATATATAACATTCTCTTGGCACGTTTTGAAAACCAGTTTGTATTTTTCTTTAATCTTAGTCTTTTTAACTTTTGGATGACCTTATCAAACCATTTAACTAATTAAATCACCGACTTGCAAGTGTGGAGGCAAATGATAGTGTTTTTTTGTTAATATAAACGATATACGATAGAAAAAATTCCTCTCTTAGGGATATACATGATATTTAATTCATATATATATATAACAGAAGTTTTGTATATTTGCTCAGTGTATCTCTATGCTTTGTTTTATGTACATATTAATGGAGGGGTATATACAGCTACCTTATATGCTATAAGTTAATGAAGGTTCTTTAAGTAGGTTGGTCAAAGTAATTTCTATAAGTCATGAAAACGGATTTTTCTACAGTTCTTCAATTAAAAATGGAAAAATTAGAAGAAATGAATGATAATTATGAGATGGATGGATAGGTGATATGGATATAAAAAAGATAGCTTTATCCTGTTCATGATGTCATTATATTAATTTTTGTAATCATCTCCATGATCTCAAGTGTAAAAAATAGAAGTAATAAATATGACAGTAAAGTAATCTTTTTATTTATAGGTATACTGTGATGATAACCAAAGAGTTTCCTCTCTTTATTCATCAAAAAAGATTAGTTGCTTACAAATTATACATTTTTGAAAGCATTAGTTGAACTTGATAAATTTTTTGCAATAATAAGGTTCATGAATGCATGAATACTATCTCCAGAGATAATTAGAAATAGTTTGTGGTGAATAGCATATTGACTCCATCAACTTATTTTATTCAATCTTAACCATTAGAACTAGAGATATAAATGTGATAGGTTTGCCTACAAGTTACTTGAGCTCGGCTTTATATTTGCTAAAGTTCAATTTCGAATGGTTGGGTTAAGCTTGAACTTATGAAGTCAAGTCCAAGTTCATGTTATTTAGCTTGATTAACTAAGAGCCTCATCAAGTTCTAATGAATTTAATTTAATTTTAGTTGAGTTTGGGATGATTTTGAATATTAATATTGTTTTAACTAAATTAAAAATATCTTCTTTTAGATAATCCAACGAGTGAAATTGAGCTTGAATTCATTGAATACCAATGTGTCAAATTCAAATTCAACATTTCAAGCATACTCAAATTTGAGTTTTTGGAATTTAGAGTGGAAGTCAAGTTTGAGCTATCATGGAAAATGGGAAAAATTATAGTCCCGCGTTAATAAGTAAGGGACGTGATAGGATTGTAAATTTAAGTTGCTTTAGTTATTATAAACAAATTTTTATTTTGGACAAAATTCTACGCTCAATTAAAACGGTCCAATTCCATACTTCCGATAAGCTTAATATTATACTACTTGAAGTTAAGACTTAGTTTATAGCCGGCACTTGTGCAATTCATGATCGTCTTGAAAAAAACAAAAAAAAAAAAAAAAAAAAGATTTGGTGCCCCTAGAAATAGAGATTTCCCCCCACTTATAAAATTTACATGAGCTACGTCAGTTATTTTGTCATTCAAATGCACCACAAAATGTTGCAAAGCACGCCTTAAGGAAAGAACTAGTAATTAATTTGCCCTACGACTAGCTAGTCTCTAGAATGCCCCTAAATCTGAATATCTTAAGTTGATGATTTTGGTGTCTGCTATTACAATTGCAATGAGCCAAAGGGATGATCTAAGCCGCCATTATGGTGTTAAATAATTGTATTATTGCATGGAAAATCTTTACTTTTAAACTAATCTTCTAGGCATTATGTGGAAAAAAAGTTAAGATCCAATTGCTTTTATTAAAATTTTTGCCTTTGATCCATGCGTGTAATTTGTTTATTATTTTAAATTGCATTGATTTAAACTCATTTAACTTAGCACTTGCTGATGTACCAATCCAAGAAAAAGTAAAATTACTTTTTCCATGAGAGAGTCCGTCCTTGAAGGAATTATCGAAAGCAACTGCGATAATCGTGCATGGAAGGCATAAGACCGAGATTGATAGCTATGGAAACATCAAGCTCCATCGTCCTTCTTTGCGATATTTGCAATTTTAACTTACCAATCTTGATCTAAACATAATATGATGCTTGAATATACCTAACTATTATTGTCAAAATCATGATTTTATTTGTATGATTTTATGAGTTGACAACTTTATGAGACTATTCCCAATTAACCCATACATAAAATAGTTTTTTTTTTTTAAATAATTATGAGTTTTAACGTAATTTACATTTAAACTTAGTAAAATCCTATGTTTTTATCAAGTTTATTGATTTACTGATTTAAGTCAAAGAAGCTAAAAATATGAAAAATGCTACGTTACTTTTTTGAGTCTATTAATTATTAATTATTACATTACCACATCTTTTTTATTATATTCTAATTTTATTTCTACTCTCTCTCTTTTCTCTCTCTCGTTTGACATTTATAGCCTTTATTCAAATATGGATTTTAGCTTTAAAATTTACAAGATTATTTATTTACATATATAATCAAGAACATAAGATGAAAGATTTAACATTGCTTCTATTTACATCTCTTTTGAAATAAAATAATGAAAAAGAAATAAGTTACTGTTGCACATTATGTTATGGATTAAGAGTTATTATAGAAAAGAAACTTAATTACATTTTCTTACATTTATAATGTATATCAAGTTTTTGATATTATCGCAAGCATGTTTATACTTTTATGGAGTTATTTTATATTGATTGTAGAAACATGTTTTTTTATGTTGCGATTCTACAGACCTTTTAACGATTCTATGTAAAATTATGAGCTTAACAACGTTATGCTTAACCTCTCTTTACTTTATCTAATCTAGAATTATCATAACAATATATATGTGTGTGTATAAATATATATACATATATATATATATATAAAGAAAAACTACGGAGGATTTAGTCATGTAACTGCATGATATAACTCTCACAGCTATTTTGCAGCAATGCCTTAACAAGTGAGTTTTATAATATATTTATAACTCTCTTATCATATAACAATATAAAACCAAACATTTAATTAAAAGCATAACTAACACAACAAGAAAATACAAAATAAGAAACAATCAAGCAATTTACAATCTTACCGGTGACAACTAGCTGATTGTACCGCCACACTGGCTAATCCTATATGACCTAATCAATCATGGGTCCTCATGGTCGACCACCACATGCTTGGTAGCTCGTTATCCGTTGAATCATGCTCCCTCTCTACTCTTTGCACATTTATTGCGGATTCATGCTCAAAAAACCCAGTCTTATTAAAATTAAGAGAGTTCATATTAAGCAATTCGAAAATTTGCACATTTAGTATATAGAGTCTATTTGAATTGTCTGATTTTCATGTGTATTTGTTAACTTGCATCTATATTTTATCTGTATATGATCCATATCTAATCTGTTTAATTTATTTATAAGTAAAAATATCTATTTTTCTTCTATAGCTATGCCTTAACAAACAATCTTAATGAAAAAGATGACACACCAATGAACCAAATAGAGGCATAAATGATGAAAGTATTAAGTAACTATCATTACCTTACTTTCATGACTATATAATATTAATTTAAGAAATTGTTGGAATGGGAAAAATAAATGTAAAATTATTAAAAATGGTAAACAGAAAAAATTACAAGTGTCTTATACTTTTCAAAAAATTGCATCAATAAATGACATGACATATCAATAAGAAATGATTTATCGAATGTTACACACCATGTGTGTGTGTATATATAAAGTAGTATGTAAAAAATCAATTGTGTTTGGAAACTGATAAAAATAATAAGATAGTAGTTTACTCAGCCGACAGTGATAATAAGGTAGCTCTAAAAACATATTTGTCAATGTTTACAAATATGATTATGTGTCAAAGTTTTATAAATATATACTTCTCCATTACATGTACACGGACCTTTTTTTTTTTTTTTTTTTTACCCGTATAGCTTTCCTCTGAATATGTCAATTAAGAGAATTTAAAAGAAGAAGAAGAAGAAGAAGTTTTCTTTAACTAAAAAATTATTAGTGCAGTGACTTAAAACGTTGGAAGTCCATATATTCTTGTTAGATTTACAAGGGATTCCCAAGTTTTATTTTACCTTCCTAAATCACTCTTTATGAAAAGAGGAAAAAGAAATTAATATTGCTTTTTTAAAAAAAAATTATAAAAATACCATTAGAATAAAAATAATCCAAAAAATAGATAAGTTAACCTCGTCTCTTGAAGAGACCAGGTCATCAGTGGCAGACCTCGTCTCTTCAAGAGACGAGATTGAATCAGTCATCTTTAACTTCATCTCTTCAACAGAGAAAATCGGCCACTTATAATTTCGTCTCTTAAAAGACCGAAATCAAGTTATTTACTTTTAAGATTATTTTTTTATCTAACAGATTTATATATTTTTTTAAAAGAAGGTGATTATTTTTTTCCCTAATCCTATGAAAAGGATACAAATTTAGTGCTGTATATTCGACCATTGTACGGGCATGTAAACGGCCCTATACTAGCTAGGAATAGAACAGTCTAGTCTACTGCAGCTACACATGGCATGGCTGTTCCTCTTTTTAACTCCTGACCAGACTTTGATCACGAAAGAAGTACAAAACAAAAATGATTCTGACAAGCGGAGGTTTCTTAAGGCAGGAAGTACGCCTAAAACCAAAACCATGCTTCCTATGAAATACTCTACGTCGCCGACTGTTGGACGATACATGCCTCTGATGTTTATTTGAAATGGAATCATATTTTTCTTCTAAAAGATTCCTTAGATATTATATATTATGAATAATAAAATTTTAATAAATATATAACATGAATAATACTTCTTTTATAAATTATTTATTTTATTAGTAAGTATGCTAAAATTAAAATATTGCGTGTTCATATATGATATATGTACATGTAATATGTAATATTCATTTCTTTTTTAACTTTCTCATTCTCAATATAGCTAATTGATTGCCTATAAACAACATAGATAAAGGCCGCACTATGGTGAAAAACATATTTCTTGAACATGATACATCATGTGGATTGATTAACGGTATGCAAATACTGTTAAACTTTTTTCACGTGAATAGTTTTAAAAATTAGAGTTAACCTTACTAATTGTACCTGAATTTTGATAAAATATTTATTTAGATTCCTAAACTTTAAAATTATTCAATTTAGTACTTGAATTTTGAAATTGATCGATTTAGTACCTGAAATAACTTTTCATGCACGCCAATAATACTTTCATCAAATTATTTTAGGTATTAAATTAATGAGTTTTAAAATTTTTTAGGTACAAAATTAATCATCTTTAAGGTTCGGGTATCTAATTGCATATTTTACCAAAGTTCAGTTATCATTCGTGACATTTTCCTTAGAAATTATCTACCGTTTATTTAGGAAATATTAGTAATTATCCGTCATTCACCTGATCACATGGTGTACCACACTCATTAAATCTTTTTTTTTTTTTTGCACTATAGGTTTATGTACTTGGCCAAGACAAAAAAACGAAGCTTCTATCTATTTTTTATATGTTGCTAGTTGGAATCCGATAGAGTCAGTTATATTTGCTAGACTGGGCCTAGTGTGGCCACTCTGATGTTAACTCAGTTGACATGTTAGAGGTGCAACAAATAATAAGTAGAGTTAATGTCACAAATGGTACATGAACTTTGACAGAATATGTAATTAGATACATGAACTTTGAAATTGATCGATTTAGTACCTAAAAGAACTTTTCGTGTATACTAACGATACTTTCGTGATGTTGGTTAGCAAACATGAAAAGTTCTTTGAACAATTTCAAAGTTCAGGTACTTGATTATATATTTTATCAAAGTTTAGATATCATTTACAACATTATCCTAACAAGTATCGACAAGTGTTCAAGCAACATTATCATTCTAATGGCATCGGAGGAGATGCTTATAGTGTAGTGATCCCTAGCGTTTACTCATGTAGTGGGATGATGAGATTATGCATGGTTGGCGACGATTATCTTGCAAATAGGTTGAGTCCATTGATCCACATTTAGTTGTGTTGACCCCAACAATTAGAAGAGAGATGCCGAGTAATCTGGTCAAGGCATTCAATCATTAGTATCACGAGCCAAGAGAATTGGTATCTCTACGTGATTTTGGACTGATCAAAGTAGGTCGAGTCGAGACCTAAAGGGCTTGTCCGAATGGACGTTGAGTTGGACCGGACTTAAAAAATCCATGATTCATATTTGATCATTAACACTATATGTTTGATTTTTCTTCTTAAATGGATCTTTAGATAAATTAAAATTTAAAAAAAAAAAAATCTCTAAGTTTTTATAAGTAAATTTGGGTTCCGTTAATTTCTCAAAGGAAAAAAATGTTTTTAGGTAATTCATTATGTTGGTCATAATTCCATCCTTACAATTGTGGGACGCTATCCTAGCAGTGAATATTGATTGGAGGCAATAATGGCATTCAGCACTCAGGTGGTGGGGAACGGGGTCACGGGCTATATAATTAGTGAAGGTCCTTTTTTTTCTCCTTTTTTTGAATAATTCTAGCTTGTCACTTTGGAAGACTAATAATAGTAGGATTAAACTATAAGACTATTTACATATAATTGGTGACGGTTACTTATTAAGAAAAAATTAATTAAAATAAGAAAAAGAATTATATTTTTCATTAGCACTTTCTATATTAGCCAAAATAACAATAATTTCTTATTAACAATCTTTAGCGTCTATAATATTTGGCTTGAGATTTTAGTAAGATTGGACAATTATTGCAATGCTATCGCTACAAATATTAAAAGATATTCTTAAAAAAGGTTTTTAGCGAAATAAATGTACCCTTAAAATAGAAAATTCAACTAAAAAAAATTAAAGAGAAAGAAAGTTGATTAAAGTTAGAGGTATTTAAACCCAACTTATAAGTTTGAAGGGTGATTTTCCTTAATGCTAGTTACTCATGTTGAAAAGAAAATATCTTTGGTAAAAAGATGCTTGCCTTAGCTAGGCGTGCTTGTTAAATAAATTAGGAAAGATAACGGATAACTCTTTGGTCAAGTCGTACCTAAGATAAAATATACTGATCTCGCACATAGCTAGCACATTTTTTCATCTAGAATAAATATATTAAACTAGAACAAATATATTGGACCTAGTATTTTTTGTATCTGGAACAAAAATACACTGAACATGAAACAAAATATACTACGAGGGATATTTCGACTTGTACATAAGTCGTCGTAAAAAATAAAGAAAAAAACTAATTGACCTAAGAATTTCGAGAAGATAACCTAAGAATAGTGTTAGTAAGGTTATAAAAAAAAGTCATGCAAACAGTTTAACTAGCCATTAAATTGATCATTTCAAAATTTACATATCAAATTAAATTTTTATGCAAAATTCATGTATCAAATTTAACATTTTTCCTTAGCTAACATACCAAAAAAATTATATTGATAATATCTATCCATTATTAATATACACATATGCAACTAGGAATATAAACGAGCTAAGTCAAACTTTTGAATGCTTGGGCTTGTCTCATTTAAAAATTATCAAGCCGAGCTTTTTATCGAACCCAAACTGAGCTTTTTATATAGCCCGAAATCTAGGCTCGAACTTAGCTCATTTATAAATCAAGTTAGAGCGGAGCCGAGACAAGCTTTTTATCAAGTATAACGAGTTTTATCAAGTCTGAAATTAAAACTTGAGCTAGAGCCATTTAAATTGCCCATTTTCCTTTTTTTTTCAAATCTAAAAGTAATATATAAAAGTTTCTAAATATATATGCATATATATTATTATTATTAAATAAAAATTAGTTTGGTTATTTTAACTATATATTAATATATCATAAATATGAAACTTAAATTTGCTAACAAGCCTATTGACAAGTCTACTTGCAAACATATCCATAAACCTAAATATGTATGTTCACAATTTAGTTTGCAAATCTAAATTGAAATGCAAGTTTGGCTCGTTTAAATATATGAGCTTATATTAAACTCGAGCTGAGCTGAACTCAAGTAGCTTACAAATAGCTTAGCTCGTTTACAGTACTACACATAAGCTATAACACCTTGCGAATGCTTTTCAGCAAGAGAAGAGAGAGATGTAATGTGCAATGATGATGCATGCTGAAATTCAACGTCATGCAAATGCCCAAAGACCGCCATGTTCGGGCATTGCCTTTAAACAACTTCTCGACGTTTCATCAGTCAGTGCTTTTGGTTATTGTTATATTTTTTGTGATCCTTGATAGTGAAGCTCTGCATTCGTTAGGTACAAACTGGCCCCGTTCTATCGTCCCCACATATATTGTTAGTCGATGAAGCTTCCATCCCCTATGTCTTAATATCTACCCCTTACTACAGTTCTTGAATTGGCCAGCTATAATTTGCTTAGCACGCGAATTAGGTCGGGGTGGATATTTTTGTTTAAGAAACTTCTATGATCTCATTAATTTGATCATCTAGTTAATTGTATTATCATTAAATTATATATAGTAACCGATGCATCAACTATTCAGTAGAACCATGAAAATGGACATCGATATCGGCCAAACCCATCAAGTCAAAGTTCTGGTCTAGGGAGGGCCAAGCTGAGTTCACCACCTTAGGAATTGATTCATTACCCATTAAACCATCCACCCTTTATTAAAAAAAAAAAAAAGAAAAAGATAATTGTAGAAGTAATTTTATTTTAAAAATAAAAGTAAAAATAGGAAAAATATAATAAATATAAAACTAAAAAAATAAATTTCCAAGTTAATAATAAGAAAGTTTTTACTCTTTGGCCTAAAAATAATAGTTTAAAACCAATTTATCAAAGCAATTATTCAAGATATGCATTCATTTATAAACAAGCAAATCTACTCTTAGTGGTAAACTTAAAAATGTAGAACTACAAAATTCAAGACACAATCAAAATACATAAAGGCAAATATTTATCTATAGAAATGAATGAGGTTTATTTTAAAATATATATTACAAATGTTGTTAATAACAATAGTGTATTAAATATCGTGAATAAGTAATTAATTTTACTATTTACATCAAAATTAGTTTATATTTTTCTTTCTTATGTATATTTTTTCCACATTTCTTGTTTTCTATCTTTTTTTCCTTTTTTTGGCCTTCTCAACCCAACCTAGTGGATTGGAGGCACTGAACCGCCATTAACCTGGCATTCTGCCAATTTTTGATGGGTCATGATTCGAACGATTGAGTTGGACAATATTGATGGGTCATGATTCGACCGATTGAGTTGGACAATATTGATGGGTCATACCCAATGCTAGATCAGATTCGATCATGGATTAAACTCAGCTTATAGGATAATTCTATGGTCCTATTATGTAGACAACAAATAATGTGAATTCTATCTCACAAAATGATTTACACTAAGTCTTATATGACACTACAGTAATCTGTATCTAAGTTTAACGGGTTTATGCTACAATGATAACTTTTAATGGTCTTCATATTTTTCTGGAAGTTAGTTAAAAAAAGGTAGTTGTAAACCTCGAAAATTTTTTTATATACCAGTAGAAATAGATAGAAATATAAATAAAGAAAATAGAAGGTTAATGTAGGACTCAACAAAGACCTTTAAACCAAAATTAGGCATGAACCTATATATATCTTCAAACCCTAAAACAAAGTTCTATAGATAGTAATAGATACCAAAGACAAGATTTCATAGCTAGTATCAAAAACTCAAAGTATAGAAATATTTTTAAATGAGATTTCAAGTGTATTGGAAAGCAAATAAACAATAAAGCTTATAGTTAGGAAATGATAATTCAAGGATGAATCGTTAAGGTTATAAATACACAATAGAAACAAAAACAGACCCACAACTAACAATCTAGACTCCAAATAAATATTTAGATCATATCATTGTTATAGTTAGGGAATACTAAAGTTATTAGAGACTGAAACCAAAATTAGCCTATTAAGCTTATAAAACCCTAATCGTGTGAGATAAAATCCTAAAAATAATTAAGTGCGTAAATTTTAAACCCAAATTTGAACTCAATGATAATCTAAAAAACTTGTAAAAGCTTTAAATAAATTTTTGAAGATTGAACCCCTAAATAGCTGACATATTTATACCTGTTTAACTTAATAAACTATCCTAAAATTAATATAATTAACTAATTAAATGATAATATATATATATATAAAATCTGCACAGTTCGGTGCAAATTAGATGCATTAAATGGCTGGGATGTTCTTGATTTTGCTCCAACTGAAATCTACAATACAAAAAGTCAAACTAAGCAACTCAATGCAAGCCATACCATGCAAGACAAGCTGAATTCGGTGGACAAATCAGCCCATTTTTAGCCAAGGACTGCATCTGCTTCATTGCCTATATATATTTATATATATATATATGCATTCATTAAACAACAAACAAAGCAAATAACTTACATAAAACAGCAACAATAAACAGCTCAAAACAGCACCCAAAAACACACACAAAAATAACTTTAACAACTTCATTAAGGCTTCAAACAATGCTTAGGAAAAGAAACAAACAAAGGTAAGATAAATTCGTTTTAAGCTAGTTTATTTGTTAAACATTGTCTTAAACAATGTCTCTATTAACCTAGGTTTGTATCAAGCCTTGGGGAAGGGTATAGCATCATCATATCAACTCCTACCAGGTAATATCCAACCATAAAACCTATTTATGTATTATATTATGTATAGAAGTTAGAAAATCATATAGTATGATGGTAATAAGATGTTATGAGAGTTGTTATGTCATGAAAAATGATTGAGAATCATGTAAAAATACTTAGGAGTAGTTTAAATACAAGTATAACCCATATATTATAAAGGAAAAATAAGTTACAAACGGAAGAAAAACGAGGAACGGCCGTACGCCGGTGGTGTAAGTGGCCAACACCAGCAGCATACATAGATAGACCGACAGCCTTCGAGCTGGTGCAACTGAACAAAGGCAACATAAAAATTTTTGTTACATAACTTCAACGAATGCCGGCAGCGTATAACTCCTACACCAGCAGTGTATGATTGTACACTAACGGTCTTCAAATTTGTGTACACTGAAGCTTGAAACGTGTAAAAATTACACGAACACCGGCAATTCAAAGTTCAACACCGATAGCATTGGATGTTGGCATATATGCAAAAATTTTCTTAAAATGAAATATATTCGTATATAACAAATTACACACACACACACACACACACACACACACACATATATATAAGGAAGAAACAGAACATTAAACATAATAAATAAATATGAATATTAGTGTGTTAATACTTGATTAAGAGATAAACTTTAGTAACTACTGCAAATAAAATACTTGTGTATAATAAAAGATTGAAATTCTCATAATTGTATTATATATGTGTATATATATATATAAGAATAGAAAAAATAAATAAGTTATAATTAAAGATAATATGATACCCGCAAATAACAAATAATAACATGAACAAAGATCAAGAGAAACACGATAAAACTAAAATGATAGAAAATAAATATCTGTTACCATAAAATAGTCGAACTAACGAACAATATAGAAATAATAATGATAATAAATTATTGAGTTGTTAAATACAAACTCTATAGCCACCTGATAAAAATAAAATGCTTTAAGATCAAGAGAAGCAACATGAAAAATAAATATTAACTGATAAATATCTGATATCATAGGATCATTACCGTAAAAGATCGATATTAGTTTTGCTTGGATCTCATTATGATTTTCTCTTCACATTTCTTGGGTGAGTATAATAACTTGAAACGAAAGTTTGTTTGTAAGTCTTGCTTAAGGAGTTTCATTTGAGTCATGTTAGTGAATGGCGATTAGGGGTGGGTCAAAAAACCGATCGAACCAAACCAAACCAAAAAAATGGTTTGCAAAATTATTAATCCAAACAATCCATAAATATATAATTGGTTTGAAGAGGTAAACTGAACCAATCAATAAAACTAAACCAAACAATTTTAGACAAACATTAAAATATTTTACTTGTAATTATAAATTTCGTTATAATGATCGATTAAAGGTCATATATTTTTTTATGATTTATAATATTCATTATATGTTCAATATTGGTTAATAATAACTTGTTCTCTTTTTTTTTTTTTTTGAATTGTTTCATGGGTTTAGGATATATTCTTCTATTGGTAACTTAATATTGTTTTATATTCATTATTTGAACTTTGTAGAATATGAATTTTGTTATTTAGTTATATATTTTATTATGTATTAATTTTTAGCCAAATTTGCTAATAGATAGTTGATTGGACGATTTTTTTGGTCAGTTTCATTCATGATATTTCAAATTTTTCGATTTTAACAAAATTATATCTAGAGAAATTTTCTTATAGAAAAAGTACCTGAACTTTTTCAAAATTTCACTAAAAGTACTTATGGACAAAATCGTCCATATTTCCGTCCATTAGCTAGTGTAGTAATAAAAAATGATTAAAAGTTAAATTTTTCATCCATGTTGGCAATTTTTTTTAACTTTCCCTCCTCTCTCCTCCCTCCTCTTCCTCCTCCTCCTCTTCCTCCTTCTCAAGGAGAATGAATGACATTAATAGAGCTTCAAAGCTTAGATAATTTGTAAAAAATAATAAAAAAAATCTCATACAGTGTCTTTTCTTCTTTTTCTCTTTCCTCTCTCTTCTTCTTCTGATCCTAAAATAAAAAAAAAACCCTAGATCGTGTCTTGTTTCAAAACTTTACCAAATTGGATTTATTATGAGAGTAACAAAATGTTTCAAACCTAGAAATTTTTTCACAAAAAAAATGAATTTCATTCACACTCTCACTCATCACTTACTTAGAATTAATTTTTAAATCTACCATCTCTACTTTCTCTCCCTCCATTACTACACTTTATTCTTTATATTAATACTGTTTTGTTGTTTTTTTTTTCTTCTAATACTGCCCTAGGTTCACCTAATCTCATATTCTTAGTTGTTTCATTTATTTATTTTTCCCTAGAATAATATATTCCACACAAAAGGCCACTCACACTAATCCTCTTGATTAAGCTTTTGTTAGCACTTCCTTTAAAATCCAAAAAACCTCAATCAAGTGCACCACTAGCCACTACCGTGACCTCTGACCCATGGCCACTTCCATACCAAAAAAAGTTACTAGTTCCAGCCCACTTGCAACATCCAAGGTATCAGCTCCAATTCGTAACATCCCCAACAACTATGGCCTTCTTTTTGTGGGTTGTTTAAGGACCAACTTGATTGCTTCTACAACTAATGATGCGGTGGGTTCTTTAAGTCTCACATCCTTAATTACCAGTTCACCATCTTCCTCATAAACATGCCTCCAAGGCCATTCATTGTTTAAAACCATTATGTTGTTGTTTTGCTTGACGAGAAAGGCTTTCCCATCGTCTTTAATGTCTCGAAAGTCAAAAAGAAGGATCTTTTTAATAGAACTTACATATTATTGACTGAACTTATCAACAGTACAGAGGGTAGAGGTAGTGCTAGTGAGCTGTGAGTGGAGTGGCGGGAATGGTGTATGAGTTTTTTTTTTTTTTTTTTTGGGGGGTTGGGTTTAGAAGAAGAGAGGGGGAAGAGAAAGAGAGAGAGAGAGAGAGAGAGAAAAAAGTGAAAAAAAAATAAATTGCCAAGTAGGATAAAATAACATTATTTTAATATGTCTTTTTTGACACGTCAGCATACAAATGGAAAAATGGACAGTTTTTGTCTATAGGTACTTTTAGTGAAATTTAAAAAAAGTTTTGGTGCTTTTTCTATAAGAAAATTTCTTTGGATACAATTCTGTTATAATAAAAAAAAGTTCAAGTATTGTGAATGAAACTTATCCTAATTTTTTAAGGACTATAAATTACATTTTTCTATGTATTAGTCAGTGAGTGTAATGTGTTAGTGACTAAATGATTTTATGAAGGATTATAGATTATGAATGTGATGGATTTATAAAATATTATGTTAAGATTTGTAATATGAACATTGTAAAGTGATTTCAATATTTGAATATCCACACAAATGTAAAATATTAGAATTTAGTTTTTTTCAAATTAGAATTTTTATTTAATCTGAATCCGAACCGCAACCAAATCGTTATTTAATGGTTTGAAAAATTTCCAATCCAAACCAAATTGTTATTTAAGGGTTTAGTTTAGGAAGGAAAAAAAAAAAACAAACCGATCCATGCTCACCCCTAATAGTAATGGAGGAGCTGCTAATGGTTATACTTATTTTGATTCTTGTTAGTAATTATTTTGATTTCTTTTCCATATAAGTTAGAAGGGAAAATAAAATGAAATTAGAACTATTGTAATGGAATGAAGACTTTATGTCGAAGTTTCAGACAAAATGATGGAGAAGTCAGCATGACTTGTTGTCTCACCATGAAACATTTACTTTGACTTATTATCTCTATCTCCTTGTAAAATTTCTTATGAATCCAAATATATGAGATTCCATTTTACATAGATATAAGTTACAATATATATTGTTGTGTTGTTGCAAGAATGTCAATAATTATAGCATAAGAAGGGAAAAAATATCTATAAATGTTATTAACAAGTCATTATACAGATGGATTCTAGTAAGCCTGAAACCTTATAAGGGAAGCTTTGGGCATAATGGCAAAAACTCTATACGATTTAAGGTTAAATTTGGTAAGCCCTCAGGGAATTGTAACGAATTCAAGTTTTATCTACCTACCAAACCTACTCTAGTTGCATCCCTAACATAAAGGTTATATCTGACTTTCATGGGATGTGTACCTTCATATGTTATTCATGAAAGGAAAGAAAATATATATATATATATGTAAAAGGTATTGAAAAAAAAATCATGGATGAATTTAAAAAATAATAAATACAACATTTTTTGTACAATTAAACAATGTTATCGGAACCAGACTAGGGTTTGACCCGGACAAGCTAAGGGGTCAGGGGTCAAAGGATCAAGACGAGTTATACCAAGGGTCGAACTAGGGTCACGAAAAAGTAAAAATATAAGTGATGATTTAATTATAAAAAACTAATTTATATGACATCACTCAATTAAATCTATGTATGGATCAAATTCATCAATTAATTATTAAATATGATACAATGGTTATATTTTATAAATTTATAATAAAGTATGAATAGATATTTGAATTTCTTTTTTTCGGCTAGAGTCAACCAGTCTAGGTCGACCAGTTTGACCTCCCGATTCAACCTAGTTCCACCGCCCAAGTCGACCAGGTCCACCTGAGTCTCATCAATTCAATGCAAAAATAAGTTTTAAGCGTGACCTAACTAGGCATTAGTGCTTGTTCCGGGCAAACCAGGTTGAACCGGTCAGTTTTGACAACAATGCAATTAACTATGTATTGTAAAGGAGGAATAATGATCCATAACCTAATGCTAAAAAGGTAACACTGAATAATTAAATTATTATATATATAAGACTAGAACTATATATATATATATATATATATATATGAGAATATTACAGGTTTATGTGATTAGTTAAATAGGAAGAATTATAGTCTTTTAAACTATAAGAGTGAAGCATCATGCTAAAAATAAGGTAAAATCGAAAGATCACAATCAAAGAAAGATTATATTAAATAAAGAGATAACTGTAGGGGAAAAAGTTCATACTAAAGGGATCTGATAGCAAAAAGCTTCCAAAATTATATTATATCAATAGCAATGGCGATCTTCAACTTCTTTGGATGTTTTGTCATCAATATTTTATCTAAAAAATACTCATTTAGAAAATATTATACATATTTTTCCTTAACATAAACTATTATGGTTTGGACTTGTTTCTCCAAGCTAAAATTACTATAATTGTTGAGTTGTAGTTCCTTTGACTAATCTCCATGTGAAGAACTATCTACAGAAGGTGATATATTGTTGGTACAAAGTAAAATAACTATAGTTAAGTTTATTAGTTATTGTATAAACAAAAGTCGCTTTAACAAATAGTGCTATGGTACAACAATTTTGAATTCTTGTTATGTAATGGTGTTAAGATACACAAAAGTCACATCCATAAAAATGCGCTCCAGTGCACCACAAAGAAAACTTTACTGTTTGAAAATTGTTCTCAGCGTTTCATCAAATGTTCTATGTTATGAGAGAGAATTCCACTTTAAAAAAATTTAATTACAAAGAAAATATTTTGAATATATGTGATGCATTATCGTTTTGATGTAAATTGGTTCTATTTTTACAATTAAAGCAAAGAAAATGCTAACCTTCTACCTTTTCAAGAAAAGATGAAATTGGAAGAAATAAAGAAGAATAAAAGAGGAATTATTGTATAAAACCAAGGATGCTCTTGTATTGTCGTAAATTATTTGGCAAACAATCATCTATACCTACATGGACTGTTACAAATCAAACCTTAATGAATAGCATATAGTTATAATTTATATCACAATAATAGAAAAGTCAATATGATCAATCTACCTTCTTAACCATGAATTATAGTTATCAAATTCAAACATAATGAAAAAAACAACATGAATCAACGTTACATTAAATTTGGCTAAATTAAAAATGAATGAAAGATGGATTAGTAAATCAAAAGAAGTGTTAGGTAAATGTATGCTAAGATATAAAAACGTGAATGAATTCTCTTTTCTTAAAGATTTTATGCTCTCCACACTAAGTTTGCTATGGGAGTTTGAATGCAAAATTTCCCAAAGATACAACTACGTCTTGATGCTTGAATAGCGAAAATTCAAGTATTTAACCACACTTTTGGATTTATATGAAATGTTCGTATGTTGTTATTATTTAAAGAAGGAGAGGATACAAAAAAGAAAATGAAATTAATGATGAAAATTCTCTATAAAATTAGAGAAACTATATATTTTATATCTTTAAACAAAGTTGAAGGAAAACCTAAAGATATACTTGGATTCCTAACTGGTGGTTCAACACTTCAATAAGGAATACGATATAGAAGGCAATGTTATGATCAAGTACCTAGCCATTGTCAATGAACTAACCATTGAGTCCCCTTCTTTGAGTATTCATAAATCCCATGAGCTAAGAATTCTGAGGCAAATAAGCTATCCAAATCTGCATCAACCAAGGTACTAAACCCCAATAAGATTGATTAAAAGGTCTTCATAGAATTCCTCCTAAAAAACCAATCATTAATAGAAGGAGGATAGAGGTATTAGAGATCCAACAGTATACCCATGACCTTTGCTGGATGGATACCATCATCAATTACCTCAGGCATGGCATTATCCCAATCGAGCGGTCAAAAGCTAAGAAGTTACATTCTAAGGCTACCAATAATACTATGACAACTTATTGTACAAATGGGGACGTGGACTTAAAATGTTGCACTACATAGGCCATAATGAAGGCCTTAGAGTTCTAAAGGAGCTACATGAGTGTAGCAATCGAGTTAAGAGAGCCACCACACATATCTGAGCCCTCTGCCCAGGATGTAGCTAGCTGACCACGATGAAGGACACACCTACTATAGTACCAAAATGTCCCAAGTGCCAGAAGCACACCTTGCTCAGTGATGTTCAAGTAATTAACCACATTCACTCATCATCCCTTAATCATTTTCCTAATAAGGACTTGATATAACCAGTGCCTTTCTAAAGGCTACTAGTCAAAGACAACATGCAATTATAAGCATGGACCACGTTATTAAGTGGGTAGAAGTAGAAGCTACCACTAAGGCCACCTAAAGAAGTGTGGAGTCACTTGTGTTGAATCATATTATTACTAGATTTAGCGCTTCCAGCATCCTCGTCACTGATAATGAAACACAATTTTGAAGATAGAGATTGAGGGACTTCTATGCAACTATCACATCACTTTATGCTACACCTCAGTAACACACTCCTAAACTAATAAGCAAGTGGAAGCTATGAATAAAATTAGCTTAGTAAGCATGAAGAAAATGAAGAAGGTTGGGGTTGTAAAAGGAAATTAGGCAAATGAATAGCCCAATATATTATGGGGCTACCACTGAACTCTAAAACTATTCACCCAATTGAGTTGGAGTTACCAAACTTATGTACCTAAGGCTTAGATATTATGGCCAATTAGATCGAACAAAGGTTAACTTGGACACCATTGAAAGAATATGTAATATTGCCACATCTAGGTTGGCTACTTACCAACATAAGGCAGCCAAGTAATATGATCAAAAGGTTAAACATAAGGTATTCAAACCCAATGACCTAGAGTGTCAAAGACTGGAGGTTATTGGTAGGGGTGGGCAAAAAAAAAACCAAATTTAATCAATCCATAAAACAAACTAAACCAAACCAAACTAAAAATATGGGTGTTTTTCAAACCATTTGAGCTAGAAAATTTTCAATCCAAACTAATTTGTAAATTTATGATTAGTTTAGAAGGGTAAACCAAATTAGTTCGTAAAACCAAACTAAGACATTTTAGAAAAACACAATGATATTTTACTTGTAATTATAATGTTGTTTATTTTATGATGATTTATTAAAGATCAATCTTCTACGGAGTAAGATCAGCCACAATCAGTACATTACATTTTTCTTGCCTCTCCAGCTATCGGTGGCAAGGCAAGACTATGTGGTAGTGGGTTGAGATTAAGCCAACTCATCATGAATCTTAACAAGAGGGAAAGTGGGCAACTAATCGGTTTTTTGGAAAATTTTGACTTGCCACCCATCCTCTTTTTCTTGCCCTTTAAAGTAGGAACCTGCTCGAGGTCTTCTAAGGTAACCAACTTCATGAAGTCCAAAGGCATCCCGAACTTGCAACCTAAGAAAAAAAAAATCCAAAAGACAATATGTAAATAAGCAAGATAGTGAGCTAGAGAAACTCATGTCAAGTTCATGCCAAAAGGGAACCCCCTAGCACACAATATTTTAGAAGTCAGTCTCCCCTAATAGCCCCACTTGGCACAGCTAAAGGGATCAAGCAACACTTCGAACTTCCTTCCCGTTCTCCATTAAATAATCACAGGCAGTTGGATATGGGGCCTTTATCTCTATAAATTTTGACTACTCTCATGGTGTCGAGAATATCGTAGCCCTTTCTCTTCCTCCATTCCATATACTGAGCGATCTCCTAAATAGTCTGCTGATCATTAACCTTGACTCTTTAGGGACTTCATTCTAATGAGTGTTACCCTTCTGGTCTAGAATGGACATTTCTGGTTACACTCCACAACAACAAGCTTTTTCTTCTATTCTTTCATGGAAGTTGTACTTGTAGGTTTAAGAAAGATTGACTTGTCCTTTATCCTCCTTAATTGAAAAGATAATAAACAAACTGAGGAATCGGCCATCAAAGCAAACTTTCACACAATGCTTCAAAACATACCAACAATAACCATAAATTTAGATGAAAATGAAAACGAGACACAATAAAATGGTTCATGCACTCCCTTTTGAATTCTAAGAATGGTATTCTAAAACCAAACTTCAAAAACTTTAAATACATGTAAAACCTAGACCCACTTATAAGAAGGACGCTCTTCTAAATCCTAGGTTGGCAAATATAATATTCAAAAGGTACTTTGTTTAAAAAACTCATCCACTATGTCTTAAATCTCACCCTCATGGATTTGACTCACCTAGCCAATTGGTATAGGACCTTCACAGTTTCATGTTAAAATAGTATAAAGGTTTATGTCTTGTTGGGACACATCACCATCATCTCCATATTTGTCTCTATCAAGAGATGTAATCAAAGATTATATGTCGATCTCTCCACAAATCGATGAGAGTCCTACTTAAAGCTTCCATCATTTACTATTCTTCATCAGCATTTGATGATTCTAATATTGTTATGACGGGGAGCACCCTACATTGTAGATACTCATTAAGGTAGGTTTCTAAAGAGCTTTGGCTTTCACCAACTATAGTAGCATGGTTAGGACAATCCCAAAGAGATGAATACGCTTGAATGATGTGAAAAACACTAAAATTTTGTATTGGATGCAAAAAATGTGCTATGAAAAAGTGATAACTAGAAAAAGTTTAGGAATAAATAAAGATTTGGATCCCTATGTAATGGTTGAAAGAATCAAGATCAACATCACTCCTTGATCGTTGGATGTTTCGTGAAGCAAAATCAAACGGTCGGGATCATCTAATACAGAACAACATGCTCTAACGTGCATCAATATGACATATGGATGACCAATCTAGATACAACACATGCTACTCTACAGCTTTGTAAGTCAGAATTTCAAAAGGCAAGCTTTTTCTATAAGGTAATGTTTTTTGCATTAGCACACAACTTGACAATTATGATCTACTCAAAAATTAATGGGTACTCACAATGTTCGCTCAATTATTCCTCATCATTCAACACAGTGACAAATCTTCATTGTATCCATTCCACTTCATCGAACCTAGGTTGTTCACAATGTGGCTCATTCCTCAAACCAATTCATATTTTTGAAATTTTCTTCTCCTCTGATGATTTGACCCGTGGCTTAAGAAGTCCTTCCATAAGGCTACTCTATTTGTCGATTCCACACTGAAAAGAGGTTGGGAACCAACAATTGATTGGGGCATTTAGCTAAAGGTTGCTAAAGCTTAGCAATCTAGTTGAGACTCCAAAGGCCTTAGCCATACTTTAGTCGAGCCCCACTATGCATTCTATCGTCTATAACTCATTCAAAGCTACTCAAACACAACTAGTCAAACTAAAATTGTTTCCTATCTACCTAACCAAAGGCTCTCAACCAAATAACTAGCTAGCCAATCTTCCTATCAATGACCAAACATCCACTATCTCCATGATTAGTTAACTGCTACAAATGTTCGCTGATCTCCTAACGTCCTAAATATATTCCACCAAGACATCAAAACAAAGCAGTATGCATACTAATAACCCTACTCCTTTTTTTTTTTTATACCAAATATCCTACTAACTTTATTATCAGAGTAACTGCACTAGACAAACTCCTACATCATTCATTTATGGAGGCTACTTGTATATAAGGGGTTTGTTTTCCCATGCACAATCTATCTATGACATTTGAGTGCATGTGTATATCTTTAAAGCTTCTCTCTCTAATTTTTCTCTCTTAATAGTTGCAAGTATAAGAGTTGTTGGACAACGGTTTTATTAAGCCTTATGTCATCATGGGGTGAGCCTATAATATTTATGAAAAAGAAAGATGAAAGTTTGAGATTATTCATAAACTATAATGAATTCAATAAAGAGACCATTATGAAAATATCCATTATCCCTAAGTCAATGATTGAGTTGATTAATTTGGAAAAAAAAACCATAGAATAGACTTATAATTTAGACATCACCAATTAAAAATCAAGGGGGAGACAATGGATAGAAGACTATCTTCAGGGTGTTAGACATGTGCATTATGAATTTTTAGTAATGTCATTCAAACTGACCAATGTCTTGGCTATATTAATAAATTAGATGAATGGTGTGTTCAAGAAGTACTTAGCTGAATTTGTGGTTGTGCTCGTAAATCACCTATTAGTACACTCAATTAGTAGAGAAGATTGTATGAAACACTTAAGGATTGTATTTCAAACTCTCAAAGATAACCAATTATATGCAAACCTGAAGAAATGTAATGTGATAGTTAGAAAAGCTAGAATTGCTAAGTCATATAATATCTAGTGAAGGTACTTTAGTCAATCCTGCAAAGATGAAAGCAATCTTAAAGTAGGCAAGACCAACCATAGCAAAAGAGGTAAAGACTAGCCTAAAAGTGGCTAGTTATTATAGGAGATTTTTATAGAAGTTTTCAAATATAATCATGTTACTAACTCAATCAACAAGGAAATGTGTGAAATTTGAATAAAATGTCAAATGTGGAGATAACTTATAAGAGCTTAAGAAGAGCTTGGTAGCAACTCTGACATTAACACTACTTGATGAACTTGTGAGTATGTGATCTATTAATATGCCTCAAGAAATGGATTAGGCTATGTTTTGATGCAAAAATGATGGGCACTGCTTATGCTTTCGAGATAAGTCAAAGTGCATGAGTGTAATTAACTAACTCATGACTTGGTGGAATTAGCAACTATATTGTGTGTATGTATAGTATCTTCTTCTTTTATTAATTATATTAAGCTGATAATTTATTTTATCTATTCTATTATGTTAAGCCAACAAGGTTTTATTTGACTCCACTTTTTCTTGAATTACACTTTTAAACACTTTCCTTAAATTGTATTTTTGTAATCACCCAACTTATTTTCACAATCATAAAAGAGACACTAATATTCACACAAGAAATGTCAATCTATAGCTTACAAATATATCCAATTTATGTTGTTTTATTAGTTTTACGTATAAAAAATAATTTTTAATTACAAAGGCAACATAAATGTACATTTACTAGTAATATGATCAATGAAATTCTAGACAAATTTAGATTTAAAATATCGAAAAAATGAGCTGTAAAATCTAGTAACAAGTCTCTAAGCTTTGTATATTTCTACCATGTGAAAAATATACGATGGAGTTGCAGGATGGTGGTTACCTTGGACTTGGAGTGTGACATTGATCTTTGTTTATGGCTTGATTTGTCGGTACTGTCCCCATTTCAAATTTGAGTTTGAAATGTCTTCTTAAACTTCCTATGAACTAGAGATTTAAAATAATTATTACCTCCCAATTATGCACCATCTTGAAACAATATAATCTGGTAATTATTTCTTGTAAGATATGCATCCATAGTGGCAAGGCCAAGTGACCCGTATTACTTAAATAAAATAGATGGAAAGGTTAATTAGCATCCATGTTTATCATACACTAAGAACCGTTGTTAAAATAATTGGTAAGTAAAGCACCATACACCAAACCCTAATTACTTAAATAAACAAGAAGTGGAAAAGGCTAGCTATGGAGTATAAAATAATCGTAAATAGAGTCTAGGGGAAAAGATGGTATCATCCATCCTATACTAAAAGATACCTGTTTAGAAAAATATAAAGTATTCGAAAGTGGTTACTTCTTCTAATATCGAAACATGAGCTGTATCTAGAAGTCACGACCTTCAAGAACTCGTGTTTTCAGTTTCTTTTTCTCTTTTTTCTTTTTCTTTTCTAAGGCAGCTATAAAGGCTGCAAAAGCTTCATCAAGAACAATCCACTAGCCCACAAGTTCGGCCAACAAGTTGAGTTGAAATAATATGGTGATAAAATCGAATTCAAACACAACCTAAAATAGTATTTAATAAAGTGAAGTTTGATCTTTAAACTTTATTTATCTAAAAGGAAATTTCTTTAATTATAATAATATCAAATAAATTATTCGAAAATGTCACAATATTTGAGAATAAGTTTATTTAAAATAACAACATTTCAAGTGGTTAAAAAATATCATAATATATAGGAAGTAAATTCAATTTAGGTTACAATATTTTGAGTAATGAAAAAGAGGTTACAGCATTAAAAGAAGTTAGTCAATTATTGACACATGTAATAACATACTAGATCTTTTAAGTTGTCAATGGTGACATTAATTGACACACTTCTTTAAATGTTGTGACTTATTTTTTAATCACTCGAAATTATGAGCTCAAATGAACGTACCCTCAAACGTTGTAATCTTATGATATAATTTATCATAATAAAATCAATATTCAAATTTAAATTGAATTTAGTTAATAGTTACGATATACACAAGTTTATTAAGCTCTAGTTAATTTCTATGAAATTCAAGTAAAACTAATAATTATTTGAGTGGTTAAAATTCAAACTCAACTAAATATGCTATGGAATCACAGTCTACTAAATATGTTAGAAATGCAAATTAATATTGATTCGGTAACATCTTTAGATCCATGTTTGCTAAGAGAAAATACAAGAGGAAACAAAAAAAAAAAGAATCCCCTTGTCTTGCTTCTAATAAATATCGTGCATGGTGCGGTCAATAGCTCAACCACCCAAATAATTCTTACTTATTTAGCTCAAAAACTTTTCAAAAAGTTTGCCATTGAAAAGGATCATACTATAAAAATGATCCACCCACATGCTTTTTCTTTTTCAATAAAATTCTTTTTCCCACTTCCAACAATAATCTCCACCAGAAAGAGACAGGGTTTGTCATTACTAGGGAAGTGGACGCACAGGACGAAGTTGGCATACGTACGTACAGCTCTTATTTTTTTGCAAAACAGCCTTCCAGAGGTCCCAGAACGTGAGAGCCCAGAGAAGTTGAAGATACACCAATGGTTGCCTTTATCCCTCGCCACCAACTTATATTTTATGCTATGAGAAGACTGGAGTTTTCATCCTACCTCCAACGATATACAATTACAGTACCACATACAGCTATAAGAGATATTTATGTAGCGCATATATACCAAATCTACTTACAATATTTAATTATTACAATATACATTGTGATCACATACAAAAATATAGACCTATCATGAAGTACTTTTAGCAATAACCATACGCTATTATTATATATTTTATGGTAAATGTCATATTTCACACCGAAACTCTATTTACTTATTCAATCAATTATCTTAAATTTAAAATTATCAATTTATCATCTATAAAACTTTCTAAGGTCATTTATAGTATTTAAGTAGTGTAATTAAATATAAAATTGGGTAAATTTTAGGTAACTAATTATAAAATTTAGATCGTTAATTGTAAGATTTGGTTAAATTTAGGTACCAATTGTGGTTATGTAAGTTTCTTAGTAGCTATTGATGTCACACAATAGATTGTGATTTTAAATTTTCAAAATTTGCTTCCAAAAAATAGCAAATAAATTATAAAGGATGACCCCATACATATCCTAAATTCTCTTTCGAATTATTCCTACATATTTTAGATTCTATATAATAGGGTATTTTATAACCCTCCGCATCTGCATAATAAAATAAGCCCAACACATAAAATGTCAATAATAAATATAATTAAATTTAATAACTATGAGAAAAATCTATTCGTAGCTGTATAACTTATAAATCTAGTTTAGGTGAAGACTTGATTAGACAACTCAACCCAACCTATGTTACGTCTCCGATTTAAGTTTGGTAATACAGCATATGCTTGTTGTTTTTTTGTGTTTTCTGTTTTAATCATTGTTATTTCTATGTATTGTAATTTATTCTTTATATGTGAAATACTGGCTTCAAATTAAATATGATTTCAAGTATGAATGGTTATAGCAATTTAATTTAAAATTAAAAATGTGAAAAAAAATATATATCATATGTTTGGCATTGTGTCCTAAAACTTATATAGGATTTATGAGATACTTATTCCATATAGTTCAAAGAGGTCTTGGGATAGGATGGGTTGTAGATCCCAATCCTCAAAATCCTCGCTAATAGGATAAGGTATGCCTAGCGATAAGACATTCATCATTTTTTTTTTTCCAGTAATGAAAGATATTTACATTATATTAATAATGTCATACATATAAAAAAGAAAACCAAGGGCAAAGACTAGCCTGGGGCAAATGATAAATGTCAGCAACATGCTGTCGACTAGTAGGAGTCCGAACATTTCTAGGAAAGCCATACTTTGTACATCTTGAGTAAGAAGACCGCAATATGTACGGGAGGATCAACCCAAGAAAACATCATCTTCTTCGATGATATGTGCAAAAAATACCAGCACATCAGCCACTCGGTTGCCTTCACATGGATGGTAAGACACCTTGAGCTGGTGAAGTTGGGAGAATTTTTCCCTGCATAGAGAAATCACATGAACATAATTAAGTTGAATATTATTTGGTACAGTAAGGAGCATGACTGCTGCCTTTGAATCCAAGACCAGATCAATGTGAAAAAAACCATATGGTATGCATAAATCCAAGCCATAATAAACAACCCATAATTCAACTAATAGAACTTACATTCTACCCATCTTCCTTGCATATCCTAATTGCCAGGTGCCAAAATGGTCATGTGCAACCAGTCCAATGGTTGCGAGACCTGATGATTGAGGAACTGAACCATCAGCATTCAACTTGGTCCAACCAAGTAGTGTTGGTTCCTAATGTATATGAGTGCAGTAGTTACAGCATATGGTTTTCTTTTTCGCATAAAAGGCCATAATCCATGAGCAAAGATGTGAACAGTAAGACTATATAGATATAAATTATTTATATAAACAAAACTTGATATGATTATTAAATAAATCAAACTCATTTGAATCTACCTATAAACATATTCAATTTTGGGTTCTAATATCCAAGATCATTTAAAAAACCCCATTTAATATATTGGTTACAAAAACATGCTCATGTCAAACCAACAATCTTATTTTGAGAAGGATTTCTAATATTTATAATTTAATTTTATACATTGCCATCTATTTACTACAGTTTCTTCTTTAATGTTTATCCTTTATATTTCTCTCTTTCATCATCCTCTACTGTCATTCCATCCTCGATCTTACTAGTTACCATCATTCTCTATATGAAAACAACTCCATCCACAGCTTTCACAAAAGTGGAGGAATAGATCAAGAACACCAATGTCAAGTTGGATATATGTAACGGCCATAAACCTAAGACACTACAAATCATCACAAGCCCATAGCAAACATAAACATGGAAAGACTCACAACCTGAAAATTTTCACAATTAATACAACATAAAACACAAATTAATTATATAAATAATTATAAGCAATCCATACAACTAATACTCCATATACACAAATGATATCAACCTATGGGGTGCTAATGGAGTTCTTTGAAGGTGTCCATAACTAAAAGATAACAATCACACTAGAAAATAAAGATAAATAATTTATATTGAAAGGTAAAAGTGTCATTTGTTGAAAAATAAGGAGGTTTTATGGTCAACTCAAATATATATATATATATATATATGTTTTGTCAAATGGCAGACACGTGATTAAAGATGAAAAGTTGCAATACAAACCGCCACAAAGGCCGTCGGCCTTGATGCCCACCGCCGGCCTTTACCTTCTATGCCATCGGTATTAGGCAAGCCTGCATGGCCTCAAATTGTCTGTGAATGTTTTAGCCTGCAAGCGTTCTTCCCTAAGCTACTAGCCTTTCTTATTAGAAAATTTAAAGGGTTTTTCCAAGTTTCTTTATAACATAATCTTCCCTCTTCTCCAAAATCATTTTAAGCTCAGAAATCTCTCAAAAACCTCTCTGTTAGTGATCTTAACATCAAGAGAAATCAAGAATCAAGAACAAGGTGAGTTGCTCCTCTTCAATTATTTAGAGGTATAAAGGAATGATCTTTTCCTAAAAATTTTCTCCTGGTTTCAAAGGAAGTTTTGGAGGAATCCCTTAATCCTTGTTAGAGATTTGTGTTCTACAATCAAAGGGAATCAAGATTTAAAGTTTTAGGTAAGTATGAATATTTCTGTCCTTGTGGTAATATAGAAGTGATCTTTCCTAAAATTTCTTAAATTATATTGAAGGGAGTCATAGTTTGGAGGATTTTTTGGAAAAACCCTATTCTGTTGGAGATTTTATTGTTTTAAAATCAATGGAGAAAGGTGTGTATGAATTTAGGGTTTGTAACTTTTTTGGGTTTAGGGTTTAGACTATAGTATGATTATGATATTATGATTATTTTTGGTGAAAATATATATTGAGTGAGTATTTGATGATTTAGGTGTTGTTAGTGAAATTAAGGTTTATGTTCCTAAAACTAATCAAGGTATGACCTTACATTGTTTGTTATTTGTGTTTGTAGGATTAGAAATTGTAAACTAATTTATTATTATTCGACTTTAAATTTGATTTACTGCTTGTCTATGTCTAGATCCAATGGATCGAGAGGACCGTTGCTACTAAGATGGCGCCTTGATTATCTGTATGTGGCGTTGTCCTTAGTGGAGTTGCGCACAGAGATGATTCTGATAATCTAAGAATGGTACGAGCATGGTACTCCGAGTGTGTGGAAAATTCCCAATACCAATATATGTATATATATTACCATTTTCCATGCTGGTTGTTTTTATGGAGTCATAAGTTACTCTAGGTATAGAAATAATGTCTAATAGTTCTAAATTATGTTGTTTGCTGGACTAATCAAAGATAATAGCCTGTTGATTATTGTATATATCATTAGATTGTATGTGAAATCTATATTATGTCTATTCATGCACTTCTATTTGTGGTATGGCATACTGGGTCTTTGTGCTCGTTCCTTTCTATTTTTCAGGAATAGGTGATAATCTAGTAGTTTTGATATGTTAGGCTATGATGTCTATGTAACTATAGGGAAAACGATAGTAGACCTGATTTTCTTACTGTTGTTTAGATATTTTAATTTGGAGATAGACAAAATTGAAGATCTTATAAAGTTTTATAATGTTTTTATAAATCTAAAGTTTTTTCTGAGATTTTTATTAAGATATTTTAGTTTGATTTGAGTTAGCTCTTGGTTTATGCCAACTAATTTATTCAGAAGTTTTGTTATATGAAATATTTAAAATAGGTGTCCCTTACATGAAAGTATGATGTTATATGACTCAAATTATGGATATGATGAAATAATAGCCTTAGTGTGTTCTTCTTTAGTGAGGACACGTAATAGATTGTAATATCTTCATATTAAGGCATTACACACACCATATACTCAACTATGGCATTATATTTATACACATCTAAGTGGTTATGTTACTAAAGGCTCCAAGGAAGTCAAAAAGAGAGAGCACTCATCTTGGCCATAGAAGTCTTCAACACTAGCATTAACCCATAGTGTTAATAATCGTTGATATCATATATGGTGGCATCATCACCTATACATAAAATATTATATAAGGAGTAAGTCAAACCCTAAAACAGAACATCGCATCCACATATGGATGCCACATAGCACAATTCACAAGCATTCATAAAATTGGTTGTAGCAAACAATTAATTATCTTAAATGTTAGGTAAAATAACCAATACCAAGATAACTCATACCCCAAATCATACACAAATATATATAATACATATATATGATGTCGAGAACATCCAAGAGCCCATAAATCACCACCTAAACCTACCTACATTATTTCGATATATAACTCCACTCTAGACAACATGACATAGAAATCACCAAGGGTTGTATTAACATTACTAACACTTTTAGTCCAATATGCAAAGAAATGCATCAATTTAGTTGGTTTATTATTTGAAGTTAGTTTGAGTTCTAACATAGGTAAGCACAAATATTAATCATGATATTGTATATCTAAGTACATATAACTCAAAAAGTAACTAATTCTCGCAACTCATAAATTTTAACCATAAAACATCATGGAACCCCTCAAAATTAAAATGTTAAAGAAGTATTAGATTGAGTAAGATATAATCGGAAAGTGAAAAGCACAATCAAAACAATTTTCCAACTCTTGAGAAAAAGGTTCAAACCATTCTTAACGAATGTGGATGTTTAAATGAAACCAGAGGTGTTAGAAACATCCTTGTCAAATGCTCTATACTCTTTTAAAGTGGTATAGACCTTTTGACGTTATTTCACTTTATGATCTCTAAACCAAACACAACAGTTCTACAATATTCCTAAAAGGTCTAAAACACCTTTGATCGTAAACAAAGAATAATTTATAAAAACTGTAAAGTTGACATTCCATCCTCAATTCCCACATTAGAACATTCACATTTCTATTCAATTTCTCTCCTAAAGCATCATTCATCCTCTACCATTCCCAATTCAAAATTCATACAAATTATTAAATTTCTTCTAGTAATTCAAGAAGAAAGCGTAGGAACTTACTTGTTATCACAAGTTTTACTTCCATGCATCGTGAGATGTGTGCAAATACACTAAAAATCGGTTCCTAAGTATACAAATAGATGTTTTTAGTCTAATTCCATGAAATTCAACCATCACAATATCACAATACTCACCTTTAAACACCAAAAACTCTTTAACTCCTTGCTACCCTTAACATTACTTAAGGTCTAAAGGTCGAAAGGATGAAAAATTCTTCAAAGATGAATCTATGTAGAATAAAATGTGAAAAGAAGGGGAAAACCAAGATTGAGGCACTTACCGTATTGATTTTCTTGATGATGTGATGAGAAGTTAAATGAAACCAATAAAGTGGGAAAAGGAGAGAGGATCATTGTTTGGAAAAGGGAAGAAAAGGGGAAAAAAAGTATGAAAGTTATTATATAAATATTCAAAAAAAAAGCAAAAGACAATGACACACCAACTCAACAAGAAAAGTTATTTTCTATGTAAATATTAAATACATTAGTACATTTTTAATAACGTAAATATTTCAATATATAAATCGGATTTTATTTAAATTAGTTAGAAGATGTTGTACATTAACCTCACAAAGCATTCATATCATAATTTTTTGTTTAAGTTGTCACATACACTCAAGGTTTGATTTAATCATTAGATTCTTGAACTATTACTTTTTTTGTAGGACAATTCCACACATTTACTATAGAAATAGAAGGCTCTTTGTATGCAATACTATGATCTCAATGCAATTTACTTTATAAATATTTAGTTAATTGAAAACTATAGTACAAACATATTGCTCACGTAAAGATTTGATATGATATTTATTTTAAATTTTTTGTCATCCACAAGGGAGTTCAACCTAACCCATAGCACATATATTTAAAGGGGTCATATTATATATTTTGGTTTATAAGTACAATTAATGAATGGGTTGTGCTGCTAGTTGAAGTTCTATATACAAAATTGTTTAGATCCAAACAAATCATGACTGCTTACTACAACTCACAAACACCAGGATAAGCAAGAGATTCTTGCCTTACTAGTTCTATACCCACTCACTACTAATAATTAAAATTATGCATGGGTGAAAGAAATAAACTAAACCAACTAAAACCATAATTGTATTCTTTTTCATTCACTTCATCAAATTTTTCAAATTGAAATGAATTAAGAATTTACTTGTGGTTGTGGTTCGTAAGGTAAATTAAAACAAATTGAAAAGTGTTCTAGACAATTAAAATAAATATTTAATGAACATTTGTAATAGATATAAGATGTATGTACTCAAATTATATAAATAATATAAATGAACATAATCCACAACCTTATTTACTTTTCCTTATGAATGTAAATAAAATGGATAAATTACACTACAAGATATCAACATTAAAAGGTAAGTTCATTTAAGGTATAAACGTTTAGAGTGATTAAAGAAAAAAAGAATCACCATTTTACAAAGTGAATCGTCAAATGAGATATTAACATTTCATAAAGTTCATTTGAGGTATCAACATTTAGATTAATTTTTAAGTAAATTTCGTCAATTCTCCTTAATGGTCAATTAAAGATACATGGTATGGCTCACTTTATGAAATGTTAATTCTTTATTTTAACCACTCAAAGTGTTGATATGTTAAATGAATCTATCCCTAAACATTAATACCCTTTTGATATAATTTATCCAATTCAAAACATAATCTCAATTACTTGTGTAGTGTTTTGTTTGTGGTTTCAATCTTACAATCCTAAACTAATTTAAAAGATTTGGGATAATATCAAACCTTACTCGATGGAGTGTGAACTTTAGTGGCTTTTCTTTTCTTTATGTCTAAGTTGCACTTCACCTTATGCATAGATGGAAATTATAGCTTATATAGGCAATGGTCTTATTCTTCTCCTCCTTTCCTTTGACTTTAAAGCCGAAATCTTGCTAGCAAATATGGATGGCTCAAAACATGAACTAAAATGTATCCAGAAAAAAAATTTTATGTTTTGAGAAAAATTTTAATTGGATCACATGGTTTGATTTGAAGTGATGACAATAGCACTACTAGTTTGCTTTTTAGAGGTACTAATTCTATTAGAACCAAAAGATTCACCTCTAGTTATAACATATATTTATATGTATAACATGTAATAATTTAATGCCAATGATATGTGTTGTTTACAAAATTGTATGTAAGATTTACAATACAATTAGATCAATACTAACTAACTAAATATTGTCAATATCAAGAGAACCCTCAAATCAAATAATAAATCATCCAAGATATACAAATACAAGTATAGAAGTAAGTAAAATATTGATTTGATATTAGAGGAAACTGTCAACATTCTTCAAGGGTATGTATTTTAGAAATTAATGTCTTTTTATGATTTTGATTATTTTAAGAAGGTGTTTGTAACTTTCCCATAATTACAATATACATTACACTACAAATACTTAAGGTAGCATAATTATACAAAGAAATAATTTGATGATGTTTACCAGTCACTCCTTCTTCATGTATTGTTTTTATCCTCTTTGTCTCTTAATTAGTGTTTTCTTTGTAAAATTACTAGTATTCATCTCTTTACTTCTATCTCCTTTGTTATTCTTTGTTTGTCGTAATTTGGAATTTGGCTTCTTCCATAGAGTATCCCTACAATTTAGTAATTGTGGTTAAAGGCTACATTAATGGATGTTTTATTGCAAGGCAATCTCCTAAAATAGTTTGTGTCAAAATCTTGTTGCTAATAGATTGCAACAATTTTTAAGCAAGCTATGATGAATTTTTATATGAAGAAGATGCTAGAACACTTTTACAGGTGCACATGCTATTCTATTAATATCAAGATATTTGGAGATGGTAGAGGTTTATTTTTTGACTTTCAAGCGTATAACCAAGCTTATAAAAGAGAGCTCAATTAAGTTGTTTTTAAGTTAGGATAGTCGACTGGGAATAAGGGAAATCAAATAGCCTCCTTCCTTGTTTCAACCAACAATCAACTTGTCTATATATAGTAGTGATCAATCATAGTTACTTTGAGGGTTAGTTACATGAATAGTACTTGAACTTTTAAACAATCAAATTGCTACCTAAAAGTACAGGACATTATCCATTCCCATACCTCCATCCAATCCCATACCTCTGTTTGCTTATGTGGTTATTTTGCCTAATAAAGAAGTGGTGCATGTAATTACTTTAGAAACATTCAAATCCACATGTAACATTTTTAAATTCAAAAATTCTATCTAATCTAACCTTGCTTTAACCTGAGTTAACATACCCTTGTCATAAAAAGTCAAGTAAAATACAAGCCTTTTCTATTTTCAACTACAAGCATTGTCTATTTTCAACTATTCCTTTGTCTAAAACCAAATGGCACCAAAATCACAAACCCTAATATTTAACAAACACCTCGACCACAACAAAAGCGTGAACATGGAAACATAAGAGCTTGATCAAACAACATCACTGATTCCAATTATGAGTTTCAAGCTTGCATTGATACGAATAACATTGTCAAAGTGCTAAGAATATTGAGCACGTGACCTGATGTGCTGGCCACACCGGTTTGGGGCATGCCCCCTGGGTCCTGCAGGCTTTGGAGCATGCCTCTTGGGTCCTGCATGATTGAATTCTCACATAGAAAAATAAATATCTGGGTCATCAAGGGAGACAAATTTTCTGTGGCTTTCTTGAATTGAAGGATTTGACATCCTCTGGGTTTAAGATTTCTTTACTCCATAAGGATATCATAATCCTTGGTAGTATACCATACCAAATAGAAAAGCCCAAGCAGATCGCTGAATTCATAGCATCCGTATTAGCTATTAATATATTAATGTAGTTAAGTACGTTACCGTATCGTATCTCATATCCATGTCTAAATGATTTTGTGTCCTGAAAACTCAAGCCCCAGATTAAACCCATTTATTAATCGTGTATGAAAATATAAACCCGTGACCCGACCTATTTATACCATGTCTCATGTCTCATTCCTCGTTCAACGCACTTATCAAAATTTGAATCTAGTACTTGAAGAGCATATAATGAAGTTTGGTTATTTACTTTCGTCCATCATAGGTTTGTAATAAAACTAGAAGATATTATGAAACATCCCACATAATAGCAAACTAGCCCTCACAAGCTATTGATATCTAATACATATGATTAGTCTTACTAAAATTAAAATAAATAATCTTGCGTTTGGTATGCTCATGGGTCATAAAACATTTTAATTCAAAAACATCATCTTGGAATAAAATTACACCATAAACATTTAAGCATAAAGTCAATCTTACAAGAGATTAAACCACAAGAACCTCTAAAGCTAGTAAAAGAACAAATTTGAGCACTAAATCTTGTTAAGTTGAACAATGGCCTAAAGGGATCTCGTTACTAGTGGTGATTTCCAGTTTCATCACATTCTCTGTCAATTCCTCAAGGGAGACACTTGAAGAACCTATCATGAAAAAAGAATAATATAAATAAAAAATGAATATTATAAACAATTTTATAAAAATAATGTATTTTATTACCTTGTTCACTAAAGAGCCAATCCTTTTGTACATACAAGAGCTTCTGCAGTTTCTGACTTCAATGAGCTACGATGTCCATTGAGGATTCAGCCTCTAGTATTAAATACAAATTCTGAAGCAATCGTAGATATTGGTATACTTAAGATGTCACATGCCATTCGTGCAACTTGAGGATATCAAAATTGATTATTTTTCTAGTAACCTAATATCTCTAAATCTACCATCTGATGTCGCTCATCATCTAAATATAGCTCTAGTTCAGATTTTGTAACACTCTTGAGCATTTTATGCTTTTAAAAGATTGAAAATCCTAGACAAAATAAAAAATTATAAGCACCATATGGAATAAAAATAGCTTGACAAGTGTAAACAATATATATAATTATAAAAAATAAAGTTACCTTGATGTCATCACCCCATTCATCATTAATAGTTTCCATGGTCTTTGATTTATCTCCACCAAAATTTTTATCCGAACTTCCATCATCTATCGGTGCATATTCATCAAAAAGAGAAAATAATGCTCTTTTCACTTTTAAAAACTCACTTGAGACAGCACCATAAATCCTTTTATAATCCTACTCAACATGATTAAGCTTATACCATGGATCTAATGTAACAGCAATTGCCAAAATCACACTAAACTTAGATCAATACTTTTCAAAATTCACAAACATCCTAGTTGCCATATCTTTCAAATATAGTTCACTTCCACCCATATTATTTGTCAGTGCTCGATATGCCTTACAAATTGATAGAAAGTACAAATTGGCAATAGGATATTTTGTTCCAGAGAATTGACAATTGATATCATAAAAAAGCATCAAGAACTTGATCATTTTCTCAAGCCTGTCCCATTCTTCCAAAGAAGGAAAATACTTATAATTGAATCACTTAACTCTAAATGACAAAAGGTGCTTTTATAATGAACTACACTCTCAAGCATGAAATATGTGGAATTCCATTGAGTTAGGACATCTTGTCTCAAACCCTTATTTTTTGACAAACATAATAAGCTTACACATTCAGCAAACTTTATTTTTCGTGTTTGAGAACCCTTCACATACTCCACATTTTCCCCGACCTTATCCACAATACCATCAATATCTTTCAGACCTTCTTGAACAATCAAATTAAGAATATGTGCACAACATCTTATATGAAAATAATTACCTGATGCCAAAAGTTAACCTCGGACATTTAGTTGTGACTTCAGTAAACTCACAAAAAGATCATTTGCTGAAGCATTATCCAAAGTCACACTGAATAATTTACTTTCGATACCCCAATCAGCTAGTAATGTCATTGCTTTTTCAATTAATGCAACACCTGAATGTGGAGGTAGCATATATGCAAAACTCAAATTCATTTTTTGTAAGACCCAATTTTTATCAATGAAATGTGTAGTCACTGATATATATCCATCAAGTGCTACGGATGTCCACAAATAAGATGTCAAGCAAACTCTACCTAAATACTCCATAAGCATATTTTTTTTTATCTTACTTCTTTTCCTCTTATACATCTTCAATACATCAGCTTTCAAAGTATTTCTAGAAATATAAACAACATTTTCATTCAAATACTCAAACATAGCCCTAAATCTGCTATACTCTGCAAGTACAAGAGGCATTCCATGTTTAACAATAGCAGCAAAAAATAACTCGCGATATTTTTTAGGATCAAACTTGTTGGTTTTGCATTTCATATTAGCAAACAAAAGCATCTAACCAATGTTTCTACTATTACGTTTAGACATTTATTAGCATGCCTTTTTAAGTTCCCCGTCCCAAATTGACTCACATTTTATAGCAGTCTTACACGACTTACATATAGCTTTTGTGACAATTGATCCATCCAATCTCTTTGATGAGTGCGAGTGAAAAATTTCCACCATGGAGATGTGAGCCTCCTTTGTCGTTTAGAGTTATTAGTTGATGGAAAAACTTCAACCACATCATCCTCTTCTTTTGCTCCTAATTTTTCCATATCATCAAAATCTTCTATAGGTGAATCCATCTCCATCTACATGTCAAAAACAAAATCATATGTTATTATCCATCTCTATATTGCATGCACACAATTTCATTATTGATAAAATCTCAACACAAAATGAATCTGGCAAGGAAAATAGAACACCTAGGATAAACAACCATTAACAACATATTTTCTTATTTAAACTCGGTCAATAGATTTCACTTCAACAAGAGATAGAAACAAGGTTTTTAATCAATCTTACTTTGAAAAAAGATGAAAGTTATAATTTCTACACAATTTCACTTCATTTAAGCATAAAGCTAGGGTCTTTAATAAATTTCACATATTTGAAAGACAAAGACTAGGATGTTTAACTAATATCACTATACTTAATCAACTTTTTAATCCATTTTACATTTTATCAAGTAAAAAGTTAGGGTTTTGAAGTTATACAAACCTATGATCGTATTAGGGACATTAACATCAGAATCGTAGTGTATTGATGATGAAATTGCAAGCAAAAGTGATTGCAGAAACAGTAACAAGGCAACACAATGACAGTATGTTGTGTTAGAGGCAAATAGAATGAGTTCAGTCTTGGGTTAAACACGAAAGATGATATAAGTTTTTCAAGTGTAAATTTTAACCATTAGATTTGTGTAAAATATAATAACATTAAGGATGAATTGTAAAGACCTCCTATAAACTTCCGTAATGGCATAGACATAGATTTACATATATACATGTTATAGACATTTGTTAAAAATATAATATTTTATATATGTGTAACACTATGTAATTGTATAACATAAACGTAAATATAACATATCAATTATATGTAAAAATATGAATTATATACACATACTTAAATAAACATATAATTATACATGTAAAAGATTTATATATGTAACATATATAATACATAAACTATGTATTTATAATCTATAAATTATATATTTTAGACATTTATATACATCTTATATGATAATATATATATAACATGTAGATCATGTATATATATACATAATGATATAATAAATGTCCTGTATAAAGTCTATATTTTAACATAAGTATTTTTATGATATGCTACATATTATCCTTATAACATATAGATTATGCATTTATAACTTATAGATTTTGAAAATATTTGTGTATATAAACATATATTTGTTATAGATATCTTGTTTATATGCTATTTAATCTATATATACTCTAAATATATGTATCATACATATAGCAAATAAATAGATCATATATTAATATATACATTATATATTTCTTTTTGCTAAATTGAATGGATAATTATTTTCTACAATATTTTTTAATTATTACTTAACGGGTTTATGGGTTGGACCTGAAACTACTAACCCAGATCTGTTTATAAAGCGTGTCTCGTACACGGGTTTAAAACCTAAACCCGAACTTGGACATATTTAAATTCGTGTCCTTTCCGGGTTTAATTCATTTATTAATCGTGTCGACTTTTGCTTACCCGTACCCTTTTATAATCGTGTCGTGTCGTGTCGTGTCTGGGTATACGAGTTGGATCCTAAATTGCCAGTGCTAGCTACTAATGACACAATTATGAACTATGAGCCACTAAGAGATCAAATTGGTAGATAAAGGATAGATAAAAGGCAGACATGAGGATTTCAAACGCAAAACAAAATCATAACATGTCATGACATATGGATTATACAAAGTTTAAACAAGACTTTTGGGTTTAGCTTAGCTGCATCACCGATCACCTTTGATGTTCGCTCTTCATCAATATGTTCAACCCTCTTATATGATGTCTCCTGGCTTTCTTCATAATTTAAGGTTAAGTTTTCGATCACAAATGCCTTTTTCTCTTTCTTGTTCCATCTTAAAAAGATCCTATGCCATGATGTTAACCATGGTTTGAGAATTTTGTTTTTTTTTTTTTTTAAGGGACGTACTAATAACAATTTTTCCATACTGGAATTCATACATTGGAAGAAACATAACTTTTTTTAATCGCGGCTCACATGTGGCATTGTGTTATTGGATATTTTATCTATGAGTGCACAACCATTGGTGGTGTTCTTCCATTGGAAGAAACATAACTTTTTCTAACCACGGCTCACATGTGGCATTGTGTTATTGGATATTTTATCTATGAGTGCACAACCATTTGGTGGTGTTAGAACAAGTATGGAGATGGATAACGTCATGTACTTTTAGATAGCAATTTGATCGATTTCAAATTTCAGATATCAAAATGCATGTTTTGTAAAAGTTTATGTATATTCACCTAATTAACTCTTACGTTGATCTAATCTTAAATTTTGAGTTTTATCTTGTTTCCTCCATTGACTCATTTCATGCATGCTCCATTAGAGGATTAATGACAAGTGTCTGTGATTTAGTTTAAAGTTGGCTCCCATCAAATTCTTGTAAGAGTTTAGTGAGCCCATTTATGTGAGTCGACATTGATAGTGTAAGTTTATTGAGAGAGATGGATTATATCTTTAACTCCAACTAGACTCTAGAGAGAGGATTTGGTCCAATTTGTTTTAGTGACTTAGTCATATTCCAAAGAAAAATTATCTATATTACTCCTTTTATACTCTTGATTTTGTTAGCGAATATTGTTCCTCTTCTCCGTATGGTGTTTTTACCTTCATATTGTTTTCCATGTAAAAGTATTTGTATTCATCTCTGTTTTATTTGTCATTCATTGTTATACCTATTTGATATTAGGTTTCTTCCCTGTATGCCCTAACAAAAACCTCCGGCAGTTAGCATCTCAAACTTAGACAATAAATCATGCACAATAAATGCTCATCATTTCAGTAATAGGGTGAAAAAGGCATTGAAAATTGATGTGTGAAGAGGTTCAAACTATTAGTTAGAGAAGCCAAACGAATTTCAAGCACTTTTTTTAGATTACAACCCATCAACTTATGGTTCAAAAACTAACAAGCATCCTAGATTGACTTATTATAAGGAACCTATGACTTGCTTTATGATGTAAACACGAATAAATTGCTTTATGTTAGTCACATCCCGTTATTGAGAAAAAGTACGCTCAAAGGAATGTAATGATAAAATAAAGCATAACCTTGATCTTCCTTGAATTATTATTGAGGGCGGCAAACTTGTTTTGTATGGAACTTGTATTAGTAAGAAAAATATAGATAATTAAATAAAGATCATAAAATTCTTGGTTTATAATCATATTTATTAATACCATAAGCATATCTATTATATTGAATGTCATATATGTTACGAGTAAATTATACTAGAAGGTCTCAACATTTGGAAGTAAGTTCATTTTGGATCTCAATATTTCAAGTGATCAAAAAGAGCTCTTAATATTTTGGGATAAGTTCATTTTTTGTCTTAACGTTTGGAAAAGTGATTCAATTCAAGTCTTTATGAACACATATTAATAGCAGAAATATTTGATTAAAACTCACAAGATCCTTCTCATGTTGGCACATGTTCATGGAGACCTGAATTGAATCACTTTTCCAAACATCGAAATCTTTTTTTAGTCATTTAAAACGTTGAGATTTAAAATAAACTTAACTCCAAATATTGAAAAATTATGCATTTTTCTTATATGTTACGTACTTCATCATCCTAACCGAATTTTTTATACTATTATGTCGTGGCAGAAATTGGTAGTGTGAATTGTAAGTATTTGCTAAAAGAGAAAAGACTGATTGACAAGCTTCAAGTCAATTTAACCAGTAGAACCTTCACCGCCAACAATAATGGTTATAACCCCTAAATGTTTGCATGATAGATATGTGTAATAATTTCCAGTTCGGAATCCAAGTGAAATATATTGTCCCTAGCCCTATCTATGGTCTATATCATGACTGCGAACGTGCATGTTATAATTACATTTTGGAGACCAGTGGTCAACCAAAATTATTAATTCATGTGTTGTTTATACTGTCTTTCAAAAAGAGTCAACCGGCACTTGTGCCTTTAATCGAGACCCTTGTTCCCTCGATAGCCAATCAATCCAAATTTAGTTTCCCTAATTTATTTTCACACCACCATGATTTCATGGAAGCTGCTAAAGAATTGCCATATCCAGCGTATTTGAGAAGCCATGCATAATGCATAGCTAAATTAAATGTATATATCTATTTTTATATTGATTTTTTTTATGTATCAATTTATTGGTAGTTTATTCGATTTTTTACCTTTTTTATTTTATGGCATTCCTAGGAAAAAGATAATGTAAAATATACCAATTCTCGAGTTTAAACAAGGATTACTTCACATGATAAAATTTATCATTCAATGGAGTGTTAAGTCGATCATCTTTCATCATTAAGTATAATTTATTATTTATTGTACCAATTTTATTTTTAAATATAATCCCCAATAACTTTTAAAGTGCAACATCAATCAATACAAATCCTAAACTTCTTAGGAAAATTCCTGGTCCCACCATTAATTTGGTCGGGACCGATCCCATCACCATCAAACAACATACATTACACAATCATATTTTATTTACTATATTTATTTTAACAGTTAAATTAATGGTGACGTGACCATAGCTTCCAACTTTTTAATTGGCATAAAGTTGATGACAATCAATGTTCAAATACAAATAGCTAACCTAAAATTTTATCAGAAAATAAATGTTGCCATGGTTAATGTTTCATAACTTTTTATTTTTTATACTTTGATTTTGATTCACCGGAATTATGGCTTATACTTTCTCTTGAGTATATATGAAAGGCAATTTTGATAAGGTATATATATCAAAGAAAAGAAAATAGTAAAGACACAGAAATGGGGAAAAAATAAATAAATAAGCTGAAGCGGATGGAGCCCATTGTTTGGTATGACAAGTTGACAACTCGTTAAAGTTGAAAAAACCTGCTGCTAAGACAGAATCATTATTAATTTGATACCTATGACCAACCATTGGCTGTAAAAAAAAAAAAAAAAAAAAAAAAAATTTAATAAATAATAATCATGGGAGGCGATAAGTTTAGTTTAGGTTATATTCTCTGTGCTCGTTAATATCTTAAAATGGAGATTATAAGATGTTATTTACTCACACATCTTTAGTATTTATCTTTTGCAAAATGTTATTTACAATATGTTTAATAGCAACTAATTCACTGACTAATCCTCATAGTTGTAACTTAGAACCATCACTAACTTGTCAAATTAATATCTAAAATCATAGCAGAGATCCAAATGGAAATCTTAAAGATGAGTAATATCATCCAGAATTAATTTCTATAAAATTGCAAAATGAAGCCCCATTCTAGTCGGAAAAATATCATTTGGAAGTAAATATGTAATTAAAAAGATTAGAGCGGAGACCAAGACTTTGACGTTACTTTAATTTATTGATGGAAACCCACTCATAAACCCTTTGAATTTGAACTAGAACGACCTATTAAACCCTTCCAAGATGACTCGGGGGGCAGGTGGCCCAAACATAATGGCACCCGTCTCAACAAAAGAAAGCCTCGAAGTTTGGAGAAAGGAGAAAGAGTGAACTCGTTATCTTGTGGTATTTATTAGAAATTAGTTGTTTAACATATATTAGTATTTACTTATCATTTATTTATACATGTGGTGTATTATGTTTATTAAATTTTTTTAGGTAAATTTTAAATTTGGTACTTAAACTACACAAAGATTCAATTTGGTTAACTTTAAAATAATTAACATAATATCTAATCATATTTTCTATAACTATTTATATCACCTTGTTAATACTGTTCACTTTGTATATTGACCTAGAACATAACATCGTATTATTAAATTTTTATTACTTCTTCTAACATCACCTAACACAGATAAATTATTTTTTCTATGTTAGAAAATCGAACAAACTGTATTAGTAAGATGATAAGGTATCTAAAAGATTTGAAATTGAATTTTTATACCAAGTTCAAACATCTTGACATTTTTTCAATCTTTTTTTATGGATGAAAATGCCTCTTCCCCAATAATATTAGTTTCTAATCTTTAAAACAAATATATATATTTTTTTTATAATTACCATATTGGAATAACTTTTATCAAAATAATACCGATCCCTCATTTGGTGTGTCACCCACCCTCTTTACCACAAAATGAAATTGAAATTATATATCAATCTCCAGTTGCTTTTAAGTGTACCCACTCCAGTAGTCACTATCCTTTCAAAAAGTGATGGGAGTTCAAAATTGCGTGCATGTACGAAACTGATAAAAAGATGACCAAGCATTTTTTATACTTTATGAAGAGTTCCATTTTGCTCAATAACGTGTGTTGTGCCTAGTAAAAGTTCGAGTTTGAGATGAGGATGTAAGGTTAGTCAGCATGATTAAATCCTCCTCAACCCCAAAAATAAATAAATAAGCAAGGGGAAAAAAAACAGAATAGAGTGTAATTTTGATATTATCTTCTATTTCTTTTAAAAGATTAAAAAATAAAAAAAAAAAAGAATCCAGCTTAATCCATCTAACAAGAAAAAGTCATATCTATATTAATTAAGTAGCACTTATAAATCTTGGGTCTTGAATATTTGGATGCCTTTATTAAAGTGCTTATCCCCTTAGGCCCTTTATTAGTATTTTTGTATATAATAAACATTAACAACATTCCTTTAAGAACATATAAATTAGAGAATTCTTTAAACACAAGAGTTCCTTGATAGTTGAGATATGTATACAATATTTATGGAAGCTTCTACAGTCTTGTTAATAGAATCATTCAGTTAATTATCTTACTATTAAAATAAATATAGTAACTAGCATATTGATTATGTTAGCGGTTCAATCACGGTTGGATATGATGTGAGCCATTAGATAGTAACGGAATCAGTTTTATCAAAATTAATGATAAGATCATAAAATTTCCTAACATCTAAAAACCTCATGAGAATCATACCCAACAAAAATAACCTTCTAAAAAATTGTATTGGCTTCACAAAATTAAAGGTTCAACACATATCATTTACATAAACCTAACATATAGTTATGACTTGCTTAATTATTATCTATTAATAACCAAAACACAATCATATTATAGTATCTGTTTGAGTTTTCTGTTCTCATTCAACTCAACCTTTTTATGATTGAGGGGAAAAAAACAGATCTAAATATAAAAAAGAAAAGAAAGAAAGAGAAAAAAGAAAAGAATAGGGTTAATCAACCACGACACACAGCCCAAATGCCAAGGCCATGTATTACACAGTGCACGCAAACACACACTTTCCCTCCCAAGAGAGTGCGAAAACTAAAAGACAAAAACATCCAACAGGCACAGCCGTCCATTACCATGACCTTATTTTCCCCTACCATCTCTCTCAATAATTCTCAAACCCCACTCACTCTCCCTCACGTAAATAAATTCCCCTCCCCCTCTCCACTCTCCATTCTCTTCAGACCGAAACCGAATCAAATCAAATCGAAAAAAATTCAAATCCATCGATAAACACACAATGCTAAACTCAGAAAAACTCCTCCTCTTCCTACTTACACTAAACTTTATTCCCAACCTCACAACCTCAAAAACCACCAGTGTCCCCTCCTCAAACTCAAACCACACCTTATCCTTCCCAAGCCACCAACTTTTCAACGTCAAGCAAGTCCTTACCAACTCCAAAGTAATCCCTCCTAAGATATCCGAGTACCATGACTTCTTCAACCACCATGAACTTGATGAGAAACAAGAAGCATTCGGGCTTAAGGTAATACATAGAGACAGATTAACATCCGGTTCTAAAACCACTCCAAACACCCATCACAAACGTTTTCAGGAACGGATGAAGCGGGATGAGAGAAGGGTGAAGGGCATTATTAACCGGCTCTCCGGCGACAAGTCAGCCGCCTACGCGGTGGAGGACTTTGGGTCGGAGGTGGTTTCCGGGATGGACCAAGGGAGTGGAGAGTACTTCGTTAGGATTGGAGTTGGTAGTCCTCCTAGAAGTCAATACATGGTTCTTGATTCGGGAAGTGATATCGTGTGGGTTCAGTGCCAGCCTTGCAGCCAATGCTATCACCAGTCCGACCCGGTTTTCGACCCTGCGGATTCGGCTTCCTTTGCAGGAGTCTCGTGCGGATCGGCGGTTTGCAGCCGGGTCGAGAATGCGGATTGTCATTCCGGCCATTGCCACTACGAGGTATCCTATGGGGACGGGTCATTCACTAAAGGAACCCTGGCCATGGAGACCCTCACTTTCGGGCCACAGTGGTCCATAACGTTGCGATCGGATGCGGGCACATGAACCGGGGCATGTTTGTTGGTGCTGCGGGCCTTCTGGGCCTTGGTGGTGGCTCCCTGTCATTTGTGGGCCAGTTGAGTGGGCAGACAGGCGGGGCCTTTAGTTATTGTCTCGTGAGTCGGGGAACCGCCTCATCCGGGTCATTGGACTTCGGGCGTGGGGCGATGCCCGTGGGCGCTGCTTGGGTACCACTGATCCGTAACACCCGAGCCCCAAGCTTTTACTATATCGGGCTTGTGGGCCTCGGTGTGGGTGGCATTCGGGTACCCATATCCGAGGATGTTTTCCGGATATCCGAATTAGGGGACGGAGGTGTTGTGATGGACACCGGAACCGCCGTGACTAGGTTTCCAAGTTCGGCCTACATCGCCTTCCGTGATGCATTCATAGCACAAACCACGAACCTGCCTCGGGCTTCGGGGGTGTCAATCTTCGACACGTGTTACAATTTGAATGGGTTTGTAACGGTTCGTGTACCGACCATATCGTTTTACTTCTCGGGCGGGCCGATCCTGACCCTTCCAGCAAGGAACTTCTTGATCCCGGTTGATGATGCGGGCACGTTTTGTTTCGCCTTTGCACCATCCTCTAGCGGGCTTTCCATCATAGGCAACATTCAGCAAGAGGGGATTCAAATTTCATTTGATGAAGCCAATGGCTTTGTTGGTTTTGGTCCAAATGTGTGTTGAACATAATATATATTTGAAAATTTTATAAATATTTATATTGTGGGTGAATTTTGCTAGGGTTTAGTTATAGATGATTAATTAATCATATTCTTATGATGTACAATAAATATTGTATAAGTGAGATGCAATGTATTAGTGTAATATCGTATGCTGGTTCAGCTTTTGTATATAGCCTTTTTGAGAATAATTTGTTTCATGCTCTAAAAGGGTATTGTATGAGGTCAGTTAGGCTAAATTAAAATTTTAAATTTAGTAAAGATTTTGTAAAGTAATGAAAGTCAAAAATATCCCAATCAGTATGAGAGAGAAGAGGGGGGGAGATGGAGACAGTCAAAAGAATAAGTTAGAAAAGGTAATTTACATAGATATTAGAGCAACTTTGTGTAAGCTAATAGGATCCAAGAGGACCCTTTTGCTTGTACAGCAGAAATAATTCAATCTCTTTGCTTATGTTGTGTGTGGACATGGTCCTGACACTGCATTTTGCTCATTGTCCAACTTCTTCTTTTTTTCTTGTCATCCATGTAGAGAGATTCTTCTCTCTCTCTTTTCTATTTCACACACAAACACATGACTGCAGTGTAAATCATTACAGAGGGAGCCACCACCCACCATAGAGGAAAATACTTGCTTCGAATTTGGAAATTCAGACACAAACTACAAAATATGTGACAAATAGTCCGACACAACTACCAATTACAGATATTACTGTATTAGAAGACATTGTATACCTATAGTAAAATTTTCTTATTGCGGTGAAAAAAATCCAATAGGAATTACTCGTGGTATATTATGTACATATGATATGGAAAATATTAATAAATTTTTTATTTTTATAGTGCATACAAATCACGTTGGTTGAATGAATTCGAAAGCTTTTTTTTTTTTTTTTCTTACCATATGTGTTAAAATTAATTAAAGTCGTGAATCCTTTTCCTAAGAGTGAACATGTTGATATGATACCTATGGTGTTACCTGAGCTGGACTGCCATCACTTTTGCAAAGTCGTGGGCTTTTTCACTTTTTTTTTTTCCTTTCTCCTAAGATTGATAGTTTCTTTTTTAACCCTTTTTAGTACATGACAGATTAATTAAAAATTCAAACTCCTAAGATGTTCATTCGCTATTATGAGAAAAAGGAACCGTGATATTCCATTAGAGGTATATACTATTCTGTTTACCATTTTACCCCTTTCTATCCTGATTTTGTGCAAGCACTTTGGAGGCCCACAATGAACCGGATGTGATTGGCGGAATTGATGAAAGGAAAGGAATCAAATAAAGCAAACGGTGTAGGCTTTTGTTCAGAAATTAGGGTCGGATAGGATATACTTTTAAATTTTTCTCGTCTTTTGGTTGTACGTTTATTGTCATAGCTAATGGTACAATTTCTTGTCATCGCTGCAGAAAATGTTACACTATACACCATACATTTTGTCTCAAATGGCTTGTTACCATCTGGGACAACTGGCAAGTAGACATGTTTTCATGAACGCGTAACCTAAAAGTCAATTTTCACTTTGCTTTGTCATGAAAATGTTCGTAGACAGAAACAATCTCTTTTTGACTTCCGGTTGATTTATGTTCAGGGAAGAAGGTATTGCAATGGAATAATTTTCCTAAAGAGTACAAGCAGCCCGCATATGGAAAAATTGGACGCAGGCACAACGTTTCATTGCTTAGTCAAGGGTCGCCCGCATTTAAGGGTATGCAATGCCACACTTCCATTCCCTCTCCACAGGACCAAAAAAAGAAGAAAATTGAATAGTCATCTAAATGTAGACAATCAATGTGTGGCTCCTCCAGTAATATATATATATATATATGCCTTTTGTCTTTCCTTCCAAACGAAGGTTAAATGTGGGAGAATTATCTCCTCTCATATTCTGAGGGACTAGATTTAGACAACACCTAACTTTTGTTGTTAGAAGGTTAGTCCTTCTCCCAACTCAACCTCGTCCGCCCCACCAGAAATCTTAACCTCTCTCAATTCTCAAGCAAATTTGTGGCAACAAGCGCTAAGGCACCCGCAATGGATAAGGACTTGCTTAAAGAACATGCAAATCTGATTTGTATAAACACTTGACAGAGCTATCATTTAAATATATTCGAATGGATAATGGCACCTTTCAGCAGATAGAGTTGATAGCTCTAGCACTAAATAGAAGATATACAGAAGGGAAAAGTTGGGAATATATATACATATCCTGGTTGAGTTCTCCCCAAAACAAAATGCCATTGACAGCCCCAAATGTGGGATGCACACCAGGAATGGTTACATTCACAACCCAATCAGGCCGCTATTTCTCCTTGAGTACCTAAGAGGAACCATAGATCCAAAATCTCCCTTTTTTTTACTATAAAAGTTACTCTGCTGGACATTGTCATCCCTAAAACTGATTCCCCGAGGAGTAACCAAGGCCAAAAATATTTGATAAACGATTCAGATCATAAATAGGTATCTGAGATCTTCAACCGTCAGGCGAGTTGCAGAGCCACCACCTTGGTCATCGCCAAAAGCAGAAGCAACCATTTTTCTCTTCTCTTCCTGAAAATGAACCAAACATGCAATAATGTGATATTTCATCCCAAAAAGGTTATAGCGTTCATGATTTGAACCTAAATCTGTTTTCTAGCTTATGAAAAGAACTAACCCTTTGTTTCTCCATCCCATATCATAGTTTTCATTTTTCAGTCTGCACTTGTTTAGCCATGAATATTCACATTTCTACTGGTAATAAATATACTCAAACTAAGGTTATACGAATGCAGTAATATCAGGAACAATACCTGAAGAGCTAATATTCTATCTTCCACTGTATCTTTTATGGTAATTCTGGTCACAGTAACCGGACGCGTCTGTCCAATTCTATGAGCTCGGTCTACAGCTTGATCTTCAGTAGTTGGATTCCACCACAGATCCAAAAGGATAACGTGACAAGCAGCCACCATGTTCAAACCCAGATTTCCTGCCTTTAATGACATCAGCATCACAGTAATCTGCAAATGTTGTCAAATTTTATATGGGAAAAGAAGTCAAATCAGTAGCAAGAAACATTTATGTAGTATTTTATCCTCTCTCAAAAATTTAAATATCATGCTCAAAGATGTATATCATACATTATGCTCAAGAGATGAAAAGCAATTTTGTTAACATAACGAATTAGAGTGCAAACTCATGCAGAATGCTGTAAAGCACAAGAGTTCGTGATTTTTTGAGAAAGGGATCCAACCTCTGGATCGGTGTTGAAATCCTTGACAGCCCTATCTCTTGCAGGTAGGGTCATTGTACCATCAAGTCTCCTGTACTGTATAAAATTCTGATTCAAAGCATCCTCAACTAGATCTAACATGCCAGTCCACTGCGAAAACACGATTGCTTTTATTGGTCCCTCAGTAGGACTTCTTGAATATACAGTTGTGTGCTTCATCACATTTGTGCTAGTTTGACAATTTTCTGTGTATGAAAAAGAAAAGCCATCGCAATGCTGAGGACTATGAACGTCTGCACTTTCACTGTTCGCAACACATTGTGATTGCAGAATCTCAATAACAGCCTTGATTTTCGATGAACTGTAGGTATTCTGCATGATTGATGATAAATCCGCAAGGTGAGAATTTGCTGAAGTATCATTGGAGTTATCTTCTATACAACTCCTAAGTGTGGCCTTAGAGAAAACAACATCATCACCAAGCTGCTGTTTACATTCATGTGCCGGACACGTGTTATCATCACCTGTCAGATACTCAGACACACACTGATAACAGAAAACATGACCACACATCGTAACAACTGGGTTCTCAGCTGTGTCCTGAAAAAATGAAAAAAACATTACATTATATATATATATATATATCAATGAGATACGAAATATAACAATTCAAGGTATGATTGCCAAGCAATTGATAGAAAGAAGAGAGAGAGCCACCTCCACCCTAAAAGCAGCAGTGTGAGCTAACTCCACAGGATGCACAACACAACTTATCACAGTGCTATAAATCCAGTACGCATTATCAAAAAGAAGCGAGCATTAGCAGATGCTTGTTATAACTGTGATAAACAAAAACCAATTCCACACACCCCCCTTCCCTTCCCTCCTCCCTTCTTGCATTTTCCTGTGTTTGTTTATGGAATTACCCAAGTCAACAAAAAAAGGTTTCCTGGTCAAAATAGTTCAAGGGCTATTTCTAAGGAAGTTTCAATTAAAATTTCTTTAAGTAATCCAAAATTCACTTGAGCAATTAATATATTTACAATATTATAAGAAGGTAATTAAGTATCAAACTTAAAATTGGACATATGACTGTCAACTTTGCTGAATAATTCAAGCAAGTCCCTTTATTATAAGACAAATGCTTAGAATTTGAAGGAATAAAAAATTCACTTATCCAGTCTTACAAGCTTTTACCTTTTAACTCAAAGTAAAAACAATTACTAATTTCAAAATTTAAGAGCCTTCATCTAATGCAATTATAATGTGTGGAGCTTCTTTCAATCTTTTCGCAGAGTTAAGAAGCCAATTAGTACAATAAAGTGGGGGTTGCTTACATTTTTGTAAACATTCTAACCTATATATAAATAAATACATAATTTGGATGTTAAAAATTGATAGGTATTTTTCAGTGTGTTTTTTATTAAAGCAGCCATCCTTGTCGTCAAGCAACATAAATTTCCTGATGTTTACCAGCAGCAAGAAGTTCCTTAAAACAAATGCAAAGCACGGTAAGTATTGGAGCAAAGACTAGAAATGAGTGAAAATGTAAAACCCCACAAATCACAATCAACTTATGCAGTAGATATTTTTGACCAAGACAATGCTGTGCTAATCAATAAACCACCAATTTCAGGATTTACAGCAGTGACAACCTCTTAAGCTGGAATCATTGAGTATTCCATACGTGAAAAAAACAAGATTTCCAGGACAAAAATTCTGAAAACCTCTTAGTTTTATGCTTCAGATTTACTGTGCCTGTATTTGAACACCAACCTCTACATTGTCTGCTGGAACAAGAGAACAATCCATCCCATAAGACACCGCATGGTCGGGGGAAAGAAGTGGATCCATAGTTTCCACATCAAGACCCCAACCTGCATGCACTAAAAAATAAGTGCAAGACAATCATCCAAGCTTCCCAGCCTATATTCTGTCAGAGATAGATTAACCATGTAATAAACCAGTACTTGGGAAGATTCAAGGAGAAGAGCATTTGGTGCCTGTTTACTTAAGTTCCTAGACCTTGTAATATAGTCACGGCATTTCCTTCATAGCTAACTCTATGATCTCCTCACCAGCAGCTGGGGTTTTTTCTTCCATGGCATACTCTCCAGTTTATGCTTGTCAGTTTCCCTTTCTAAGGCTTCTTACTCCAACTCAAAGCCTTACTCTCCAAGCCACCTCCTACTCCAACCAAATGTAAGTCTTCTTCTGCCTCATTGCCGTCTTGGCTGTGCTGATCTCCACTTCTAAGTCACTTCCCATCTCCCACTCCCACCAAAGGTAAGTCTCCTTTGGCCCAACTCAAGACAAAGAAGACTAGAGATAAGACTCACAAGAGACCTAAAACCTCGAGCAAAACACCATACAAAAACAAAACAAGAGTGCTAAGATTGAGATTTTGGCAAATTACATAACCAGAGTTCTATCCTAGCAAAGAAAAGTAAAACAAAATAATTCAGGTCACTTCAAGTGCAGACCGAGATCTAATTCCAAGCCTTTTCTCATTCCTCACTCTCTATATATAGTAAATGACCAAACTGGTGATGATCTTCCATGCTAGGGAGAGGCAGGGGCCTATGTAGTTGAAAAGCCCTTGAATACTTCCAGCTTCAAAGGAGTATATGCTTCCCACATGGATTGTCTCTTTTAGCTTCTTCCATATCTCTTGGGCATAGAAGCAAGTAAGAAAAAGATGAGGATGTGACTTCTCCTCCCTATTGCAAAGAAAACAACAATTATGGGAAGTAACACCCCACGGCACAAGTTTGTCTTGAGTAACAATTCTTTGATGTGCTGCTAGCCAAAGAAAGAAGGCATGTCGAGGAACCAATTTTTTAAACCATATAAAATTTAACTGGGGAGGCTTGACTCCTTGTCCACTGCATTGAGCATAAGTTTCTTTAATAGATGGATACTTTGATGGGTTATCCTTCCATACTAAAAGATCTGGTTTTCCACCAACAGGATTGAGTCCACTACCCAAATCAACGTTGACCCTTTCCCAAATTGATCCAGGTGGCCAATCCTAACCATCCTCGCTAATGATACTACAAAGACGAGCCTCTTTTGGGACACCAAAAGAAAAAATAGCCCTTTGCCCCAACCAATCTACCAATAGGCCTTTAGAATGCCATTCATCATACCATAGAAAAATCTTGTTTCCATTATGCACCTCCCATTTAAGAAGGCTTTGTGCAAGTGGTCTCAATTGCAAATTTTCCTCCATGACCAAAAGGCTACTGAATGTGTTTTCATCGACCAAAAGTTTTTCCCTTTTATAAGCTCTGACCGCATCCATGAGGGCTAAAGGGAATCCATAACATCTTGATAGAGAAACCAAATATGCTTGAGTTGGCCAGCCTTATTCCATGAAACGAGGTCAATAATGCCCAAACCACCTTCCTTCTTAAATTTGCACATAGTATTCCACTCAATTTTTGCCTTAGCCTTCATTTCATCATTTGCCATTCCAAAGGAAGCGATTTATTTTTATTGTTAACTTCTTCAAAGTACTCTTTGGAAGAATAACAATAGAAGACCAATACCCTTGAATAGAGAACACTCTTTATCAATTGAATAAGACCTGCATAAAATAAAGCTTTACATGTTCAATAGCTGATGCGTTTGCTGAATCTTTCCACTAGGAATTGGCATGTGGATTTAGTTGGCTTGGATGCAGAAAGAGACACTCCAAGATATTTCATTGGAAGTGAACCAAGCTTAAAACTTAAGATATGGAGAATTTCCTCCTCCATTACCTGAGAAACACCACTAAGGAAGATGTGACTTTTATCAAAGCTTGCCTTCAAACCCGAGAGCTTGTAAAATTCATCTAGTGCACCTTTAATAAGCCTGATAGATTGGACATCGGCCTTAGAAAAGATTATCATGCTCCTTCTAGCCTCCTTTCCATCCATTTTGTTAAGGGGTTTGACACTTCTCTCTTCTTCAGCATCTTCCGTGGCTGCTGTAGCGCTAGTTCCCCCTCTTTCTTCCTTGGTCGCTTCTTCTTCAGCCCCTAACCTAGTTTCTGCATCTTCTGATTCAATGGCAGTTGGTTCTTCTCCAAGTTAAAGCTCCTCTGCATGGTCTGTCCTTCAAATAAGTCTCATCTAAGACTCCCACCTCTTTATCACCAGAAAAACTCACATTCGGCGCCTTAACAGCTCCTCCCTGCTTACATTACCAAAATTTTGCCTGTCCTCTCCAGTCTTTCCCTTCTCCCTCTTCCCCTCCAAAAATAGACAGCCTCTTTCCTCCTCTGCCTCCCCACTCTCGTCATCTATCTGGTCCTCCTCCTGACCTTCCTCCACAAAAAGAGCCTGGTGACCAAAAATCCTCTTTGGAGGCTTGCTGTAACTAGAATCCATTGCCGAAGCTATACTGTCCCCTTTCTTTTTATCCTCATCTTAGATGGGGAGGAGCTCCTTGTGGCACCACCAAGAGAGGTGGCCAAGTACAATGCACATTGATGGAGGAATACTTTGGTAGGTTAGTTTTTTTGGAAAGTCTCTTTCATTCCCCAATAGTGGAAAGGATCATCCATGTAGTATGGGATCCATTTTAATTGATCAAAGTATTGAGTAATGAAAGAGACACCATCTTTTGTGAGTTTAAAAATGAGGGAGAAGTACTGGGGGTCATTAAAACTCCTTGGTATGTTGCTAGCTGGTTCCTTATTCTAAGACATTAGGAGATGGGAATGTCATTTGCATATCACACTCCTAGCTACTTATCAATCTGGGTTAAGCTCCGAAATGTTCCATGGAGTATTTTCATAAGCAAGGCATTGGTTACATAGCAAGTAGGCTAGGAAAACCATTGATCATAGATTTTATTACAGCTTACCAGCATAAAATGAGCTTTGCACATGTTCATGTGGAGATGCAAGCATACAGTGTTTGTGGACTTCATTTTGGTTCGTTGCCTGTAGAAGTTGAATATCAATGCAAGCCTCCCACTTGCTCTCAGTGTAAGACCTTTGGTCATGATGTGGGTGTTTAATCTTTTAAGAATGGCAGGGCTTGGGGCAACCCTATCCCCTTTGTAGTGTTAATAAACCTTTAGTTAGACAATAAAGCTGTTAAGACCCCTCCTCCTATTGAATCTTATGGCAGAGACCCTTGAAGAAGTGCGAGCTGCTTAAATGCCAGTGAACTAGCGGATAATGATCATGAGAGTGAAGATAAGCCTTTGAATTCTGATGAATCTTTAGAGCCCAACCCCTCTATTGACATGACGCTGGTTGACTTCTTAAAGAACATCATTGTCTCTTCTCCCTCAAGTCGAGGTTCTCAAAAATCATCTTTTAGAGTTTCCTGGGCTAAAAAGAAGAAGACTAAGAAACGTTGTAGAACCTAAAGTGTCAGCTTGTGTTGTATTATTTTGTTATGATATTTCTTGCTTTAGTTGTATCGCCTTTAGAGGGTTTGAATGTTTTGTCAGGGCTCTCCCCTTTCCTTGTACCACCCTTAAGGTATCCGAATTTTTTTTTCTTCTTTGTATTGCTTTTGAAGGTATTTAAGTGGTTTCTCAAGGCGTTCCCCTTCCTTTGTCCTTCTATCTTTATATACACGTATATAAACGTAACTCCAAAAAAAGAAAGGGAAAAAGAAAAAGGCTCTATGATTTCATCATTCCCTTCAACCATATGCCTCGAAAAGGAAAATATACCTTCTCTAACACCTCAACATTTTCAAGTTTTCTAGCACGCACGCAAGAGAGACAGAAAGGGCAAGCCTCATGCTACAGAAAAGAGGTACCTCAAGACCTTATATTATAGAAAAGAGGAACCTCTATCATTTTCTTAAAAAAGAGTTTTCATTTATGGTAAAAGTTGCCCCAGTATTGAGTATGCAGCATGGTAGAAAGATTTAATCTCTATATATACACGAAACTTATACCATAAAGAGATTAATCTTCCAAAGCAAAACACTTACATTGCAGACACTGCACAGCGATGCTTCCAAAAGTTCAAGCAGGTTAATTAGCATGTCTCGAGGTAATTTTCTTGCCATTTCTGCGGAAGCTTTTCCTACAGGGTCTGAACAATATCCTTTCACAAGAGATGGATGGTCACAGGCCTGCCGAAGGCGCAAAAGCATGAGAAGAATACTTGCATAGTTCTGCTTAACCGTGCCTGCAGCAGCATATGCCTGCAAGACAATATATATTAAAAGTTAAGCATTCTGTAGGATAAATGGGAAAATGGGGTTCTCAAGTCCAAGGCCACCCAAAATTTGCTTTCATATTATGGATGCAATTTCATTGAAAAGTCAAATCTCATTAAGTGACCCAGCTCATCTTATATACCTTCTTATATTGCAGACTCCAAGATAGTATGATATAACACCATTTAAGCATGTATTCCTGTTACTCTCCCATGGTTTTAATTTTTTCTAGATTCTCATAATACAGGAACAGATTTCCAAAATTGCAAGAAGTCTAAGCATTTTGCTACATTTGATTGCTGTTATATCAAATTATTTCAGACTATCTTCAATCTATATATTAAACCTTATAACTAATGTTAATTCATATCACCAAGATTAACATAACTTTGCGAACAAGTGTTTGTCCATTATGAACTACTTGCTGTAGAAGTTTGTTTGTTACAGTTTCATTTATTATTCTTATTTTCCCCAAAACTAATTTTGGGATCGAATTTAATAAGCTATTCAAATATCAAAATGGACGAATGGGATTGAATTCTTCATAGGGAAACTTCTACAAAAATCTCTGGCTAAAGATATCACTTTGCAGTATTCCCACATGAACAAATGTCATCTGCCATGAACAAATGTCATCTGCCTTCCTCAGTACCATGTAACAATTTCAGATTTCAACAACCAAATTGTTTCGATCACCGTCAAACATATAGCAAATTTTTTTTTCTAACTGTGTCACTATCTTAATAACACCAATGGAAACTCATAAGCAAGAAATGCAACAAAAAATAGATTTATCACCTTGAACTGGGTACGAGACTGATTCTCTAGTTGGGTGTAGAAATCCCGTTCCTCAGGAGAGAAGATCGTCTTAGACAGGCATATTGACTTTGGAGGCAAAGTAATTATAGGCTGCCCATCAATTAACGTGCCTGGAATGCAGAGCACAACAGCACATCATATGACACAGCATCTTATTGAGAGACATTAGGGAACATATACTTCAAGCACCAAAGTATGCAAAATGCAATGTGCATTACAGAGATATCTAACCAAAGCCCACCATTTTCTCTCTTTTCATCTAGCCCCTATTTCCTCAGGTACTAAGAACAAGTTGTCCCTAAAAAGATTTCTCTGTTGTAAAGTTCTGTTATTACAGTCACCAGTTACTTTAGGACACTACACCAGGGTTGCCATCCATACAGTTAATAAAATTCTTGTGCAGGACAGTTACCAGCCACAGGTCACAGAAACTAACTTACTTTTTGTTCGGCGCAGCATGACAGCCCTCAGAATTGCTTGGAGCTTCTTGTAACCATGGAGGGCATTTCTAGATATTGGAATCTTCACAGCATAATAAAATGATTTATAAGCCGCATAAGGTTCATACTTTAGGAATCTAAAGTAGCTGTATAGATCATCAATGCTATTTTGAATAGGAGTGCCTGATAAGCACCACCTTCTTTTAGCTCGCAGGCTGCAGCAGGCTCTAGCAACCTGAGTTCTGTGATTTTTAATTGTCTGGGCTTCATCGAGAATAACCCTGAACCATCCAACTTTCGCTAGTGGACCAGAACCACATTCGAAAGAGGAACTGTCAATGCCTTTTCTACCCTTTTTCCCCTTCTTACTGACATTAGTAGCTTTTCTCTTCTTCTTATTTACACTGAATACAGAAGACAATCCATGGTTTTCACCATTTCTCTCATCAAAATCATCTTCCTCAACCAAGGGTTGCTTTGGAACTTCAATTGTCACAATGGAATATGTGGTGACAACTACATCATATTTTGCTAGTTCTGCTGGATCCTTTGTCCTAGTTGCTCCATGATAGACCAGAACTGAGAGCTTGGACTCCGCTGCAACTTTATCATCTAACTCTCGGGCCCACTGCCGAAGTACACTAGCTGGGCAGACAATCAACGTACCAGCAGCTGGTCTCCGCTTGTTCATCGTACGTGTAGATGTGCTCACTTCTGGAATAGGTTTGCAGTCATCAGATCCATGCTTATCCAAACCATTAGCGCCATTGTCCTCATCATCATCCAAATTCAATGCTTCAGTCTTATGATTGGGCATGTCTTCTGCTTTCGACTTAGGCTGCATAGACTTTTGCATCTGTATAAGCGCAATCATTGAAATCGTCTTACCAAGTCCCTGTTTGCACAAAAAGAAGTGTGTCCCAAGGAAACTTTACCAAACAGTTTATTGAAGTTGATTCTTGGACAACAATTATGACCGGTAAAATCACAGAAAAAGAAACCTGGTCATCTGCTAAAATGCCACCCAAACAATGCAAACTTCTGTTTTCCTTTTGAAGCGTCCAAGCCAGAGCAATTTTCTGCACAAGAGGAGCACTTTTTAGGATTAAACTTCTAATTCTCAACTTTGAACAAATCATGCACATCAACAGAAAGAGCACCTGATGTCTGAAAAGGGGTACAGACAACAGACCATCAGGTATAGATGCCTCTGTTTTAGGTTGATTGAGATCCTGCAAGAGTTACTGAAATTGATCATTAAGGAGTCTTCTTTCCCTTTCCAATAAATCAAAGGCCCAATACCATCCCATTTGTCCTTAAGTCTAATAAAATTTAGACAAAAGAATTACAAAGGAACCTAATGAATGTATGCCCTCATACAAAAATAAAAAGAGTTCAAGGATAGAGCATGCATTAGCTTGATTTAGCATTCTTTTAAGCTTCTACAGAAAGCAAAAATATCATGAAGCAATAAAATAAAACTTGAATCTCTCGAATTTTCAAATGGATCAGATAATGCAAAAATTGATTAATAACGTCCAAAATTACAAATTCCATGAAGCTGCTTAAAATAACAAAAGGGGAGCAAACCATCTATATAGGACAACTTGATATGGCTGACACATTATTCTAATCAAATACTATGATAATTAAAATAGAAAGGGACACGTATAGAATTGTAAAGGGAAAATGGCATACTCCGATCTTTCTTATAAACAGTTAATCACAAAATATGAAACAATACCCACAAGAGATGTTTCATATATTTGCTAAAAAACTAACATAAAAAACTAGTCCTATAAACTGGAAATAAGAATAACTCAAAATTGTATCAATGTTCATGTGCATAATTCAGTTGTAGGCACAAATAAGAACCAAGTCACTCAGGTGGATCAAAGGTCCTGAAACTAAGTAAATGCTCAGAAATGAGGAATGACTTAGCAAAAATTATAGAGTCAAAATTTGTCTTCTCCCAATATATCACTTTTTGGGTGCTGTACAACTGCTAAAAAGGAATCACTACAGAAGGCACATTGCTGTAAGATGATAATGGTTGCAATCCAGAACCAAAGAATGACATGAACTGGAAATCACTTCTACTTGACAGCACAAATATCCTTTAGAACCACACTCTCACTGAGTTACTTTTTCACAAATGCAACTGGTGATGCCAAACTGTAAAATCATTAGCAACAACTCATGACATCAAGGACACAAGGTCCAAGGCAATAAACATAGCAATTACAAGGATTAATAATCCAAATCTTCTTCCAAGACATAATTGAAACAGTCTATAAGATAGCATACCTCCAATGCTGCCTGATATATAAGCCTCTCATCATCCCTGGAAATCCGCTCATCACCCATCACAGGACGATATATGCTATCACTTGAATTAGCAAAAGCTGAAGCAGATGCAGACTTTGACATCAAAGATGGTGGTAGAATCCGACTAACTCTGTTTTCAAACATCTGAACTTCATCATCCCCAGCCCTGCTAGAATGGTCTCTCATGTAGGCCCTGCTATCGATTGAACCGGACCATGAAGACTGATGAGATTTTCCCAGAGCTTCACCAGTATGACGACTGCTTGTATTCTCTACTAAGTTATATAATTTCGCAGGTGACTGAAAAGATGGGAGGGTTCTTCTAAGAGCCTGTTGTGATGAAAGTTTTTCATAATTGCCAGCAGAGCTACTGGATATCCGTGAATTAATAGTCTGAGGTTGACTTGTATTCTCATTTTCAGGAGGATACTCGGACCTCTCAACATGGGAACTAGAGGGTCTACCATCATAAAAAATGCGATCTGAATGAGCTTTTGTCTGTGCAGTATAATTTGCTGAAGAGCTTGCACCCAATCCATTAGAGTTCCCAGGTGCATGATTCAACTGAGACTGCCCACTGGAACCTGAGATCATGTGGGACTCAATGGCTAAGGATAACAAAATTATAAAAACCATTAAGTGGGAAGAAATTTAAATTAGGCACCTGGAATCCAAGAATTTCCATTAGCAGTTGCTCCCCATGAAGGAAGAACCCTACCAGTTGGAGCATCACATGCTCTACCATCTTCAATCTCCAAGTCACTGTCAGATGAACTAATTTCTATGGTGTCCATCAGAAGCTCACTGCCACAACTTGAGTAGCAGCTCTCCCTCTCCACAGCAAATAAGTTGAGAAGATGTTTAATAAATGAGCCAACCTGCAAAGTCAAAAATCATCACACTCTGAAAGCCTCAGTCACTACCTCTTAAAGAGTAGCCAGATCATCAAACTCCATAAAATCATAACCTACCAAGTACATACAAAACTCAGATATCCTATTCAATGGCTTAGGTCATAGCACCTCTGCATTGAAGCAGTAATTCATCAATTGTTTGAGCTTTGAGTTTTCTCATTCCTGAAAAACCAAAAATGAAAAACTTACTCTAAAAAATAACCAATGCATACCACTGAACAGGCAACTTTAAAGCCAAAAGAAATATATAAAAAATATAATAAATAATAGGAAAAAAGAAACAAACCACAACTTGTACCAATTATAATCTCAACCATAGCAGAGTAGGATGTCACATCTTTCTTGTATGAAATAAACTGATGAAGTATTGACTCTGTACCCTCTTTTTTTTTTTTTTTTGGGTTGGGTTGGGATGGAGATCAACAGATGTGCATGTTTGATTAACAAAGTGGAATATTTCCAGTCAGAAAGATAAAATGGTAAATTGACAAAAATATCACATAACTTTAAACAGATAGCCCGGCATTTAGTTTATTACTTAAAGTATCTCAGATTGAAAATTCTTTCAACAAAGAGGCACGGTCGTTATCAGAAAGCACTTGCATGACCATAAGACCCAGCTAAGTATAACTCAGACTACAGAGGCGCTCCAAGAAGTGCCATTAATTTTCTATTTCTCAAATAAGTTTAGTGCTTAGATGAATGACCATCAAGAATTTAACCTGGATAAATTCTTGATAAGCTTGAATGTGGGGAGTGTCTTCATCCAACTCTGGCTATATTTTGGCTTGCCCTCAACAACAAGCTATATAAGCTTGTCTTAACATGTGGGGAGTTACTTCATCCACCTCCTGCTACTTTTGTGACAAAAATGTTGAATCGCATGAGCACTGTTTCTTCAAGTGCACTTTCTCTGATTCAGTTTGGACCAAAGCTACAGCTGCTTTGGATAGCCCCGCAACTGACAGAACATGCCAAAAAGCCATTGACATGCAGACAGGCTGATCCATTCCTCCACCAACTAGCTTACAGCCAAGAGGAAATCGGCTCTCTCTACTACAGTCTACTGTATTTGGGAGAGCAGAGGTCCATTTGGTTGAGGCAACATATCCCAAATTCATACTCTCTGGCAAGGCTAAATTTGAATTATGCCTTTGTACTAAATAGCCATTGGTTTTTGCTGTTAGTTTTCTTGATCCTCAAGAGCCTAGTAGTTTAGTTGTAATTTTGAGCTTCCTGTATATGGGAAGCTTGGCCCCTCCTTCCAGCATATTGCAGTAATATACCCTTAACTCTAGTGGAATAAAATTTTGAATAAACCCACAGGGGAGTGGAAAAGAGAGAGAGGATTTAACACAAGTCATATGCTTCCATCATATCCACCTTCAAAACTTTAGAGAATCATTGGAGATTCTCAACTCAACTATCATAAAAATAAAAATAAATATAAAAAAGTGAAGCAACTACATATACAAAATCTTAATCTCTTCATATTTTGGTTGAAGAAAGTGAATCTATAATTCTGGAACATTGCCTGCCTCACAATACTTTGCAATGTGAGAAACACAAGAAAAAATAATGGTTTTGTTTTGGGCCATCATCCAAGGAAATTTAATCATTCGGAAGTCCAACAAAGTAGTTTCACTACTGGCAATTATCAAAACTTTAGAGCAGATATTATATTTCTGATAATTAGCAGAAAGAGTAGATGCTAAAATCATGAGCTTCCACAGCCAATGGATGGCTCAAAAGGAAGAGCTAATATCCTTATAGCCTTACAAAGGGCTCAGCATGCTCATATTTACCACTTTTTAGAGAGTTCAAAAGCAAATATTGCAATCATGGGAAAAAGCCAGTTTAATATATTGCTTCACTTAATTAAGTGCTTGAAATAAAGTCTATGAAATTACATTTCACGTCTCTTTGAATCCCATCCTCGACCAATTAAAATCTTATGATTCATCAAATATGGCTTGTGTTTATTTTCCCAAGAAATATCCAAGTGACAAAAGTTAACCTGTTATTTATCTTAGATGACAATCCCAGGTAAGATTGTACACACTGCCTCTTTTAATTTGAACCTTAAATAATTATCCCAACCACACTTGTATTTAAACTTATCATGACCTCCAAGTCATTAAGATTATATTAATTACCTTATTAATTTAATTCTCGTAATAATTCCCAAATTCAGTCAATCGATTAATCCCTTTTGGCCTGTTCCAGAATTTACTAGAATCACTTAGTCAATCATACTTGCTAACATGAATTTAAATCTATCACTTTGAAATTGTTCCTTAAAATCCCCCTCTAGTTTGCATATGCAAGGGTAATGTCCTAGACCATGATAAGCATCTAACAACAGTTATTAGCCAAGCAACACTGCCTTAAGCACCATACTTATTATACTGCCAATTCTTGCCATCCCCTCTTAGGTGGCACCAGCGATATTTAGCTAAATTAAGGAACTTCATGCTGTGGTTGCTTCCCTCCACACTACAAAAAGAGTTCAGCCAAAGTATAGACCAATCCTCATAAAGGTTCATCTTATGGGACCAAGGGTCCGGCGGGTTGAAAGCAAGCATCAACCAACCAACAAGTGTACAAACCTAACACAAACCATGAGGGGGCCTCTTGTTATGTAGCGAATGGGCAATGAAATCAGTGTTTGCAATATGTTCTAGATTGTTAATATTCCTTTCTTTACGGTTGGAACCTATGAAAATTGTTGTCTTTAATGCTTGCCGGAGATAGCACTCTAATCTTTTGAAGGCTTATTAAGAGAGGACCTTCTGAACTCTTTATATTTCTATTTCAGATAATAACTCTTACTTGTTTTCAAATGAAGGGTTGAGATGTATTTATATAGGATTGTAAATGACTCCTGCACAACAATGTATACTGACTCTACCCATTTATAAATTTACATGAATTCATTCATACTTCAGACTAGCCTATTCGTGAATGATTTCATTCCTCTAATCCAACTATTTTCCTAACACCTCTACTAAACCACAAGATTCCACTTAAGGAGCTGCTACTCCACGCTGTGGTTATGGAGGTGGGTTTGCCAATTGGCTGCGGATAAAGAACAACTCGTAGAAGAGTTACTACATAATTCAATCATTTCATAAAACGACCCACTCCAATAGTTCAATGCATGATGCACCATCAATGAACCAATTCTTTTTCTTAGTAACTAGAAACATGATGTCACAACATCCTACTATAGCCATGGACTTCAAGTTGCTTTCTTTCATTCTACCAAGTGGCCAGAGACGTCTACCTTCAAAACTCCCAAAATGATGAATCCCTCAATGGCTCATCGCCAACCTCTATACGCTTCGTATTGCACACAGTAACTATATTATTCGTAAGAATTGCTTAAAAAATATTAACTTTTTGTCACACCATCCTATAGAGCTTGAAAAATCGAGGCCAGCATTGAAAGAGGGCATGTGAACAAACCTTCACAAGCAGAATGCCAGAATCCACCACAGCCTACCTCCACCCACATAGAAAAGGACACAGCATGGATACATGAAGCCCAAATTTTTCCACAAATTGTCAAAATTTCAGCAAATGACTTATATCTTGAAAGGTTCTGCTCTGGTGATTCCTTTAAAGCCATAAATATCGCAATGAACGAGTAATGCAGACCATGATCACGAATAACAACCCAATTTTACCCAAAATTAGAGCAAGAAAAATAGAGATGATCTTTTCTTTTAGGGTTTAAGTCCTAATCTTATGTTCTCATTAGGTTAAACTACAATGAACTATGAAACGAACAATGCGATCGTTAACATTGTAAAAAACAAACAAGTGCGAACGATTCCAGTGGCAATTTCATCAAAAGTTCCCAACTTTAAGGAAACAGACGGACATAATACGCCGAATTTGAGTTTAGAGAGAGAATAAATTGCAAAAACCCTACCTTTGAATGTCTCTGTCGGTGAGTACATAGTACCTGACCGCAATTGATGTATTCAGTGAAAGCAGGACGAGGAAAGCTCGAAACTGGCGTGAGAAAGAAGACAGAGAGAGAGGAGAGAGAAGGTGATCGAAGGATGGGACGCGCACGGAGGGCGTACGGAGAGGAACGGTGGCGTTTTGAACGGGGAAAAAAGGTGAGTAGAGAAGTGTGGAGAGTCAAAAAGCACTGTTGGGGTTCGTAATTTTTAATTGTTTTTTTTTTTTTTTTTGGCCACTCAATTGAATTACTTGTTTACAGAGGAAATAAAGTGAAGTGGCTGGTATATGATTTGGAATTCAAATTTATATGCTAGATTATAGATCCCAAATTAGCTTTGCATTGAATAGGGCCTTGTGATGCTTGTGTGTGTTAAAAAAAAATTGTATCTAAAACAAAATGAAGTAAAAATATAATATAAAACAATCCATACTTTTAGGTTTCTGTTTTTTAAACAAACATAGCCTTTTGGAAATCATAACCTATACTTTAATTTAGGATGTTTAAGGAATAAATGGACTATGAATGGTTGAAGGATAAGGTGTAATTCATGTCTACTAATCTTATAAAAAAATTATTAAAAATTAATTAACATATTACAATAAAAAATTGTAGATTTTGAACAAGCATAAAAAGCACCCTACAATTTTTTTTTTTTTTAATTACAAGTCATAAATGCTATTTCAAAAGTAAATTCAAAATCACATTTATTACATGTGATTTCTAAATGAAGGAAAAAAAATTCAAAAGTGCCTATTATCCTAGATAGCATGTCTTACTACAATATTTATATAATTAATATTTACATAAAAAATTATAGTGGATCCATGATCAAACAAATATCTAAGAAGATTTTGGCTTCGTTTACCAAATGCAAGATTATTGACCCATTCCCTTTGATTAATGGAATAAGGGGGAATAAAATTCTAATTCATAGAGAATGTAATAGAGGTGTAATAATTATTTTCAATGTAAGAATATTTATGACAAAGTTGAAAAAGAAACTATTAAATGGCAATTCATGGCTTGGAGACATTAAAAACTATTCATTATTTTATGCAATAGTAATTCATTATGAAATGACATTCTTTCATGTGAATACCGTAATATCGATTTTACATCAAACAATGACTGAATGAATAGTTGTTCATGTCAAGTGAACGGACTATATGAGTTTTACATTACCGTAAATATAGTAACAAATTAGTATTTCATCACCAGTATTATAATTCAAGCTCGTGTTAATCATTATCTGTTGAATACAATTCAAAATAGTACGCGTCTCTTTCTAACTTTTCCAGAGAGAAAATTGACATCATCCTACTAATATTTAGTGCCTTTTATTTATTTAAATATGTAATTAATTACCTCAACTTTGAAAGTGTGGATCTTACCATACAAGGGTGCATGCTATCCAAATTAACTTTGCCTTCCTTCTTTAATTAATCATTTTCCTTTCGGTAAATAAAGAGGATCATATTATATTAACTCAAAATCACTATTATCAAGAAGGCAATTAGTCATGTCCCCAACTTAAGCAAAAGAAAAGGAACCAAACACAGCAGTAGTAGTTTCGCCTTTAATAAAAAGGCTCAGTATCGTAGGTGAACAAGACAAAAGAGAAGAAGAAGGATTCTTTGAACACTTCTTCCTACTAAATCTTACAAATCATTTATGCTAAAAGATGAGCAACTATATTCATCTCCCATAGGTTCCACATCAAGGCCAAATTCGGGATCATTTAGAATAAGTCCTTGTAGCAAATAAGAAATGAAGGCAAAAAAGTATTAGACACATCAGATCTAGCAATTTAATGTATCACTTCACGAGATTCACTACATAACATAAAAATTTGAAGTTTGAGTCGAAGCATCAAATTTATAGCCTAGAAAACACTCCATGGCTCCACTTCTAAAGAAGAGTGAACATGGATTTTCTTAAAAAGCCCCCAAGACACATTCCCTCAGTAGTCAGTACTACTTGCAATCCTCACACTACTCACAGTTTGACAAAAAGTTTTGATTTTGTGTTCAAGCGCATAACAAAAAGCTGTTTTTAAAATTTTACAAAATGCTTAGAGTTCCAATCAGCTTTAGGCGCAACGATTAAAGCAAGCACACCTACTAAAGTAGCATAGAAATAATTAGGTATTTAGGTTGGATCTTAGTACCTATCATACTCACTCTCGTCTATTATCGAGCCTAAAAATTCAGGGATGTACAATATTCACAGCCTAATTAAGATTTACAGCATTAAGTTACTTATATACATGCTTTCAAATCAATCCATATGCAAGTATGTTCAAAATGCAAGGAATATCTTAGATCTTGCTTCCCTAAATCCTTATCATGTGATTTTATAAAATAATCTCAATGAGATTTATGTTGAATTTCATGTACTAGTCGAATTTACAAAATTATATTAGTATCTCTCTCGAGTGTCATTAACGTATAAACTTAGTTAAACAATCGAAATCGCTTTCTAGTCATTAGCAACTTAGATTTGCACTAAAATGAGAATCCTTTGATCAACGGTCATATTTTATGAAAATCAACCAAGTGGCAGAAGGATTTTGTCACTCTATCTCTAGATGTCATGAACAACTCTCATTAATAGCATTGATATATTCAAAGAGAATGATTTCTTGGTCTAATTAATTGAAATCAAACATTGATTCGTATGGCGCACGCAGCTCAAACTATTAATTAAGGATATTCAACAATAATTCAACAAGTGCATGAGTGAAATCACATAAATCAGGTTTTGTTTCACAAAATTTAAGTAGAAATTAATTATTTTTCCATAAGATTCATTGAGCTAAGAACGAAAGTAGAGGAGTAATGAGAAATTATGATAGAAAGCACCTATAAGCACAAGAATCCTTGTAAAACAAACTCAATTTAACTCTTGAATTGATCCAAAATGCTCGAACCCTAACAGAGTAGAAGTTGCTCTGATTAGAATTTTGTCTTAATTAGTTATCTCTCTATTATGTACAATATTGTACACTCTACTATATGTTATTCTACACGCCTATTCATTCGTAACAAACTCACAATAAATAAGATTACAGTGCTAACGTGTCAAGATTGTTGTAACAAATTGTGATACAAAATTCCATGAGCGTCTCAGAGGTTTAATCATGGGTGCAATTCGGTGGGGTTTAAACCACGATTGGTTATAGCTAAATTCGTTCCTATTCATGTCTGAGCTCGGTGTTAACAGTAGGATGTAATCGCAGGTGTGGTTGACACTTTCTTCAAATCTTCATGTTCTCTCCTCTATTCAATCACAGGCATGGTTGTGATCTTTAACTTAAGTTGTGGTTTCAAATTGCAAGTGCGATTCATGCTCTGACTCTATGTTTTGTTGATTTAGTTCCAAATCTTGATTAAATCAAATCCATTTCTTCTTTTAAGTATAGTGGAACTAAAAATAACAAATCAAACAGTACATGCTAACTTTAAGGGGAATTTAACAAATAGTCAAGTAAAATAAGTATAAATCCCATTGATTTGAATAAAGTAATTTTAACTTATCGAGTTCCCCCACACTTAAACATTTGTTTATCCTCAAACGAACAACTAACCAAGAAAGGGTAATAACAGGAGTAAAACTCTTGAATATAGGAAAATAAATCATAAATGTTACTTGACAAAACTTAAACTTCATAATTCATTTAAGTTCAATCATCTTTTTTTATCCTTTTGACCACCTAGCAATCATTGCGTATATTACTCCGTTCAATCTCACTATATATGTGCTAAGGTTATTTGTATTATAATGACAAAGCTTTTTAAGAACATCAACCTTTACCCTTATTGTTTAAACCAAATTTAAAGTAAAAATTATCCAAAAGATCAATCAAAGTAAGAGAGACTCAACCAACTTCATCCCCTTGTATTTATAAGTGTAAACTCCCTTAGTCATTTCTTTAAGTACTACACTCTAGTGAAGGCATATACATCAATTCATCCTTTGAATATGTTTTTTCTATTTGTGCTTTCAAAACTTTCTTTCCTTTCTTAAGATAACATAGCTAACAACAGAGAATGGATCATGCTCTTTTGAGGGATCAAGACATGCCTATATTAACTAACATTTTTAACACTTTTCATTCATTCTTTTTTTTTTTTAATGAGTCAAGTAATTGCTTTTCTAAAATACCAACCCTTGCTCATGTTATCCCAAGCTTTTGATATTTGCAGTTATTTCAATTATTTTAACACAGGAAAAAATCATCAAGTTACAAGTCTCATATGAACCTTCACAAAAGACTATAAATTCTCACAAAATAACTAAATTGGACAGTATAAAGACAAATTAAGCTTAAAAATCATTTGAGTAAACCTTACCGGGGATCTTAAGTTAATCAAAAATCTAGATTTTAAGGTTAAACAGCAAGCAAGATGTTGAATATATGGTGTTCAAAGTGTGTTTTGATGAGGAAATGAAATGCACAATTAATCACTTAAGCATATTTAAGTCATACTAATTAGTAAAAAAGTGTTCACTTTGTTTTAAATATGTTTGAACTTGTTTTGCTTTGTTTTTTTTTATTTATTGTAACATCCTTGTTCAAACTCATTTTAGACCTCTTTTCTTTTGGAATCTATTAAATCTTAAAACATAAAAGTTGTAGGTCTCTCTTTAAGCTTTCCGTAGCGTCTTGAATCACCTCAATCGGATCGAATGAGAATGTTATGATCAAAATACGAAATAGTATCAAGGTTGAAATAGGGCATTGCAACATACCGTTTGATGATAATATATGGCATCCGGACGGTAGCTGGTTTGCTGCTCTATTTTGCAAATAGCATATGGATGCTAGTTGACAGAAAAACAGCCGTTGGAGCCTCTTTTACTCGACCTTGGAGTTGTGTTTTGTTGACAACAGCTAGAAGGCTTCAAGATGTTATAAATGCAAGTATTTTTGGACTTGAATAGTAGTTCAATAGCTTATTTATTGCAATCATTTCCTTGTAAACTTTATATAAGCTTTAATTATAAATTATAATATTGTGCAAGTAAAGCTAAGTGTAAGTGTAGTGCTAAGTGCTTTGTTAATGCTATCCTCTGTGAAGTACTGCACCAAGTGAGTTATGAGTAATTTGGTGAAGTGTTGAGTTGAGACTTGTGAGTTTTAAGTTTGTAAAGACTCAACTTGAGTATTTGTGTTGTTGTGTGTTGAAATCCTCTATTGAGGTAAAATGTTATTGTGAACAAAGTGGTGAAATCCTTCATCAAGAGAGGCAATTGTTGTGGATCGTGAAGACTAGGAGGTGGACTAAACTCCACGTTAAAATCGCAGTGCGAACTTTCCTTTCTCTATCTCTACATGTATTATTGTTGATTATATTTGTTGTTGTGCATGAATTAGACATTAAGCTTGAAAAAGAAATCGATTTTAGTGCATAATCCTTATTCTTTAGGTGTTCTTATTTTTTACATAAGACTGCCTTAAATGGATTTTACAAAGGAATTCGAGCATACTAAAAACAACTTAAACATAAGATAATGGTGTTCAACACTAAGATCATTTAAATCATATGATAGTTTACTTCAAAAAAATTGAAACAAAATCACAAAATTTTGTTCCGTTTCATTATTTTCCTATAAGTATAAGAGAAATCGATCAATGTCAAGCACAAATTATTCTATTCAATTTCACTTCTACTTTTCATTTTAAATTCAATTTTGTTATTGCTTAACCCTTCTCCCACACTCAATACAGACATTGTCTTGAATGTCCAAGCAATGATAAACAAGTGGAGAATATATCATAATTTAAGCACAAAGCAAAATGAAATAGATTAAAAGAATGAAAACTTCCCTAAAATGAAATTGCAGGTGAAAACATTTAAAATCATGGCCTTAGGTTCACACCACGTGTAAAAATATGGGACTAAGTAGGTATCTACGGCCTTTTTATTAATCTTGTGATGGAATCTAAATAATTAAGCACCACGAAGCGATCCCAATTGTGGCCACAAGTGAAGGCCTAAGGCCAATCGCGATCAATTTTATCCTATAGGTTAGACCCTGCAACTTGCCAAAAGGAGCAAAGATTCGATCGCGTTATGATCTGGGGGTGTGATTGAAGTTACCTTGGGTTACTTGCGATGTGATCTTAAAATCATATTCCTTTTACATCCTTAAGCCATGTATTATTCAAAGTTGTAACAAAAACAAAATTAGTGAGAAAAACAAACATGTTAGAAAAAACAATTAACCAAGAAGGTCGAATAAAGTGCAATTCCTCCATTTCCCTAGATCCTTGGTAAACTATGATATATCTTAAGTTTTCACCCATTAACCTTAAATTCTTTTATCAAGGTTTCAACTTCCATAGCTCCATCAGGAAAGATTTTCCTTACTAATTGGGTTTAACCACCTTGATTTGAGTTTTCCAAGGAAAAGTCTTAATCTATGGGTTTGTTTGGATGTTTTATTTTTCATCTGTATCTGTATATTTTTCAAAATAGTATGTATATATATGTATGATTTATATTTATGTTTTATCTATATTTGAACTTTTAATGAGAAATGCCAACTTTTTTTTTATTTGTATCTAATTCTTTATAAATAATTTTTTTAAAGTTTGAAAAAAATGTTTGTATTTGTAATATGCCAATAAACAAACAGGCCCTATAATTGAATAACAATACTAAAACCCCTTGTTTAAACTCATGTGGATGCTTAATCCTTGAATAGTATCATCACTTAGTTTTCTCCTTACATAATCTATTATTCTCATAAGCAACCAATCGTAATTCATCAAATTCATTTAACTAATGGAATCTATTTTACCAGCAATAACAAGATCAGAATTCACTAATTTAATAACCTAATATGCTTTATGTTGTATCTCCACCAATGGATGGCATGTTTTTTCATATGCTAGTCTATAAAATGTTGTCTAAAGAATAGTCTTATAAGCAGTCTTGCATTCTCATAAATTGTCATCCAATTTCTTTGCCTAATCTTTCCTATTTGATGCAATAGTTTTTTGTTTTTCAAGATTCGCTTTACCTTTCTATTAGAGACCTTGTCTTGTCCACGTTTTTTATGATGATAAGGGGGTAGACACCCCATGATGTACTCTGTATTGTTTCAAAACCTTTTTCAATTTGTGCATTACAAAAACGAGTGTCTCTATCACCAATTAAAGCTTTTGGATAGCTGAATATTGAAAATAACTTTTTTAGATTTTGTGACAGCTCGAGCATTATTAGCAGGCAGTGCTTGAGCTTCTACCCATTTTGACTCATAGTCCATTGCGGCAAAGATGTATTTGTTATCAAAAGAGCCTAGGAAAGGTCCCGTAAAGTCTATGGCCCACACATCGAAAACTTCACATTCCAAAATGAACTTTTGGGGCATTTCATCCCTTTTAAGATGTTCCTAACTCTTTGGCATCTATCAGGTTTTGTAATGAATGTTTGAGTATTTTTGAAAATCATTGGGCAATAAAATCCTACTTCCAACACTTTTATGGTTATTGTGTTTGCATTGTAATGGAGTATGGTTGGTCCGCTATGATAGTGATATAAGATCTTTTGCCTTTCTTTGAGTGGCATACATTGTCTAATTATTTGGTTGGATAAATGCGAAAAAGGAATGGATTTTCCCAAAAAATAGTTTTTCAAGACTGAAAAGAATTTCTTTCGCTAATGATAATCTTTTTTCCGCAGGAAATTCCTCATCGACCAAATAATTAGCGATGTCTACCAATCATGGTTTGTTTTCATTGTCTATAGTGTAGATGAATTATAGCCTTTCCTTTGGGAATTCATCATTGATTTCTCTTCTATCAGTTGATATAGGACTAAATTATCCAGTTTCAATAAGTGGTCCACTGCTAAATTTTCTGATCCCTCTTATCTCGAATCTTTAAATCAAGCTTTGTAGAAGCAAGACCCATCAAATGAGACGCGGTGTATCATTGGTCTTGGATAAGAGTTACTTTAAGGCAGAATGATCAATGCACATAATCACCTAGGACAATATGAGATAAAATCATAATTTGTCAAAAGAAAAAACTACCACCAATAATTCCTTCTTTGTTACTGTGTAATTTCTTCAGCTGGAGTTAAAGTCTTGCTTGCATAATGAATCAGTTGAAAGTGTTTATCCTTTCACTAGCCTAAAATAGTTCTAACCATTGAATCACTGGCGTTGCACATCATTCAAAGGGTAAATTTCAATCCGGGACCACCATATGGGAGCATTGGTTAATTTCTCCTTCAATAGATTGAAAGCTTCCGTGCAACTCTCGCTGAAATCAAACCAAACATCTTTCTCTGGAGGCTTAGTCAATGGCCTAGCAATCTTGAAGAAATCCTTAATGAATCTTATATGGAACCTAGCACGCCCTAAAAAGCTTTTAATAGCTTTAACCGAAGACGGTAGTGGAAATTTAGTAATAGCCTCAACAATTGCTATGTCCACTTCAATTCCTTTACGAAGCTCGTCTCTTCACATCTCTGGATGACTCTTTTTGGATTTATGAGGCAGCCATCAAACAAATCTCCAAACATGGAAAAATCATCTATAAACACCTCTATCACATTTTCTACTAAATCTTCAAAGATAGCCATCATGCAATATAGAAAAGTAGCTAGAGCATTACATAAGCCAAATGGCATCCTCTGGTATGGAAAAGTTTTGTAGAGGCATGTAAAGGTGGTCTTCTCTTAATCTTCAGGTGCTATAGGAATCTGGAAATATCTTGACATGTCATTTAGAAAGCAATAATAGGCATGTCTTGCTAATCTCTCAAACATATGATTAATAAAAGGTAATAGAAAGTTATCCTTCCGGGTGGCATCATTAAGTCTCCTATAATCAATGCATACTCTCCATCTTGTAATTGTATGCATCGATACTGACTCGTTCTTTTTGTTAGGCACAACTATCATATCCCCCTTCTTTGGAACCACTTGGACTAGGCTCACCCATGAACTATCGGAACTTAGATATACGAGTCATGCATCCAATAGCTTTACTAACCTTTTCTTTACTATTTCCTTCGTGTTGGGATTTTGCCGCCTTTAAGGTCGAACCACAACTTTAAAACTACCTTCCATAAGAATCTTATGAGTGTAAAATGATAGGTTACTACCTCTTATATAAGATATTTTCCACGCTATGGTCTTGGTCTCCATCAAGCTTGGCAAAAATAATAATAAGGAGTTAGAATTTTTCTCAAGAAATGTATATTCCAAATAATTTAGTAATTGTTTCAAGTCCACATCCAATGGTTCTTTAACAGAGGTTTCAATCGAGTAATTTCATCTATATCCAAGCTTTCCTTCATAACATCTTTTTTATTTTTTATCTCCTTATTTGCTCCAAGCTGCATAACTCCTTCCTTCACATGCTTAGAATTTATTCCATCATCACTTCCTCGTTTATAGCATAAATCTAAGATATCATCATGAACTATTTCTCGTATGACATCAGAAATTTAAGGATTAAGAATATCTAAAGCAAAACAATCATCATCATTATTTAGCGATTGCTTAACACATTCTGATAAACGAATGACCATCTCATCGTTTCTGACATATAATGATAATTTTTCATCCTTAACATCAATGATTGCTCCTACTGTAGTTAAAAATGGTCTTCCCAAAACAAGGGGCACACCACATCTAAAACCACAAAATCCACAGCGAATATAAAATCTTTTACCTTAACTAAAACATCTTCCATAATTCCCTTCGGATATCCAGTAGATCTATCAATTAATTGAAGATCCATTCGAGTAGCCTTATATTCTCATAGATCTAGCCCTTTTAAAAGTGCTTTATGGCATCAAATTTATACTAGCTCTTAAGTCAACCAAAGCCTTTTCAACAGGTAAATTCCCAATCAAGCGTGGAATAATGAAGCTACCTAGATTTTTCATCTTTCTTGGAATTTAGTTGAGGAGGACTGCTGAACATTCTTTTCTATGAATCACCATGAAAATCTTCTCTAATTTTTTCTTGTTTAAGAGAAGCTCGACATACTTTATCATTTGTAATAAAGCATCAACCAATGATAGATTTACGTAGGATTGCTTGAATAGTTGTAGAAATTTTTGAAACTACTCCTCATCTCTTTTCTTTTAAGGTATTGCCGTATAAGGTAAAGTAGTTTGTATGCCTTGACGGGAAGGGTCTCTTTCTTTTTTTATTCCTTGTTCTTCTTTTACCTCATAACTCTTTCTTCTTCTTTTTCAACCTTTAATTTTTCTTCATCATCTTTCTCTTGCCTCTCTTGAACCTGCAACTCTCTCCTGCTTCTCAAGGTTACTACTCAAACATTCTCATGGGAGTTCTTTGAAATCATTTAAGCCAGCCTAGTTCATTAAAACTTCTAAGTCTAGGGAGAGTTTTCATGGCTTTTCTAGACCATCTATATCTGTTGAATCGCTGATAGTAGGTTTTCTGAATTCTTTACAAACGAAAGGAATGGCTCTTCCAAACACGGTCTTTGCAATTAAACTCCTTGAGGAAAATATCCTTGTTGAAAACGTGAAGGTGGATAGTAACAATTCCAGTCTTGAGGATTGTTCTACGCCAAATTTGGATGATGCATCGGACTTGAATGATAAGAAGGACCATAATAACTTCTAATAAGATCCATATGCTCATGATAAGTTAAATTGTAGGGAATTGGGGAAAGACTTCCTGCATTTGGATATGTAACAAATCAAAATTGTCTTCGCCTATCATACCAAAAAAAAGTAAAATATCAAAATAGAAAAGATTAAACTATAAGTATTTCAACAATATGTGAATGAATAGATTAATAGACTTAAACTTTCAAGTAGTGCAATCCCCAACAATAGCGATAAAACTTCGTTTTGTGTTCAAGTGTAGAACACGAAACTGTCTTAAAAATTTATAAAATGCGAAGAGTTCCAATCAACTTTTGTTGCAACAATTAAGGTAGGCACACCTATCTACGTATTAGTCGAGCCTAGAAAAATTCAAGGATGCATGATATTCATAACCTAACTAAGTGTTTGCAAGACTAAGCTACTTATATACATGCTTTCAAATAAATCTACAAGAAGAAAATTCAAAATGCAAGGAATATCTTAGATCTTGCTTCACTAAATCCTTATCATGTGATTTCATAAAATATTCTTAATGAGATCTTTGTTAAATTTATTGTACTAGTCAAATTCACAGAATTATATCAATGTCTCTCTCGAGTGTCGTTAACGTCTAAACGTAAGTTAAACAACCAAAATCTCTTCATAACTAACAAGCAATAGCAACTTACATTTACACTAAGGACAAGAATCCTTTGATCAAAGAATTTCACCACTCTATCCCTAGATGTCATGATATTCAAAAGAATGATTTTCCAATCTATTCAGTTGAAATCAAACATGAATTCATATGGTGCACACGCATAAATTCAAGAAAATGCAGGTCAAATTATTCATCATAGGTAATCAACAGTAATTCAATAAATGCATGAGTGCAATCACATGAATTAGGTTTTGGTTCCACAAAATCCAAGCAGAAATCAATTATTTCTCCATAAGATTCATCAAGCTAAGCACAAAAGTAGAAAAATAATGAGAAATTATGATAAAAAAGCACCCATGAGTACAAGAATCATTGCAAAATGAACTCGATTTAACCCTTGAATCAATCTAAAATGCTTGAATCTTAACAAAGCATAAATTTCTCTCACTAAAATTCTCTCTTCAGTTAGTTATCTATCAATTATATACAATATCTTATACTTTACCATACATTATTCTACACAGCTATTTATTTGTAACATTTTTGTAATAAATAAAGATTACAGCCCTGATGTGTCAAAATTATTGTAACAAACCTTGATATAGAATTTCGTGTACATATCAAGGGTCCAATCATGGGTGTAATAGCAAGTGGGGTTCAAACAGCGAATGGCTCTGAGTCTAATTCATCCCTGCTTGCATCTAAGCCCATGTTAATCTCAAGATGTAATCACAAGTGTGGTTGAAGCGCAGTTGACTCTATCTTCAAATCTTCATGTTCCCTCCTCTATTCAATTACAAGTGTGGTTGTGGCCTTTAACTTGAGCCACAATTTTAGACCGCAGCGTGATTCACGTCTGAATTCCATGTTTTATTAAATTAGCTCCAATTCTTGATCAAATCAACTTTGTTTCTTCTTTTAAGCAAAATGGAACTAAAAATAACAAACCAAATGATAAATGCTCATTTTATGGGAATTCAACAAATAATCAAGTAAAATAAATACATATCCCCTTAAATTGAATATAATAATTTCAACTTATCGGTTTATAATCCACATCACAAAAAATGCGTACGACATTTGTTGTTGTAGTAGGATTGATGCTAACATAGTTGAGAGGTTGAGGAATGGAGTGACTACAGTGCATGGCCCAAAATAGTGATTCTGCCGCCCTAGTACGTTGAATCCATTGAGTATTAAGATAAACCTGAGAAGATCTACATCCATTCCTTTCCTTCTAAATGGCCCATTAAAATGAAAAGAAAAAAGCATTGTCTAGGACTAATTTAAACTGGTGGCATAGTCTCGAGGTGAGGAGAGCGTTATCCAATTAGAAAAGTGATTGACGAGCATCGGTGATATTCAATTGGAAAGTTTGGCATCAAATAACTTTAGTCTAACATCATTTGCTGAGCAAGCATAATGTAGATTCTTCCCTTAATCCACATAGCATGCATCGATTGTTTGCACCAATCCCTTGCCTTTGTAAATTAGCCTTGGTAGGTAAAGCCTCCAATGCAAATCACCAAACAAAGATTTGAATTTTCGGATGGCATAGAAGTATCTAAATCCATTCCAAGTTACTTAAAGCTTCAAGGCCAGTTATCTCCCAAGAGCAAATGATTTCATATGCAAATTTAAGAGAAAACTCACCACTTATATTGTGCTTTCAAGAGAGAATATCATTAATGTCATTGAAAAGTTGTAAGGAAATCGACCCTAACTGCTATTTGATTATCTCGTCCAATAGGTAACTTATTGTCGACACCCCATTTTTACCCTCCATTTAAAAAAATGAAATATTAAAAAATCATAAAAAATCTAAAAAAGTAGAAAATACAATAAAAATTGAAAATTATAAAATGTATATATATATATATATATATAATACTAGCTAAGTTAAGAATCAATAAAAAAGAATACAAAAATTACGAAGTAAAAAAAAGAATAAAAAATTAAAAAAATAAAATGTTAGAATACCCCATCTTTTTTTGTAAATAAACTTATAGAATTAAAATGAAAAAAATGGAAAAAGGATAAATATAAAGAAAAATTCATTTTTAGGCTTATTATTGGTCTTGTAATGTTTTGAACCACGTTTGGAAATTAATTTAAACCTTAAACCTGTCTCAATTTCAACCCACTTTTATTGGGAGCATGTTTGGCTTGGTTTTAATAGTTCAAATGTATTGTAAGTGGGCAAATTAATCAAGAAACTAATGGGTCGATCAAGAGACATAGGTTGAACACAATAAAAGAAGTTCTTTCCCGACTCTGGAGATTAAGGAGAACTCAAATGAAAATCTCTCTTTAGCTCTCTAATGTCCGACCCCCTGCCCTCAACCAAACCGACTACCGTAGCTAGCGTAAACCGCCGCTAGCTACACCACACTCCAGCCTCCATTCCACTCAAACACCACTAACACTATCGATGCATGTAACAACCTTCCACCACTAGTCGAACCACTGATGCACCTAACTCCACCATGCACTAGCGGAAACCACCGCCAGTTTGTTATCTTCAACAAACCCAAACTTCCTCCACTGCCTAAAACCCAGCTACCACCTAACTCAACAACAAAACCTAAATTTCCCAACCCCTATCGTCACCACATTCACCACACCAATCTCCAAGTTAACATCAGGCCCCTAGTTGCGGCCTCCAGCAAACTTCACCGCCTTCCATCACCTAGCTCCATCCCCAGTGACCATAAACCCAGCCAATCCAACCACTTCTGTTGAGACCAGCCTAGCCACCATAGCAGTGAGCCACGACCTTAGCTTTCCCCTTTATAGAAACCACCGTGACTTGAAATCATTGCCAACACTTCCACATGCAACACCACTATCATTGAACCACCGCAACCTATATCCAAGTCCATTAACACCAACCCTTCATCCATCCTCTATTGAGACCACCTTGACCGCCGAGAGTGAAAGACTATCTTTGTTTGTCTTGTTTTTTGTAGAATCAAATCCAAGCTGATCGAGCACCAAATCTGCTTAGCCTCGTCATCAAATCTACGTCAAAGGTCCCTGTCCATTGTCGAACCCACAACCTACTATCTATGAAGGCAAAGTCCAAATCCTATTTGTGACTCAATCAACTCGATTAGTGTTTTTTATTTTATTATTTATTAGGTATATTATTTTAGCACGTTATTTTTTTATTATAGATTTTATGTGAATACTTCTCTTATAAATGTAAAAAATGAGAATATAGTAGAAAACGGTAAAAAAAATGAAAAAGAAAAGAATAAAAGAAGAGAAATGTATATGTGTGTGTGAATATATGATATGCTTGCTATATTTATGCTAGTATTAGTATATAATACAATATTTAGGTAAGTAAAATTTTAGCATAAAAATTTCAATAAAATTGGTAAATAAGGTTTTAGAAGTTAAATCAAGAAAATCAACAATATATATAAATATATATACATACAGACGTATGGGTATAGTTTTATGATTATCATTCTTTTTTATCATCCTTAACTAATCATGCTATATATTACATATATATTATTTTAACAAAGGTTTGCTATGCATTGAATTAAGAAATATCAATAGGAAATAGTAAATTATTTAGTGAGATTGCTTATAATATTAGATCCTTTGTAAATATCATTTCTTTTATTACAAAAAAAAAAATTGACAAATCTTTTTTTATTTATCTTCTACCTTTTTCTCATATATGATATATGTACATTATTATGAAAAAAATGTCTTACCAGCTTGTGTATATATTTATCACCCAGTTATTTTCTAAAAATACAAATAACAAAAATAAATGAGGTTTTCCAAAAAAAAAAAGTTTTTTAGGAATTTTCAAAAAACAAAACACAAAAATTAGTTCCCTTTAGAAATTTTCAAAATCAAAATCAAAATGAATAATTAGTTAAACTTGGCTGGTTTTCAAAATTAAAAAAGAAAAACAATTAAAAATTTTACAAAAATCAAAACAAACTACAGTGACCTGATTTTGGCTAGTAGATACATAAGCACCTGCAAGGCAGTTACAACAATAAAAAACTCTTAGGTTTTTCAAAAAAAATATATATATATCACTTTAAAAAACTAAAAATCGAAAAATAAAAAAATTAACCTTCTGCTGGCCCATATATTCAAAATTTTTAAAGCCCATCCAAAGCTTATATAACAATTTAGGTTTTAAAATAGCAACCTTCGGATCCATCAATTTCAGTTTTATTATGTGCGCCAATAGCTATACTAGAAACCAAACCACCTATTTGGTTTATAGTTCACCTTTTTTTTTTTTTCGACTTTAGTCATTGGTGACTTCAATCAAATTATTTTTCAAAAACTGAGCTTTTAACAAAACCCTATTGGTTTCTTATCAAGTGATCCGTATCAAATGAGTCGGGTTCAATATGGATCAGGACCTTTAGGAGAATAGGAGCAAAATTCGGGCTCGATACCTATGCAATCCTCATGCCATTCATTGACATTAATCCAAGCCTCATGAAGCGTAATTTTATAGGCAATAGCAATTAAAGGGCCTTATAACCACCGAACCAATGGGCCATGAGAAGTCTAATTTGAATCCCAACAAAGCGTTTGGTGGCCATTTCTCGAATGGATGACACATTGAGAACAAAGCCAAGGCTCCAAGGTTAGAGCTTGGAGTATAGATTGGGAGAGATTAAAAGGTGGCACATCAATAATATTTGATGTATGTCATTTACATTCAGCTTTAGCAGTCGTGTACATGGTAATTTTGTGGTGTAAAGTTTCTAAACCAACCCAGCTAAGCACACTTTCCTTCGTCTATAGAGGTTCCAAATCCCCATACCTCCTAATGTTTTGGGTCTTATGACCTTATTCCTATTCACTCCATGGTACTATATGTTTTCTTAATTAAATCCCTAATAGAAATCTTTGATCAACTTTTCAATTTTCAGAAGAAACCCTAACGATAGAGATGTAGTTTGCATATAATAGCTAAGATAACCTTCAACTACTGACCTAATCAATACATGTTTGCTTGCTACGCTAAGAGAATGCGCTTTCCAACCCGTTAATTTTTTGTGCAATTATCTATATGAATGTGTTACTTAAAAAAAAAAAAACAAATTTATTGTCGTAATGCTGTGTGGTCTTATTTATTTTTATTATCATCATCACCACTAAAATTATTATTGGTTTATTCTTATTTAAGACTATTATCATTGTTATTATGACTATGATTATTTTTATTCCATTCTTAAAAATAAAGGAATTTAGGCTCGATGGAAGAATTAATCCACATGCATCAAGTTCACATCCTATTACAACGTATATTTCATTTATGGACTTCCATTTGCACATCACATACTAAACTAAATTTATTGAGTTTTAATAATACAAAATAATAATCTTTGGTAAATCATCACAAAGAAAGAATGTCTACTTTAACATCGTCTTCAATGCGCATTCTTATTAGTTATAGCCTTCTTAATATGTGAAATTTGGACCAAGATACAACCATTTGTCCATACACAAGTGATTTTTTTTTTAAAATTTCCAAATGATAGATTAAGTTAGAAAAATTCAAAGCAAATTTATGCTTACGAGGGAAACTCAACCAAATTACATGAAATGGAGTATCATTACTGTTGATGGTCTATTCTGGAACATGGGGCCACCTAAGCCGAGCCCAACACTCTAATGGGTTGGACCAATCTATCAGGCCCAAATTTTAGTGACGAACTCCATAGTAAGCGACTCGACCTCACGATGACGTGTCCTAACAATTCACTTAGTTACTTCTACCTTGCTCATTTCTTTGCATAAATAATTGATAAGTGTTTAAAGACCCTTATTATCCACATTGTTTTCATATGATATTATGTAGATTTTATGTGAAATATTAAGGAAAATGATACTTATATGGGTTAAAATCTTAATTTTAGGGATAAAGGAATAATTTAAGCTTAATGAAGGTATTTGGATGAGTTAATGAAGATTTTGATGAAGAAATAGGAATTTGGAAGATTTACAATATACATGGCTTTCAACACAAGCCGTGTAGAACACTGATGTTGGAGATAAAAAATGATCAGTGAGCATTTTTAAAGTACACCAGATACACAAGCCATGTAGGATGCTCGTGTAGATGATAAAAAATGGACATAATTGTTTTTCAATGAAGGTTGGCGTAAAGGCTAGTGGCCTAACTCTCAAGGTCGATGGCGTAAATTTCAAAGTTGATGGGGCACAAGGTGACCTTCTTTCTCCAGTCAACAATTTTCACCAATTTTTATCCTATACTGACTCGAACACAAGCTATGTAGGATGGTCATGCAGAAGATAAATTCACTTTTTTCCTATAAATAGTGCCTTAACTCATCATATCATAATATTTCTTCCTTTTAATGAACCCTATAGAAAAATAGTATTTCAGAGTGGAGAAATGCAAGGGCTTATTGGAGATCATAAGACTTCATCTTTAAGGGTTGTAATCATAGCTATTTACTATTTTTCCTTATTCTATCGTTGTATTTCTTATTCTATGGAAAAATAGATATTTTAACCTTAGATCATGAGAAACCCTAACCTTACTATACAAATTCGATTGCTTCGTTAATGGAAGTTTATGTTTCTTGAATCCATTCATGTGCTTTGATTGTTCTTGATTTAATATGTGCACAATATTAGACCAATGTTTGATTCTTATTGATTTGGTCGACGGATTTATTTATAAGATAGATCTAGCATGAATAGAGAAGTTTGCATACGACTCTAGACATAGACTGCACGAACTTTCTACATTATAATTGAATCTTTTTTAAGAAATCATGAATCCTAATGCTATATTATATGCATCTAATGATGAAAGAAATTTCCATTAGACACATAGGGTTAGAATTTAATTATTTTAAAAGAGAGATTGACGAAATAAAGGATTCCTACAGTTCAAGATTTTAAACAACCCATTAATGATTTTGTAACGAATTGGAAATATGATTAGTAGTGAATCAAGATTAGGGATAGTTTTGTGATCTAATATCATTAGAAGTGTTGACATTAACTTTTACTAGGGTTTAGTAATTAATTAGTTGCTTAGATATATTAAGGTCATTCGAATTATACCAGCTAAATAGTAGAATCAGGGTGAGTACTAGTAGTTATAGGTCTTGGTGAAATGACCTCTGTGCTTACATTGGTACTACAATCGATGGGTATACTTGCCTATGTGATAAGTGTCATTAGACCCTTATTTTTATGCTTATTTGGATATATTTGTTATATAATTTTTGTTATTTTTTCGAGAAAAGGAGACTTATTTTGTAAAATATATCATCTCAGGGTTTAAAGAGCTCATTTGGAAGATTTCATGATGATTCAAGAGAAATCAAAGCAAATTAATCAAGTTTAGATTATTTTTGCAAGAGAACAAAGTTTCTTCTTTCATCCTCACATTCAGCATGACCATGTTGAACGCCAGGGGTGAGATCAAAAGCATTAGAGATGAAAAAGTTTTCAGCCTCACCTCCAGCATGGCCATGCAGAACGCTAAGAATGAAAACAACAAGCATCGTAGGTGAAAATTGAGCTTTCTAACTTCACCCTTGCCTTGATCCTGGCCACATTGACGACCAAGCTGACTTGGGTTTATGAGAAAACTATAAATATTGTTCTATTTTCTTTCTTTAAGTTGTTTTTTAGAAGTTCTTAGAAGTTTTACATCATTTTTCTAAGCCACATGAGAGAAATTACGAAGGAAAACACGAAAAACTTGCTAGAGCATCATTCAAAGATTACAAGACATCAATTAAGGTTTATTCTTTCTATTTCCTATAGATCTATTGTTCTTATTGTAAATCCTATGGAGGAGTAATTTTTATACTCTTCATCTTGTGAAACCCTAAGCATGTGATTTGAATCGGTTTTTTATTAATGAATGTTAATGTCTTTTTATATATTCATGTGATTTAATTGTCATGTGATTGATTTGTGCGCAAATTAATTGCATGCTTGATTCTCATTGGATTGAAAGAGGTTTCATTCAATTAGATAGATCTTCATGATTAGAGAAATTGCTTATTTCACTTAGATGTAGGGGAATTACGATTTTCCACCATAAGAATTCAATTCTTGTTATAAAATCATATTCTTCATTCAATCTTATGTAATGTTAGTGAGGGAGAGGTCTCCATGATCTCATGTGGGGTTAGAAATTGATTAAGTCAATGGAGTAATTGACTAAATTTTTGAGATCCGGTAGTGCAAAGCATGAATAATTCATTAATTAATTTTATCATAAGAATTTTAAAGTTTAGGGTGGATTATGGTAGAGAATGTGTCTTGTGATTGATTTTATCTTTGAAAGCATACTTAGTTGATCTTAGGATCTTCTTTATCTTTTGTTAGTATATTAATTATTGATTTTACTTGAAAACTTAGGCTAAATAGTAAAGAACCAGTAATACTAGTACTTGTTTTCAAAATCCCTGAAGACGACACCCTAAAATATATGCTTTATTGAATAGGTATGCTTGCTAGCTTAAATCGTAGATTCCATCATGTTTATAAAATTTAGAAATTGATATGATCGGTAAGCACATCACTAAGATTAGTCGCTAAGTAAGAATAGGTTTTAATTTAATTTGATTGATTGTGATTGGAAAACACACATTAGTAACCCAGTTGGACTAACCCTTGAATAGTTAAGTAATGGGCCAGCCCCACGTCCTTTGCTACCACCGTAGGCCCTAGATGTCGCACTTAACTACTCTTTCCTATTCGATTTATAGGTTTACCATGACAATTTTCGACTTAAGCATCGGAATAGTCACAATGGACCCATATCCAGCATATCATTAATCAAGTTTTTGTTTTTATAGTCCTCACATCGAATATTGATACAAGCACAAATTCTCAAGGTTTAACCTCTTCTATATTCAAGCAGATGACCTTTGGCACCGTATGTGGGAAAAAAATGACCTTTAAGCAAGATTTTTCCCGCTTCTATCTCAAAAAAGGAAAAATCCATAATGTTTCAAGAATTTCAACGTATATCACTCTAGCTATACCACACCATACCAAAAGCAAGAAACCATACCAAGGCAATTGCTCAAAAGACAACCCGAATTTGACTTTAGGATCACCTGGTTCACAAAGGCTAAAGGGCTCCTGAGGTAGCGCCAGTATCTTTCCAATCTCTAATGGTTCTCCAAACCAGAAATATTTGAGTTGCTTGGAAGACATGCTCCATCAAGTAATGGAACAGAATGCCGAAATCATCAAGCATAATAAGGATGTTGAATGGCACCTTAAAGAATTAGAGTTAGAGGCACAAAACTCCTAACTGCAGCTCAGCAACGGTGAAACTCTACTGCTACAAAAACAACAACGACCACCTTCAAGAGGTAGCAAACACCTCCACCATCCCGTCAGGGTCCAAATGCAAATCTTGTATAGTGTTAGAAATCCATCCATCGCTTCGGGGGCATTGAAAACCTAAGTTAGGGATCCCTCGCCCATGATCTCCCTATATGCTAAGGAAAACTATTAAAGGATATGACTCTAAAAGAGATGGAGAAAGAAATCAAGATGATACCAAAGATCAAGGAATGTAAGGAGGGTACCATGACACCGATGACGACTTGGGTGTTAATAAAAACTCCCCCAGCACAATCGATCATAAAAGAGCCTTGGCTTTAGGGCATGAAACTGCCAATGTTCAAACCATGCGATGGAACAACCGACCCATACGAACATCTCAAGTAATACAAACATCAAATGCTAGTATGTGGCTTCAATGATGCCATTTTCTAAAGTGCTTTTAGGAACACTAGAGAAGGTTGCCAATAGCTGGATCTACGAATCCCCAAGAGACTGCATCATCGACTTCAACCAAGTTGTAACTGAGGTTGATGGCCTCGACCTCAGCCTCACTGTTTAGGTAGGAATTCATGGGGTCCTGAAAAATGAAAGCCTCTTTCATTCTCTTGGCAACAAGTATATCAAATGTGAAGACTTCATTGCCGCTTGAAAGGAGATAAAGAAGTCCCAAAAGGAGCACCTCTAAGACCAAAAAAACAAGAGATCAATAAAAAACCAAGTAAACCTTTTCCTAAAAGAAAAAGATGGGCCAACACCCCGGAGAAGGATAAGGGAAACAGAGATTCTTCGACTCCAGCTTCCTCTCTGTCAACAAGCCTCGAGAAGACATCTTCTTATAAATCAAGAGCTTAGGCATCTTACTCAAGCCATCCAAAATGCGCAGCAACCTAGGTAAAAGAGACACTAGCAAGTAATGTGACCATCAACAAGATATGGGGCATAACACCAACAATTATTTCCAATTGAAAGTCGCCCTCCATGAAGCCTTAAAGAAAGGACTCCAACGACAGTACATGGCTAACCTGAACAATGCTATAAAAAGACTGAACCAATGAAGGAGGCCGATCTCCATCAATATTCCAACAACCAATCGGACAAGTAGTCTGATGACGCCACCCGAAGAGTAGTGAATACCATCATCGGAGGACCATGCCCTATCGCTCCCTCTAAAATTTCCATAATTGACAAAGGAAAATAAGGTAATGCTCCACGCGAAAAGAGAAAAGCTCGATATGACCCTTAAGTTCACTAATATCGACCTATATGGTGTTAAAATACCAGATCAAGATGCTTTTATCATAAGGATACGGGTAGCCGGCTTTGACATAGTGAAGGTTCTAGTCGAACCGGAATAACGTAGACGTCATCTTTAGTGTTGCCTTTGACAGGATCTACAATGATATTATACAAAAGAAACTGAAAACCATATAGCATGATATTTTTAGATTTAACAGCTAACCAGTTAAAGTTAGAGGAATCATCACTTTACCAATGAGATTGGGCTATGACAAGTACAAGGCTTAGAATGAAGTAGAGTTCATGGTAGTAAACTATCGGTCACCCATAATATGACACTCGAATGGCTTTCCCTCTTTCTCTTACGCATGGTCCCCTCTCTGACCCACCTTAAGGTGAAATTCCTCACCTCAATCGGGGTTAGTATATGTAGGGCAAACCAAGATTTATCTTGAAAGTTGTATGTTTGAGCTTTGGTAAGTGATGAAGTATGTCAAATAGGTTCATTCCTAATCGATTGAACCAAAAGAGAGCCAAACAAGACGAAAGGAAGAAAGATTCCATGGAGTTGACAAAGGAAATCTTGTTTGGAGTAATCCCACCCAGATCATTAAGATCGACTCCATGCTGCCACAAAAATTCAAAGATGAACTTATCTTATCAATTTCCTTTAGCTCAACAAGGACATCTTCGTATAAACACCTACTAACATGCCCATAATCAACCCAAAGGTCAGCATCAACTTAAAGGTAAAACCATTACAATAGAAACAATGTCACTATATGGCCGCCCAACAAGCCTCCATAGAAGAAGAAGTAAAAAAGTTGCTCAAAGCAGGCTTTATTAGGAAAGAAAAATATCTCACATGGCTCGCCAATGTAGTGATGGTGAAAGAGGCCAATGAGAATGGAGGATGTGTTTACTATGATTCCAGGACTTAAGAGCAACAAGATGCATGTGTTAGGATCAAATATGCAAAAATTGAGAAAAAGGGTAAAAAAGTTTACTTTATTGGCTTGATCTAATTCAAGACGCAAGTCCTGACTATGAATGGTCAATTATGTATTCAACTCATCATGGCATAAAACTAGTATTCAACTCATTTCCGATCTGTATTTGAATTTGTTTAATGCTGGACCTAGATTGGATTTCCTTTGCAATAGCTCTATTAGTTCTTTTAGACATTATCAGGTCAAATTTGTAGCTACACTCTTGGAATACAGTAGTAAGGATAAGAACCACTCTTGTGACAAGTTGGTGTAGAGAAACCGAGCAGTGGACAATAGTGCAGACCAATGGAGCACTTATGAATAAATGAATCAGTGTCAAGGAAGTCAAATCGAGCACTCATTGTAAATACAACCAACAACTTCAGTTGAGTTGCAAACAACTTGAACCCTTACCGACTTCCATGAGCTACTATTGAGAATAGTTGAAGCTGACTGGGTTGAACTTCATGCCATTCACCAACCCGCAACAACGTTCATCTCGTGACAGCAATCGAGCCCGACTAACCAAGAAGCTTCAACAGCAGTAGGATCAATCGATGCAAGAGCTGTAGTGAGTCGAAACAAACTAAGCTTAATTGTTAACCGATCAATTAGGGCAAACACCCTTGCTTTGATAAACTAGTTCAAAATAGCTCTTACCAAGCAACAGTGGAGCGCCCTGTCTTGCCTTACTTCCAATCGTGCACGGGCTGAGCAACTACTAGACCATGCTTCGCTGACCAACTTGACTCATGTACATGCTAGACTCCCACGATGAACAACAACTAAGACAACATACCAAGACAAAACCAAGCTAATCAATATAAATCCCAAAAAGCTAAGCTATTTATGACAAAGCGCAGTATCAAAGACTAACTAAGCACCTTTTCTTTATTTATTGACCATTCCAAACACATCCTCAATTGAACTAGAAGAAGACCCAACAAAAGCACACCGATCGACTACTCTCAGCAACGACTTATCTTATTTCATTTCACTTTACTGTTTTAGGGCTTGTTTATTCAAGTTTACTTTGGTACTTACTTGAACTACTTCTATTGTACTTTTTACAGTTTTTAGGAATTCACTCCATACCCATTTTTACAACCACCACTTCTCATGCCTTTCATAATATAGTATACATAATTATTCTAACCTCAATATCACCATACCTCTCATTACAACTGAATATACACTCTAACTTGAACACTCTACACTTGATATACACTTTTACACTTCAATTATCTATCTGTTATTCCATTATACGTATAATTCCATCTCCCATTCATTACATTTTTCACTCCACATTTCTCCATTCCATCTTTATTACATGATACACTCCATCTTCCATCCACATTTTTTAAAATCTATTTTTCTATTCCAACCTTAGTCTCTCACCACCATATACAACGCCTTCAATCAGTACTCTAAATTGTAGAGTTATATCTCGAAGGACAAAGAAGACATCCATTCGTATTTTTGGGTGTATTCCAACCTTTTGTAATGGCTTGCGTACATATTATTATTACTATTGTTGTTGTTGTTGTTGAGCTAAATTTATTTGGTAGGATTATGTGATGGGTTTATGGATTTCGATAGTCTGATTAAAATAGCAAATATGATTTCGAAATTAGCATGGATACATGTGGTTTTGGCTCAAATCATATAACTTATGTTCTTGATGTCATTAAAATCGTGGTCTAGGACATAGGCATGCGCTTGAACCACAAGTTTAATTAGAGTAATGTGGCTTTGTAAGAGGAGTATGTTATTCATCGGTTAATTATAAATGGATTACTTAAGAGGTATATCCATGTGATGATTATAATTTTACAACTCGAGAGGGAAGCAAATCTTTGTGAGCTTAATCAAATGGATATCCTAGCTAAACCATTACATGATTTGACACTTATTTATTGAAGTGGTTTTTAAAAGTAATTTATTGTCAGTGTAACTTTTAGTGTTAGATTAATTGTAGTTAGTAGCAGTAATCTTTAGATATAGTTTAAGTAATTTAGAAATCTCAAAAACTCCATTTCAATTGTGTAATATACAGAAAAATATTTTATAAAAAAGGGCAAATGAATGTCATTTGTTAATTAAGGACAGGGAAATTTTGTGATTACATAAACAAGGAAAGCGGGTGAGATTGATTCTTTCAACCCTTTAAATGATCTAAAAATATAATCTTTTGTTAAAGTTTTTGTATTGGTTGATAGGAATCAAAGTTCTTGCAGATTTGGAAGAAAATCATAAATTGTGGTGTTTGAGGATTTTGTGGCTTTACAATTTATAGAAGAAAGGTATTTGGGTGAATTAGGGTTCTATTCTTAAAGCTAAATCAGGTACGGCCATTCCTTGTTTGTTGTATGTGCTTGTAGCTTTAGATTTATTTACTATATGTGATGTAGGATCAGAATTCTAAATTGAGTTAATTCTATACGACAATAAGAAATTATGTTTACTGCTTGTGTTTGGCTTTGGTTAGTAAAGACCACGCAGAGTATGATACTAACGAGGCACCCTGATGATCCATGTGAAAGGTTGTCCCGAGTGAACTCATGCATAGAAATGATTTCGATAAATTAGGTTTTGGTAGATGCCGCAGTGTGTGGATGATTCTCCAACACCAATATATGTATATAATTACCTATTTTCAAAAGTTAGTTGATTTTTAGAGGTTTGAGTTACTCCAAGTTTTGAACTAGGGATTCATAGTTCTGAATTGTGTTGTTTGGCTGGCTTAATAAAAATAATAATCTGATTGGTTGCATTAGAATAAGTTGCATTTGATATATATGTTGCATGTGCATATGCATTTGTTTTGTGGATTGGCGTACTAAGCGTTTTCGCTCATTCCATTCACTTTTCAGGAATATGAGAAGATAAGATGATTTATAATCTTACTGGATATGACATCTTTTTAGATCATGGGAATGGCGATTATGAACTTGGCTTTTCTACTAAGGATCAATAAAGGTAGATTTTAGATACATAAAGATAGGAAGATGATTCAATAATCTATAAAGTTTGAACATTTTTATGTACTTTATGAGTTTAAGATTTATTTATGGGACTTTTCAGTTGAGTTATAAGTTGTGATGATATTAGCTTTGATTTATGCCAAAAAGTTAATTCAAGAGTATTATTTATATGATGAATTGTTTAACAGATACCTTTTATATGTGAGTATTGGAGTTGTATTTTTTATATAGTACGTGGATTAGTATTTCAGTCTTGACGTGTTCTTATAAAGAGAAGGGCACGTGGTGGGCTGTAATGTCCTTATTTTAGGGCATTACATATTGCCTAGATTAGAGTAAATTACTATAATCTAGTAATTGGTCATAAGCTCGCTATGGATCACGACCTTGAATACTCTCACTAGCCTATACTTGCACAATTGATACACTTGTTGGTGGCTTTCACTCTTAAATTTATTTTATCAAAAACGTGCATTTATAATCCTTTAGCACATGTAAAACTAATGAGAGAATTAAAAAATAGTTTAAGGAGACGACTTCCCTCTTGCGATAATAGATTGACTAGTCGAATCCATATCTAGGTATGCCCTATGAAGCTTCATGGACACCTTTTTTCAGCTACAGCCAAATAATGATGGAATCAAAGAACCAAGTGCATAAGTTGTTCATCATAGACTTTGGCACATATTGTTACAGAGTGATGTCACTGGTCTCAAAGAACGTTGGAGCTACTAGAGGTTAATTACCACTGTCTTCAAAGAACAAATTGGTTAGAACATCTAAGTTTACATAGAAATGATGGTGAAAAGTCTAAATCTTGAAGACCATTTCAAAGACTTATAAGAAACCTTCAAATGAATAAGGCAATTTTAATGAAGTTAAACCCCATAAAAAGCGTATTTAGGTTATCGTTCGAAGAATTCGTAGCATATGTGGTCACATGATGAGGAATTAAGGTAAACTTTGAGAAAATCAAAGCTGTAACGAACATGGCCCCCACTTGAGTCAATCAAAGATGTCCAAAGACTTATTGACAGAATAATGACCCTAACTCAGTTCATATCCCTAAGTGTCGACCGTATGCCAAGTTCTTCCTCAAAAACCTAACAAACTTTAGGCGGTCCGAAGAACTTGAAAAGGTGTCTATAAGACTAAAGGAATTCCTAACAACCCTACCCATCCTAGCCAAGCTTATATTAGGAGAAGAATTATTCTTATATCTGACTATAAGCAGCAAGGGCATCTCCCTATCTTGCTCTGAGTAGAAGGTCGAGAATGTAAACCAATCTACTAAATTATCCACATATTCTAAAGGTTAGAAGAAATATACTATCGGGTAGAGAAATTATCCTTAGCCGTGGTTATCTCGGTTAGAAGGCTCGGGTCTTACTTTGAAGATCATCAAGGCGCAATCCTAGCTGACTAACCTATCTACACTATCCTCCATAAGCCCAACACATTGGGTAAAATGATGAAATATACGTTGGAAGTCAACACGGATGGGGTACAATTCGAGGCACATAAGGTCATAAAAGCCTAAGTGCAAGCTGATTTCGTTATGGGCCCCCAAGCAAGCCATTTGGAGAAAGAAAGCCACAATGGAACCTTTATGTAGATGATCCTTGAATCAGGAAGGTTGCGAAGCAGGATTGATCCACTAAAGACCATGCAACATCAAGATATGCTTCGTCCTTAAATTTGGCTTCAGTGTCAGTAACAACGAGTTAGAGTATGAAGCATTTTATAGGATGATTGAAATTAACAATAGAAGTTAGGGTTGACAACTTGGCGATTTTCTTCGACTCCCAACATGTTATTTAACAAGTCAAAATGCTATGATGAAATATATAAAGGTTGTCTGAACATTGGTTATGGGTTTCTCCAACTAGGACATTCATAAAATCCCCTGAGCAAAAAACATGGAAGCCAATGGACTCTCTCGATTCCTTGTGGTAAACTTTCTGAACCCTAAGCCAAGAGAAGAATGAAAAATGAATATTCATAGAATATCTCCCTTGTGCACCATCGAAAGACAACACTTAGAGATTCTTGAGATTGAAGAAGGTCCCACAACTATGCCAGATGGACCCCATAAAGGAGTACCTGCAAGATGGTACCCTCATGACTTATAGAAGAGCAACAAAAAAGCTCATGTATCGAGTAGCTAACTTTACGCTTATAAATGGCATCTCATATAAAATGGATCATATCTTGCCCATTCTCCAATGCCTCCGATTGGAAGAAGCCATCCTTACCATAAAATAATTATATCTTAGAGAATGTAGCAACCATGCAGTCAAACACTATACATGAAGGTCCTTCATCTCGATTATTATTGACAGACTATGAAACAAGATGTAATAGAATTGGACAAGATATGTCTACAATGCTATAAACATGCTCCACTGGCCCATGCGTCGAGCAACTACCTTCGGACCCTCCCCAGCCTATGATCGTTTACTTAGTAGGCAATGGACATACTTTAGACCTTTCCTTCGGATGACCAAATAGAAAATTTTCATCATTGTAGCAATCGATTATTTCACCAAGTGGGTAGAAGCATAAGAAGTCCCTAATATCACATAACAATCCACGGAATCTTTCGTAACTAATCACATATTGTGCTGATTTAGAGTACCACAAGTCCTAATAACTGATAACGACACTCAATTTGATAGTGACTAATTCAAGGAATTCTTCCAATATCATTATATTGAAATATGATACAAATCTATCTCTCATCTCCAAACTAACGAGCATGTCAAGGTAGTCAACTGCACCATTGCCAAAAGTCTCGAGAAGATGGTCGACCAAGATAACGTAGGCTGGGCAAAGCAACTGCCCAACATGCTATGGCGGTACAAGACCACATACAGAGCATCCATTAGAGAAACTTCTCGTAAGATGGCATTCGACATAGAAGTCATATAATAAGTGTCTAAAGACCTTATTACATGCATTAATCTAATATTATATTATGAGACTTTTATGTGATCTGTCAAAGAAAATGATTCTTATTTAGTTAAAATGTTAATTTCAGGAGCAAGAGAAGACAAAAGAGCTTAATGAAAACATTTTTTATGAGTTAAAGGAGATTTTGACGAATAATTGTGTAAAGTGAAGATTTATAATATACATGGTCATTCTACACAAGTTGTGCAGAATACTGGTATAGGAATGAAATACAACTAGCAAGCGATTTTATGATCTACAAGGAGCTACATAATTTGTGTAGAACACTTGTGTAGGATGAGAAAAATGGTTAGAAGCATTTTCGCATTCTGTACAGGCTCTCTACACAAGTCGTGATCGGGGTTGTGTGCAGTCATTACGAGTAAAAATCATGAGTTTTCATCCTACATGACCATCTTCCATGGCCATGCAGGATGGTTTTGCAGAACTATTTTCATCATTATGAATAAATAAATGCATTTACTCATCATTTATGACACACTTCTTTATTCTTACAGATCATAGAGAGAAAAATACATGCTTTAGAGTGGAAAAACGCAATAGCTCATCTAATTTCATAGGACATCGGTTCAAGGGGGTTTTCATCATGATTTATTCCTATTTTTCTATATATCATTATTGTAAATCTTTATATATGGAAAAACATATCTCTATACACTACGTCTTGAGAAACCCTAACTCTAATGTAAAGATTTGGTTGTTTCGTTAATGGAAGTTTATGTATTCGTCTATCTATTCATGCGTGTTTATTGTTCTTTAATTTAATATGTGCGTAATACTAGATCACTGCATGATTCTTGTCAGTTAGGTCGAAAGATTGATTGATGATATTTATCTAACATGAATAGAGAAGTTTTAATGTAGATCTAGACATAAACTGTATGAACTTTCTACATAAAGATTCAATATTTGCTAGGAAAATTAAATTATGATGCGATATTATGTGTAATTAATGATTAAAGACATTCTCCATTAATCATGTAGGGTTATAAACTAATATTTTTGAAAGAGATGTTAATTGAATGTAGAGTTCCAGTAGTTCAAGAAGCTAAACGAACCATTAATGATATTCCATAAGGAATGAAATATAGGGTTGGTGGTGAATTAAGACTAGAGGTATGTTTTGTGATAGATATTTTTAGATGCATGACTTTCATATTGCTGGGGTTAATTAATTAATTAATTCTTAGACATATCATTATCATTCGAACTATATTAGCTAGACAATAGATTTACGGTAAATACTAGTAATTACAATTTTTGTTGGAATGATCCCTGTGTTTATAACAGTGCTATAATCGATAGGTACACTTGCCTAGAAATTAGTCGCATAATAAGATTAGTGTTTTAAATTTAATTTGATTGATCGCGATCAATCAACTACCTATCACCTGTCCATCTCATCGAACTGGAGCTCCTATCTTTTAGGACCCGAGGATTCCAACCAATAGTTAATGAGGTCAAGTTACGAGCTAACCTTGATGCCATAGAGGAACTTTGTGACAAGGTTGGACAAAGGTTCATGGTGTTCCGGCTTAAGATTGTCCACTATTACAACAAAAAATGTCAAACACAAAGAATTTAACCCAGACGATCTAGTGTGCTGCAAAATATCTGACGTGAGGTGTAAGCCCTCGTTTTCTTAGCAACCTAAACTCGGTTTCGAAGATTGGAACCGAAAACCAAAACCCTAAAAGAACACCTTAGGACTAGTTGGACCTGGAAACCCTAAATCCAGTAATCCTGATAACGAAACCCGAAACAATAAAAAACGAGTTAGCTCTTGAATATAGCCCTAAATAATCTATCAAAACATAAAAAGATCAGACTTCAGAGAAATTCATTCGTTTCGAACTCGATTAGGATCTGTTCTCAAAAACTGGTCCTCGGGACTCAAGATTAGAAAAATATTATATAGGACTTTAGACCCGGAATTTAATAAGGAGTTCAAAAATATAATTTAAATAATTTTTCGGCTTATAAAAATTACAATTATAGCCATTTATCATATTTTCATTACTACCGATAATTTTGTTGTCTAATCTACTTTTTGATTTCTAATCACATATTCATAAGTACAACCACTCGTACCCTATTTTTACATCCTTATAACCTATTCTTACAAACTTACATAATTTATTCCTTATATTTACTTTTCCAATACATATTATTACTTAAATTACTTATTAAAATTTGAATTTTATTGCACAAAACAAATCACACAACTCTCTCTCTCTCCCCATTCAAAACCGGCGTGACCACCGCCCCAACCCCAATATGCCCTCAAATTGTTTTATTTTTCTCCATTTTATTAATCACACAAACCCTAATTTCTTTTCTTATATAAACATCTTTATATTTTCACTTTTTCACTTTCTCTCTTTTTACAAAAAGGATCAAACTTTGGAAAAGTTTTTCTCTCCCTCTCTTGTGTTGCCATGAGCCCCCTTCCCTGCACACACACACACTTCTTTTCCTTCAAGTTTTCTTACTCCATACACTAAATAGGTAATAGATATTGATCCCACCACAATAAAACATGTAATGGTAAGATTATACATGTGTGGTTCCACTAAAATCCCCATGAGCTTTATGCTAGGGATGTGGAAATAGTTAAGCATGATATTCTTGCCATCGCAATATTGTGGATCTTGTTATTTAAGTTGTTTTACTAATATTTGCTATATTCTCGTGATATGTTGCTCTTATGGATATTTTGTGCATATATTCTTTTATTACTCTCATCTACATAATGCTCTTATTTCATTTGCATCCATGACTTGCATGACATAATAGATCCATGAGTTTTGAGTACATAAATGTCATTAAAACTTAGTTTTATGTGAATAAAGAATTGTAGTAATATAATAATAATGAGGATATGCCTAAAAGTTCAAGACCTGTTTTAGTTTCAACAAAAATGATTTTGGAAATTCGGATGGAAAAAGTCACTTATTTAGAAAAGCTATTTTCCAACTCCAAAATGAAGGGCTTAGGGGATAGGTATCATAAATGAATGATTTTTATAAGTTGAGCTTAGTTTTACTAACAAAAAATTTTCAAAAAAAGAAAAAGGTTATAAAAGAGAAGTTAGAACTTGTTTCAACCCCAATAAGAACTTGAAATTCATAACTAAGGTGAATGCCGAGTAAACACCTATATTCCAACCTTAAAACAAGAGTTCTATTAAAGAAATAGAATCCTTAGGGAGTAGGTTTGGTTAGGACTTAATTTTAGCAAGACTAAATGAGTTTTTCCCAAAGAAAAAACCTTAAGACAATTTGGCAAAATTCGGATCTAGAATGACCCCCACTTAAAAACCTATTTCCAAATGCCAAAATGAGAATTTTAATAGAAAAAATAGAAGTCTTAGATTATATAGGTAGTAAAGACTTAATTTTGATGATAGTAAATGGATTTTATCAAAGTATAAACCTAAAACAAAGGAAATGTTTCCAAACATAGATCAAACGATATTTTCATTTCCTAAAATTGTGTAAAATTCATCACTAAGCAAAGCCCCTATTTAAACATCTATCTTCCAACTCCTAAGTGAAGAATTTTATTACAATAATGAAAGTATTAGGCATATAGGTTATCAAGGCTTCATCTTAGTAAAAATATGGATGATTTTCAAAGAGATAAAGCTAGTTTTTCTCAACCAAGTGTTCTTCAAGTTATTGCAAAGTAAAGGTTTTCTAAAATTCTTTTTAACCAAAAATCATTAAGGATACACATATAGATAGCTCATATCATGCTATTCATGATAATAACTTGTAGATATTGCATGCACATATAATATACTTGATAGGAACAATGCAAGTTTCACAAAACAATTTCGAAAATGCGATTTTTAGCTATTAATCATATCTGATCCGAGCTTTTTGAGACCTAAAATTTTTCAAAACTTATGAATAACATCATAAATAGATAGATCTTTCAAAGTAGATAGAAATCAATAGCTTATTTGCGAAATTCGAGTTAAAATGACCAAGTTCTAGCTGTTTTAAGTTGGGATTCCATCTACCACGAAAATTACGAACTTAAGATTTTTTATTTAAGATGTTGGAATTAGTTATGGTTTGAAATACTCATTTAGATATTTCTTTCATTTATTTTACCTTGAATCGAAATAATTCTTGTCTCCGAATTGCTACTACTAGAGACCAATTTCCATAGCCGAGTGAGTTCACTTTCTTTAAATTATATGCTTATGATTATGCTTGTAATGATAGTGGCATTATAATTAGGACAAGATAAAATTGGAATGTGTATGTAAATTCTGCTTGATTGAATTGATGATAAGAATATCGAAATAGGAATTGTTATAAATACATGTGTGATTTAATAGAGAATTGAATTGTCTAAAATCTCTATGATCGCCTATGAGTCACTTAAATAATGTGCCATGACCATATGACTAAATTATCCATGCATAACACATATTGAGTCATCGTTATACATTTGTGGGAAAAAAGCATAATTGCTAGGCAACGAGTGGGCCTGAAAACTCGGATATTGGCGTAGGGTCGCCTGAATTAAATGGAAGTGGAGTAGGCACTTGAATCAACTACATAATTAATGAGTGGGTGGGCACTTGAAACAACCACTAAATGTTAAGAGTAAGATTGAAATCTATGGTCGTATGGGCCTGAAATACCTAACTCTCAATGGAGAGCATAATCCATTCAACATAGGACTCCCGGAAAGTCTTATATATTGTATGCTCACATGCTTGTGCATTTCATATGATTGTTTAATATAACTTGCTTGCCTCATTGTTTGATTGAGTATTTAATTTTTTTGGAAGTGAAGCTCACTAAGCTAGCGTAGCTTATACCCCCATAACTTCTTTTTTATGCAATTCTTGTACATATGGTTACGTCTCTGGACTTAGCCCAATCAGTAACGCGAAGTTAGGAGTTTCCCTTTGAAGTTTATGATTAGCCTTGTATAGACTTTCGCAGGAAACCTTAAATGCTCGGGTTATTAATAAAAACTAATATATGGACTTATTATTTTGAGAGGAATGCCCTTAGTATTTTGTAAATGATCCTGAGATATCTGTGGTTAATGTTTTTATGCTTATTCTATCAAGTTGAACTATCTATCTCTAACTACATATGTATTCTATTATCGTAAGGGAACGCCTTGCATCTAATATAAGGCTTTTGAATGACTGTGGTAGTGATTCCTAAATCTCGTTTAGCATACGGTGGACTATTACGTTTAGGGTACCTTTTGGGGCTTGACATGAGGGCTATAGAAGACTATGGAAAATTAGCCTATACCTAGGAAGACCCAATTAAAGTCGCAAAGAATCTCAGTAATGGCACTTACCCCAAAAACAACTTGATGGGTAACCAATGGCCAAAACCTGAAATGCTTATAGCTCGAGGAAATATGTTGTTTAAATCTATGGTTACATGTCATTTCTTTAATATTTCCCCCTATACCATTATGGGAATTTAATCTCATAATTTCCTCGTGAGATATTATCGTCTTGTACTATTCTCCAAATGGAACTAAAAAAATTTCTAAGTCTCGTGTAAGGACGATTAACCAAACAGAAAGTAACTCTAAGAACCAATTGACTAGGTCACTTATGCTTGATAATGCCTGCATCCTAAGAATTTCTAAGTCCCATGTGAGTGCATCCGACGAAATGGACTGTAACTCTAGGGACCAATCTATCGGGTTGCTTATGTTTAGCGCCCACATCCTAAAAGTTTTAAAGTCCTATGTGAGAGCGTTTGACTAGACGGATCGTAACTCTGGGGACCAATCGACCAGGTCACTTATGTTTAACGTCTTTTAAAATTTCTACGTGTTATGTGAGGGCATTTGGCTAAACAAACTGTACCTCTAGGGACTAATCGATTGAGTTGCTTATGCTTAATGCTCGTGTCCTAGAAATTTCTCAATCCTGTTTTAAGGCATCCGACCAAATGGACCGTAACTATAGGGACTAATCAACAACGTTGCTTATGCTTAGTACCCGTATCCTCGAAATTTCTAAATCCCATGTGAAGGCATCCGACCAAAACAAACTATAACTTTAGGGATCAATCGAATGGGTCACTTACGCACAACACTTGGGTTCTCAAAATTTTGAAGTCCCATGTGAAGGCATCTGGCCAAATAGACCAAAGCTCTAGGAACCATTGACTGTGTTGCTCATGCTTAGCGTCCGTATCCTATAAATTTATGAGTCCCTTCATGAGGGCGTATGGCCAAACGGATCATAACTCGAAGGACCACTTGACCAGGTGGCTTACGCTCAACGCTTGCTACTTAAAAATCTCTAAATCCCATGTGAGGGCATCCGACTAAATAAACTATAACTTTAGAGACCAATCGGTCGGGCTACTTATGCTTAGCACTCATATCCTAAAAATTTCTCAGTCCCATATGAGGGTGTTCGACTAAATGGACCATAACTCTAAGGACTAATTTATTAGGTTGCTTACGTTTAGCACATATGTCATAAACGTGTTTAAGCCCCATAAACTCTTGGAACCTTTCGACTAAGTCGATTACGACTAGTGCTCTAATTAAAAAAAAAAGGGATAATGTAAAAAAAGGTACATGAACTCTCGCAAAAGGTTCAATTACCTAAAATTTGGTTTTGAATAATTTGGTACCTGAACAAAGTTTTCGTTGATTTTTTTCATACTTAAATTAGGTTTGATAATTTTAGTAACTAAATAAAGTTTTCATAGACTTTTTTTTTTATGACTGATGGAATTTGCTTTCTGTATAAAAAAAATTCGCAAAAACTTTTTTAGGTACTAAAATTGTGAAACCAAACTTTATGTACGAAAAAGTCCATAAAAACTTTGTTCAAGTATCAAATTATTCAAAATGATATTTTAGGTACTTGATTGAGCATTTTGCGAAAGTTCATGTACCATTTTTATCATTAACAAAAAAAAAATCCCATGTGAGGACATCTAACCGAGAGGGCCGCAGAATCTCACACAAAAGGTAACATATGATACAATTAATGCAAAAAGCAAGACATAAAAGGTAAAAACTAAATACAAAAATAACGAACAAGCATTTGCTCATAAAAGCAATGAAGTATGGCAATTTTGATTGACTTCTCAGCTACGATAGTTTTGACAGGCATTTCAACTAAATACTAGAAGCTTTCAATTGGCAATACCGATCTGAGCCCCTATAAGGAGCCGATCGAATTATATGCTTTGAAAGCTTAAGTCGTGCAAGCCATCGTAGATGCATATGTTTCATTTGTGACTACTTAAAAACTCGTTCACTAGAAATAACGAGACTAATACCCTACATTACATGCCATAACATAAGAAAAAGGTTATTGTAATGATGGACAAACATGACTTATTTCAGACTAAAGTCATTCAAGAAAATTTCAAGCTACCTAAAGAAAATGACATAGGAAAGCACCAAGAACTTGAACTTGCAAAGTCGCAAATCCATGATAAAATACTTACTGCATCGGTTAAGAAAATGAGACAAAGGAAAGGAAAACTTGCGAATGAAAAATAATAAGCGCAACAACCTTATTTATAGGCTAAGGGAATAATATGAAGAAATATTCCACCAAATCTTAGGAATGTCAATCGATTCATATCTTTTTGCCATCCGATTGATACAATACACATCTAATGCCCTACAAGAAGATAACAATCAATGAATAAGTGGCACAAATCCGAGGAAATAGTGGACACAAGTCCCCACAAATATGGAACAATCATACGCATGAAAATAAAAGTCAAATCAAGAAGATAAAGACAAGGGATAGAAAATCAACATTTGGAGATTCCAATAATTTATTTTACTTTTAAATTCGATAGATAATAAAATTTGTAAAATATATTAATATATACATTTATAAATGTTACTATTATGTAGTGAAAAAATCATAAAATTGGTTGTGCCCAAAAAATGATAAAAGGATTCAATACTTACTACACTCAACACGATGTCTAATTATATTAGAAAGTGTCGTTTTCATTGATGTATGTGTCTAATTCTAATCGATATTAACATATATAGTGGTATATGATATTTAATGAATCGTTTTTAGTATACATATAGCAATAAATGAGAAAAAAATAAAGACCTAGTAAAGAAAAGATTAAAAAAGTTGAAAAGGAACTTCTAAAGAACAAGATAGTGATGGTAGTGCTCGTTGGATAAATATAGATATGCAAAAAAGTTAGTATTTTGTATTTTTTTTACCTTTTCAGTTATATGTATGAACGATTATAAATAACATGATTAGAAATTTGCTTTTACAAAAATATAAATAAATTAGTTAATTTCATATTATTCTTACCCAATCATGGAATGGACCAAAATGAAATCACAATTTCGGACTCAATATCCACTCATATGTTTGGATGCATATTCAATGACTGGAATCGCGAGTTTTAGGAATATTCCGACTTCGAGGATAATTCGATTTTACCATTAAAATGGTTGGATCATGATTCTATTCCAACCACTATTATAATAACCTTTTTATCTTTTTACACATATATTATTTGAGTTCATTCCCGATGATATTTTTAACAAATACCACATCAATTCTATTTCATCCCAAGATGCATCTAAACAAATGAATGGATTTATAATTCTATCTCCTATTCCATTTTATCCATTCTATATCCATTTATTTTCAACTTGTGTGCATATTGAATGCGATATTATAGTCTCGATTTCCCTTTTCCATGCAACTAACATGATACATCTAGCTAATAAAAGAAAGAGTATAAGGTTTATTTGGATGGTTGGATTTTTATTTGTACTTTATCTGTATGTTATTTGTATTTGGTTTATTTGATTTTTTTATGATTAAAAATGTATGTTTTCATTTATATCTTTTTTTGACAAACAGTCTATTTTAAAACAAAAAAATAAGATAGGAAGCAGATAAAAAAAGACCAACCAAATGGTATAGCTATCTTGTCTATTGAGATTATTGTGTCCTGGGAATATGTTGAAAAACTTATCGATGGAAAGAGAAAAAGAATAGAGAAAATTGCTCATTTATTACCATAATGCTAATTAAAGATAATATTGCTAATTTCACTTCTAATTTAAGATAGATAATGCAATTATTATTAATGTTTTTATGTAAAAACAAATAAGATGGTTTTACATTATTCTTATTTAGCACTTGCGGACCCTTGATAGTATAATTGTTTATTATGTAGCTTCATTCACTTTATGTACACCCAATTAATAAAATAGAAAAAGGAAAAGTTAAGAGCTATCTTGCCAATAAAGACTAATAAACTTATATAAAGAAGGAAAAATTGGTTTCAGGATTATAAGGAAATTATGAAAATTCCTAACAAATGAGATAGAGCTTAATCCAAATAAATTAGATTTTCTTTTTATTGTTATCATAAATTTGAATTTAAGTAGCCTAATTGTTAAGGATAAGTGGGTAACTCTGCTGTATAGGATACCCATCCGGGACCTAATCAATCTAGTAGGATCCGGGGGTATTAAAGGTCATAAAGTAGGGTCTAAGTACAAATTTTGTGAAACCTATTTTCACAGGGTAAGGTATGGGTACTGGTTTTAATACCCTGTGCCCATCTTGGAACTTGTACATATACATTCTGTTAAGATATTATATATCTATCTTACTAATTGTTATAATATAATATTAATATATACAAAATAAATAACAATACTCCATTTTTTATTTGATAACCACTTTTTTAGTCAAGATTATTATTTTGTAAAAGATCTTCAGAAAATTTTTACTATAAAAGAATTTATATTATTTTATTTTGGAAATACTTATTATTTTTATTTTAGAATACCTATGATTACATGTATATATTTGAACTCCCAAATTGTATAGATCCGTTATTTGTCTTCTAAGACTAATCAAGATGGAAATTGATTCAAAGTTTTTAATTTTGGAATTTGCTACTATTTCTACAACTTTATTTAATATCATATAAACACGTTGCACGAATATTTGTTATAAGTTTTAGCTTCCCTGCAAAAATAGATTTTGTATGTTGTAGAATTTGTGATAGTAACAAATTAATTTTAAAATTCCTTACCACATGCTTTATACAATGCATCTATGAAACTAAGGTAGTTATACATATTACATGAAACCATATCAAATACTATAAACCTGAATTTAATAAAACAATAGAAAAATAAAGACTTCGTAGGTAAACCAACAAGTCTCATAGGGTGCCCAATATCATATAGTACAGGGTATATGGTAGGTAAAATGTGCTACATGATAGGTTTCAAGTGTTAAATCTAATACCTTATAGTTTACATTGTAAGGTACGGGTAATATTTCATATCCTACTCACTTTGTACTCACTCACCCATACTAATTATACATTTGACAGGTCCATGCTCTTTGATATATAAAAATTATTATATATAACGTATAAAAATCATCATGGACCTGTTTTGATGCTACATTATTTAAAAATTTGTTATTTATGGAAAATAAACATTTATTATTAAAATTTTCTACAATCTAATCCATACATTTCACGCCTATAGCTTAAGTAAAAGTTGTTAGAGCATCCCTAGCACCAGTTTATGCTGTGAAAACATAGGCAGGAAGGACTTTTTTTAATGGTCCTTTAGGATTGGGATCGGTCCTTAGCAAAAATAAAACTCCTTTAACAAGCATCGCTTTTCAACTCTTCCTTTCCTTTATATTATTTTTTCCTTGGTCAAAAGTTGCGGCTTCTCTTGTCTTTTATTTATTTTTTCTTTTTTAATCCATTCATTTGCTTTTGAAGCCACATATTGGCTGCAATTTTTTTCCAATACTGCCTTCAATTGTGCAAAATGACTCATTCTCTAACCTTTTTTTTTTAATTTCATTTGTTCAATTAATCCCTACAAATGCATGCATACGTGTCACGTCCCGAAGGTACCCTAGTAGAAGTAGACAAGTCACACTTGAATACTGTCACTAGATTACCTTCAAAGAGTGACATGTTTTCCAAAATACTAGGATCTTTTAGTTGCTTTGATAAGAAATGATAAATACATAAAAAATAAATTAGTAAATTACTGCTATCTTAATCATAAGGTATCAACCGAACTATTATAAACCGTGTAGTTTTCTTGTAGTTCATAACTGATAAAATAGCACTAGCTAATATATTCTAGGAAACATAACCATTAATCCCAAGTAGAACCATAGACTTCCAGCTCTTAAGCTCTTGCCGGAGCCATATTCCTGGAAGTGACTAACCAGGGTCGAAGTGTAAACTTGAAAAGACTATTGGAGTATGAGCGAAACCACGGCTCAGTGAATAACCAGACATAGTACACAATCAAACAAGTTATTAACAAATTATATGTAATGCAATCACTGAATCATAGGCATAGATACAAGCTTGGATGATCTAGAATCCAAACAGAAAAAAGATTTATGCCCTCTTTTCAGGTTGAAGAACATTTACTTTATGACCCACCTGCTCAGGAGAGACTAAGTTTACAGGAAAATCAACGATTTCTCGTTTTAAGATTATCACTTTAAATATAATAGTTTTAACTGACCATTTCCTGTATCCATCCTTAGAAACTCCCTAAGTATTAATCATTTCAAAGTGATACTACGAGCGGCATTTTTCATTACCACTTAGTTCCCGTAGAACCAACGGAACAAAAAAAACCTTGGAAGAACTAATACTTTAGAAAAATCAAGCATTAACAGAGAACTAAAATATTAATACGTAGCAGGCTGTCATCCGTTTATGTATGCAATAATGCAGTACGTGCAATGCATGACCATATTATTTTAATAAGTCAATAGTTCTTATTCAATTTCATGGTGATCATACATTACACACAATCATCATCATATTACTTCATAACATCAAATCATTGTATTATCACTTTTGTAATGGTAGATTAACAATCATACAGTCAGATCACAACATATTTCCAACAAAACATTCATTTGATTGTCTTTGTATTACATGTTCAGCTATTTACAAGCACAAAGAGTATAATATAACTAAATTACTCACTTGCTCATGGTGACTTAATCATAATAATCTACCGGAAGATCTTCTAGGGTATCAAAATCACCTATTGAGATGAATAAAGTATTCATTAATATAATAAGATTATATAGCTAAATTCCTATATGTGTCTAGTGTCCTAAGCTGATATTTATCAAGTTTTGTAGTGATTAATACTAATTTTATGTTATATTATACCTGACTCAATATAGTAAATCATATTTATTTATTATTACTTAGTGTCGTCGTGTTTTTCCTAATTTATTTTGTACAACTATTTTGTCATATTTAGAAGTCACATTATTCGTAAATTTAGCTTATTTCAATTTCCATTCTTACCTATTTTATCTGCAAAGAACAAATATTTGATTATTTATAATTGTTATTAACACTTAATATTTTTCTCTAATTTTAGGGTTTTAAGATTTATCAAATATTACTTAAATTTATTCTAAATGTTTGTATTTAGTTATCTACTTAGTAAATTCTATGTTAACATATATAATATGTTTAGTAGTATTTATTGTGTGTGTGTGTGTGTATATATATATATATTTTTTGTTCATGTAATACAAACTTCCCGTAGAAGAAATGCGGGTCTACACCGGCTCCAACGCCGTCGGCATTGAAACCCAGGTGCCGGTGTTCTTTTGATTTGCATATTATTTCGTATCGTTTGTGCCGGCTTGAAAGCTGTCAGCTTTCCACGTATGCCGGACTATACGCTGTCGGCGTATAATCCCAGATAGTCGGTGTTCATTCATTTTATGTGAAAATAAGTTTTATGTAACTTCTGTTCCAGTGTAAGCCGTCTCCACCCGCCGGCCTACCCTTGTAAGCCGTCGGCGTTGGACGTTTACACTGCCGGCTTATGGACAATGTTAGCACTGTTCATCATCTTTTCCGATGAAATAATTCATATTTCTTGAATTTTCTACGTCAAAAGCATTCCTAAACCATTCCTAAGTGTTTCTATATATTGTATATATACATACAACAACTCCTAACGCTTCTACAAGCATATATTCTTAAATTTCGATTCTAGTAAAGTGCAACTAGGGTTTTCAAATTTTACCTTGGTTGGGCCAATCCGATGGAATTCGAAGCTTATTTTTGTGTTGATTATGTTCCTATGATTATCAAAAGTCAGTTCCAATCCTTAGTTTTAAAAGAAAACCATTCGAATTACATTAACTCACCTCGAGCTTGTTTCAAATGTTTTTCGTATTGTATTTTTCCTCGGTTCCAATTGGATTGTTTTGGACGAGTTGATTTCTGTTTTTTTAGGTCTTTTTGGCTATTGATTTCGAGTAGGTTTGATCTGGAAAATTTGAGGTTGTTTATTGTTTGTTTGTTTCTACATTAAGTGTCTTAAACACACACGCACACACACATATAGAAAGCAAAAGAAGGAGCTTTGCTGCAGCGTTTTCCCCTGAAACTTGATCCGAATTTCCTCCAAGTTATCACTGTTTTATCAATTGTTCTCATTGTCATAAATGTGGGGTTGAGTTGGCAAGGTCTGATTGGCTTCTAAAGTTGATTTTGTTAACCTAATGTGTATTATTGAAGCAAATTTTGGCTCTCCTTTTTCAATGTAATCCAAGCCATCCGATGGAGCAATTTACAGCCGGTACACACAACAACTATTATACATATTAATATTAGTTGGTTAATTAACTTTGTTTTAGGATAGTTTAATAAGTATATGGATACAAATTAGCTAATATTTGAGAGTTTTTGTACAAAAATATTTTTGTAGGATTCTACAAAATACTTGGGTTATCAAACAATACAACTTTAAGTTTTAAATTTACGTGATTAATTATTTTTAGAATTTTATCTCCCACGATTAGGGTTTCCTAAACTTATTAGGTCAATTTTTGTTTTAGGCTCCAATAACTTAAGAAAATCCTAATTAGAACAATGGTGTGATTCAATTATTTATTTGAAGTCTGGATCTTTAGTTATACATCAGTTTAAGTTTTTATTGTGTATGTATAATCCTAATGATTTATCTTTAGGTTATCGTTTCCGTTCTATAAGCGTAGTTGATTAACTACTTAATATCGCATTTGATATGGAAGCTAAATTATCTATTTATCTTTAATTTTTGGTACCTATTATGAAATCTTATTAGTAGCGTTTAATACTATATAGGAATCTTGAATTTAGGGTTTAAATCCATGCATGGGCTTATTTATTACTCATTGTTCTAATCTCAAATCATTGTTGAGTTTCAAAAGTATTTATTTAATCTCTATATTTATATTTTTCTATTTAATCTATTTATATAACAAGTTCGGGTTTGAAAATTTAGATTTCCTTTAATCATATCTTGAATTATCCGTTCAAGATACGAAATCTCGTTTTTTGTATCAATTACGGTCAAAGAAGTTCTTTATTCAATTTCTAGATCCTTATCTAGTCCAATTCAATGTATTGATCTATTCTTAGTTTTTATTGGAATCTAAGTTTGCTAACTAGTTCATGCATTCTACTTTAGAGTAGTGTACTAATGTGGAAAATTTCCGGGGTTTACAATACGATCATCCAGAATTTTGACAACGACAAAATCAAATGATTTTTTTTGTTTTAACCATAAATATGCGAACATTTACATTCGCAAAAAAAAAAAAAAAATCACTAAAACCTATATTACTATAATAATTACTTCATAGTTGATGCTTGAGCTATATATAAATCGCAATAACCCTTAAAAAGACATATAAAATTTTCAATTACCCTTGAATTAACAAAAATCTCTCTTATTTATAGTATGGTGTATTTTTTTATAAGTCCTCGTATTTTCAAAATCCTCAAAATTTCCCAAATACGAGTTAGGGCCTATAAAATTTTGACCCTTCATTCAGTTTCATTCAAAACCTAGGAACTATGATACCTACATATTTTCAGTATCCTTCTCACTTTAGTCCGAAAAACTGATCAGATACCACAAACACCTAGTAGCACAGCTTCACACTATTGATAATTCTCTGCACAAAAAAAAATCTATAGGATGAGGAGATAATGAAAATGAAGAGTATGGCAAACATAGGAAAAAGTGGAGCATATTGACGACAGACTTCTTATTTATGCATGGTTAAGGATAAGTAAAGGTCTAATTATTAAAAATATTCGATCGATGCATAGTTTTTTGCAATGGGTTCATGAAATCTTTGAGGAAGGCCAAGCCTATGAGGGTGGGAAAAGTCTATGGAAATTATCGTGATAATAATGCAAATTGAGGTAGATGAAAATCTCTAAGGATGTAATGAAATTTGAGGCTTGCTATGATCAAAGAAAACGACGAACTGAAAGTAGAAAGAATGAGAATGGCTATATAAAAGATGCTCATGATTGGTTCAAACGAAACGAAAAAACAATGTCTAGTCGAGCGTTGTTGGGTTATTTTATGAAATGAACCTAAATGGAGGTCTCAATTTGAAAATGTTGAAAAGAGTCAAAGTAAGCGAACTAAGGCAAATATATTCGAAATGTATACAAGTTCATCCTTGAATAATGATATACCTAAGATGATGAGGTTGCTAAAATTGTCATCTGATCACTTGGCAAAGTGGCAAGTAAGAGGAAAACAGGAGGAAAAGTTGGAAATAGTGGGGCAATATCAAAATTGGCTGAGAAACTTGAAGGTTTAAGCAATACGGATTATCAGATGTGTTATGTAGATATAATAAAGTTACCAAACAGAAGGAACGTCGAGAGCAACTCGAGTGGGAGAAATCGATAATATTTGCTGATACATCATCAATGGATGAAGTGCAAAGGCAATGGGTTGAAGAGATGCAAAAGGAAATAATGCAAAGAAAAAAGCAATCACTAGTTCCGTTTGAAATTAACGATTAGTTCTGCATGTAGTATTATATTATGTAATGCATTTATTTAATGAAATTGTTTAATGTAAAGGTATTTGTCACGCCTCAAAGGGTACCTTAAACGCGACAGTTCACCACACTAGATATCTAAACTCAAGTATGACAACCTTAGTTAATCCATAAGTTTAAGCACCGGGTGCAAGGCTCACGTTCAATATATAGGGAACCATATTTTGAATCGAAATAGCTTAAGGAGACATACATAGCAATAAGAATGTAAATTATAACAGTTATATCCAGATTTAATCTATTACATGATCTAAGGGGCATACCTTCGACAAAATATTAAGAGTTCTTAAGTTCTCAAAAGTCTCTTACAACAACATTATATATATCAATTTAAGAGATTTAACTAGAAATCTATGCCTATATCTAGGTCTCGACTTCTTCAAAAAGCTCCTTAAGTTCCAAAAGTTATACCTAAGGAAAGTGGCCTCTCAGGGATAGCCATAAATATTCATACTGCAACAAGAAATTAGGGGGTATAAGCTTACAAGTTTAGTGAGTTTCACTTCCAGAATTAAATACTCAACAAGCAATATATAACAGACAAGTTATATTAAAAACCATATGAAATGCACAAGTACGTGAGCATACAATACATAAGACTGTCTGGAAGTCTTATGTTGAATGGATTTACACCCTCCATTCGGGGTAAGGTGTTTCAGGCCCATATGACCAAAGATTTCAAATTTTCTCATTTATATTGTGGTTGATATAGGTGTGCACCCACACACATTTTCAATTCCGGCCCGTATGCTAACATTCGAGTTTACAGGCCCCTCGTTGCCAGCTATTATGCCTTATTCCCACAAAGGTATAATAACCATGCAATGTGACTCACATATAGTATGCATGAACAATTTGATTATAAGATCATGGCATATTAATTTAACAATTTATGGACGATCATAAATATGGCAGACACTTCAATTCTATACTAAATCATACAAGTATTTATAACAAGTTCGTTTTGATATTCTTGTCATCGATTCACCCAAGTAGAACTCATACACACACAATCAATTTTTTTTTTTTTTATCTTGCCTTAATTCAAATGCCACTAATACTACAAGCATATAATTTAAAGATAGTGAACTCACTTTACTATGGCGCAAAAATCCACTTAATCGTAATGGTCATCGAGAAAGTCTAGTCTGTCTCCTAAGTCTCTTAATCAAAAGAAATAACTCTAATGAGTATTTCTATGAAGTTTGAATGAACTTATAAATTCTATCCTAATAAGTTCGTCAAAATTCGTCTAAGAGGAAATTCTAACTTAAAACAGCCATAATTTGGTCATTTTAACTAGAAATTTCGCATATTATATACTGATTTCTACCTATTTGATAAGAACTATCTATTTCTAGAGTTATTTCCAACAAACAAGGTCATTTGGTCCATGAAAAGTAGGGTACAAAATACTATACTAATTTCCCATGCCACGATTCAACTCCTAATTTCAAACCAAGTATCATACTAAAGCTTTGATAGATACTTAGCTATCATTATATCTTGTAAGGCTCTATTATATACATATATAACTCAATATCATGCATGATTCACGGGTGTTGGTAATTTTCATTCCTTATGTACTTAAATGAATGTCATGAAATGAACTATCTATATGTATATTTTTAATAATATGATATAAAAAATTCTTTTAGAAAACTTTTACTTTGCAAAACTTTTGAAATTTCAAAACTCAAGAAAACTAGTTTTATTTCTTGTAAAGTCACACTTGTTCTTACCAAAACTTTTCCCTAACGACCTATGTGTCTATCACCTTCTTTTCTTTAATGAAATTCTGTTTTTTGGAGTTGGAACATAGGTGTTTACATAAGGGGTTTGCCTAGATACGAATTTTACAAGATTTTTAAGAAATGAAAACATTGTTTAATCTATCTTTGGAGAACTTTCCTTGTTTTAGGAATATACTTTAATAAATTTTACTTATCATTGTCAAAAATAGGTCTTTATTACATGCATTCTCTAGGACTTTGATTTTTTCATAAAAATCATCATTTCAGCTTTGGAAATAGGTGTTTAAATAGTGGCCATTTTTAAATCCGAATTTTGAAAGTTTCATTTGAGATGGTTTCCTTTGTAAAACTCATTTAATCTTTAAAAAACCATTCTCTAGTCAAACCTACTCTTTAGGGCTTCCATTGCTTTAATAAAAATCTTGTTTTGGGCTTGAAAAATAGGTGTTTACACTTCAAGCTTCCTTTACTACAAATTTAAAGCTTGTTATTGGGATTGTAACATAACTTTAGTAAACTTTTCATTGTTTTGAAAATATTCCTTAGTAGATCTAAGCATTACTCATCAAGATCATCCATTTATGATATCTATTCTCCAAGTCCTCCATTTTTAATGTTAAATACACATTTTGAAGTTGAAAAATAGCTTTTCTAAATAGGGTTCCTTTTTTATCCGAATTTTCAAAAATCATTTTTGTTGAAACTAAAGTAGATCTTGAGCTTTCTAATATTTTCTTACTATCATCATGCTATTACAAGTTATTTATGAAAAAAAACAAAAGCCTAATGCATTTATGAACTCAAAACAACTAGATCTAGTTTACTATACTAGTCATAAATGCATGAATATTATGATGATTATGTGAATATGGTTAGATGATGAATATATGCACAAATAATTAATAATAACAGCATAACTTGATAATAAAACAAGGTAATAGCAAAATAACTCAAATAATAAGATCTATAACATTGTGATGACAATGATCTCATGTTCAAGTGTTTCCACATCCCAAGCTTAAAGCGCATGGGGATTTTTGAGTGGAATCACACATGAATGATCTTGCCATTACATGTTTTTAAGGTAATAAGGTATAGATCTATTACCTATTAGATGTGTGGAGCAAGATCTTGAAGAAAAAAAATGTCGTGAGAGTGTGTGTGTGTGTATGTGTGTGTCATGGTTGCAAGAGAGGAGAGGAAGAGAGAAGTAAAAATTTTGCAAGAGTTTGGTTTAGTGAAAAGTGGAAATAAGTGAAATGAAGTTGGTATAAATGGGTATATATAAGAAAGTTGATTAGGGTTTGTGTAATAAAATAAATTAAATAAAACAAATCGTGAGAGGAAAGAGGGAGGGGACGCCAGTTCTACAAGAGTAGAGAGGGAGAGTTGTTTGTGTTGTGTTGTGTGAGATTCAAAATTAAACAAGTAATTTAAGTAGTAAGAGTTATATTGGAAAAGTAAATTGTAAGGAATATGATGAAATATTGTAAGGATGTAAAAAGTAGAGTATGGGTGGTTGTACTTGTGAATAGTGTGAAAGAAATAAAAAAGTAGATTAGACATTTAAAGTACTAGTAGTAATGAAAATATGATAAAAATGTTATAACTGTAACTTTTATAACTCGAAAAATTATATAACTGATATATTTGAAAATCTTATGAAAATACGAGTTCAACGGTATTAATATTATATATTTAATATCTCGAGTCTTGGGACACGCTTTTCAAAGTTTGTATCCGATCGGGTTTGAAATAGGTCGAAAATTCGCTAATTTAATCTTTTTAAGCACCCTAATATTATTACGAACTAAACTACATTCTTCACTCGTTTTTCGACTTCCTAGTTTAGGAACACGGGATTGCCGGATCTAAATTGCCATGATTTCCTAGGGATTTGTTGACTTAGGTTTTCTGGTTGACTTTCCGGTTTAGGGTTTGAACTTGATATTACCTTAAAAATTTGGGCTTATAGTATTTATTAATGAAATTGCTTTTAAGAAAGTAGTTGTTACAAAAGCATGTGTCAATCAAATCAATTTTAAAAAACTAACGGTTGCAAAAATCATCTATCAATCAAATCAATCTAAAAAAACTAGTCGTTGTAAAAGCCTTTGTCAATTAAATCAATCTAAAAAAACTAGCCACTATAAAAGCTTTTGTCAATTAAATCAATCTAAAAAAACTATCCGCTGTAAAAGCCTTTGTCAATTAAATCAATTCGAAAAAGCTAGTCGTTATAAAAACGTCCATTAATCTTTTATACATATGGGCAAAGAAGCACATCATCACCAAGAACTCTCACATTTCACGTTTTCATTTACATTAACACCAATTTACCCTCTTACATAATCATGTCAAGATGTAGCTCCGATTCTAAGTGCGAAGAGGTAGCTAGAGAATTGTTCCTCTCATTGAGTAGCATAAAAACAAAGTTTGTTAACTTTTTTTTATATAAGTGGGAGTTCATCCACAACAAGACGATGCATATGATGTATAGATAGAAGTTGTATTGAAGGTTAAAATCGTTTGTGTAACAACTATTTCTCAAATTACCCGGTATATATAGATGAGCAATTGCGGCAAAGATTTTGCATGAAGAAAGCTGTATTTCTTCGCATCATGCAAGCATTAGAGGATTACCCCTCATATTTCAAACAAACAAGATATACTATTGGTAAACTTAACACTTCACCTTTGCAAAAGCACACCGTAGTTATTTGGATGTTAGCATACAGGGTAATAAGTGATGCTTCAGACGACTATTTGGGCATGATTGAAAGTACAATGGTGGAGTACGTCAAGCATGTTGTTGAAGGTGTCATTGCTTGTTTTTTGTGATGAATATCTATGTAGGTCTAATTATGCTAATATTTAATGCTTACCAGTCATTGCTTAGCAATGTGAATTTACTGGCATGCTAGGGAGCATTGATTGCATGGATTAGGAGTGGAAGATCTGTCTAGTTGCATGACATGGTATTATACTCGAGGTGATCACAATTGTCCAACAATCATGCTTGAAGCTGTTACTTCATGTGATACTTAGATATGGCATGCATTCTTCGGTGCTTTAGGATCAAACAATGATATTAACATGACATAACACTCTCCCCTATTTGATAGTGTTTTAGAGGACAAGCTCCTCCAATCAACTACACTGTTAATGGTAGAAAATTCAATACATGATATTATCTTACGGATGGTATATATTCATAATGGTTAATATTTGTCAAACTTATTCAATATCCGCATGGTCTAAAAAAGCAATTATTTGCTAGGCACCAAGAAGGGTATAAAAAATATGTTAAACGAGTTTTTTAAGTGCTACAATCTCATTTTCATATAGTTTATTGACCTTTACGTTTTTAGGATCAAGAGGCTATAGGATAAATGAGAGCATGTATAATTTAACATAATATGATTGCTGAGGATGAATGAGATGGCCATAACTTCAATTTCATATTATGAATTGCAAGTTACTAGCGATTCGACGCCTTGTATCTCAGGCAATTACATTGCGAATTATGCGACATACGTTGTAAATAATATTTGGCTTTGTAATAGGGGTAAGGCATCTTCAGCTGCAAGCCAACTTGATTGAACAAGTATGGGAGTGATTTGGAAATTCTAATTAATGTTTGATAATTAGTAGTTTTAAAGTACATGTTCTGAAGTGGTTTTTCATTTTTTTTAATTCCCATTAAGTACTGTGATTGCATTTTTTTCTTGTTGTATTGATCTTAAGCTAAATAATTTTGTTTCTTTTCGTGTTTTGGCTATTTAATATATTGTTACATCCATTATTAAATTTAAATTAAAATAATAATGGTTTGAAATAATAATAAATAAATATGAATTAATAATGTAGTTATGTGTATTTTCTATTTTCATCTAATTCATTCTTATATAAATACCGTAGATTATCATTTGCATTAATATTATCTAAGAAAAAAAAAGAGTATTATATAAAAGTGCACGAAACCATAAAATCTTCAAAAGCTGTGGAAATCATTGTCTAAATAATATAGGGATAAAATTGTGAGGTTTTTAAAGGGGAAAGGTTCCTCAGAAGTTGATGTGACACCCTAAGAACCTTGTAAATGTTTTCTGTCATATTTGATACGCATGAATGATATGGAATGTAATGCATTGGATTGAAATGAAATGAAATGAGTTTGTGAATGACAAATCTATTCTTATATCTAGAAGATTGCATGGAGTGAAATGGCTAAAAATTGTAATTGCTGGGAATGTCCTTAATAATAAATGTAAAATATAAATACATGATATGATAAAAAAGCAATTACACCACAAACAATTAAAGAGCGTAGAATTAAACTCACGATTCCGCCTTTTTTAAAACAAAATTGAATTTCTCTTCAAAGCCAGAATTATCGATTCCAAACAATCACGATTCCGGCTTTTAAAAATGCTTTCAAAATGCTAGAAAAAGGAATAGAAGCCAGAATCATGATTCAATTCCGGTCCATTCTTACGTACCAAATGTGTCATTAGGGTTGTCGATGCTCTTCCAGATTTTGAAGTTTAAAGAAAATTAATATTTTATAAAATATGCCATATAAAAAAAATAAATTTAGTATGCAACGAATAGACATGCATATATTGTTTTGAAGGAAAAACAAAAGAAAAATTATATTGTTTTCAACTTTTCACCGTAAACATATAATTATACTTTTTTTAGCCCTTCCGCAACTATTTAAGCTGCCATGCCTAGCAAACGAATGTTCCACAAAACCCAAATCATGCTAGCCGTTAATTTCAATATACAGCAATCGGACGATCTATGGGCCATGTCATCGATCCGGATGACTATCACAGACATCTCATTTTCTGAAGAGGCGGGATGTCTTTTAGCGCCAAAATCCAAAGTGTGAAAATACTTAATTTTCATTTTCACAAATTTCCAGCTTTCCCTCCCTCCCTCCTCCTCCTTCTAGTCTTCTTCTCCACCTTATATTGTTCCACACACCCTTTCTTACCAAGCCATAGTCACTTCTAATAACCAAAAACCAACAAGGAAAACCTAAGGGTGATTAGAAAGAAGAACAGTTTTGTTTGTTCCTGCTTGTTGTGTTTTGAAGAAGAAAGGTTTAAGAATGGCTGGAGCGTCATCAAAGGCAAATCCACCTAAACCTAGGAAGAGAGTGGAAGCTGAAACTGGTTCTACCACAACTTCCTCCCTCATGCGTGCCAAAGATGGCAGTGCTTTTACAAAATGGTAATGGCGCCCTTGTCTCTTCGTATCCCTTGTTCTGTTGATTGTTTGGGTTTAGGTTTTATTTTCTGTGTGTTGTTAGGTTTTGTTAATTAAGGCAAAAAGGTATGTTGATTATCGTGTATTTTTCTTTTAATTTTTTTCTCGGTCTTGTCTTATGTACCGTGGTGTTTCTGTGGTTCTATCAATTGGGGAAGGCTATGTTTAAGATTTTGGAGATGATATGCATTGACTTGACTATGGAATGAAAAATTTTGTACTACTGTATTTGAAAGTTTTTTGTTCAATTACACAGAATTTGATTGTCACCATTCGTCAGATTTAGTTTAAAAGAGTTTTCTAACATGAAACTTGTCATGATTGCAGTGCGGAATGCAAAAAGGATGTTCCAGTGGCTCTTATTAGTTTCCACAGTTGTAGCCTTGATGCTAAGATCAAGATGAATCTAGGTATGGGCAATCTTCAAAAAAGCCTCACTTTTGCATTTAAAATCTATTCCTTTTTAATGAAATATGGAGGTATGATTGTTGATTTTTGGATTCATTTTGTTGTGACAGAGGCTCAAGTTGTTGAAATGCAAACTGAAGTGAAGAAAACTGCTGATAAGAAGAATCATCTTCTGAGCCTAAAGCAAAGAAAGCTAAGACTGAAAAGAAGGGGAAGAAGACCAAAGACCCGAACATGCCCAAGCGTCCTTCCACTGCTTTCTTCATTTTCATGTTTGTCTCTTCGTCACTCTTATGTAATTGCGTTATTCAGAATTTGATTTATCTGATGCTGATTGTGTGATTGCTGTCTTTGTAGGGATGATTTTAGGAAAGAATACAAGGAAGCTAACCCTGACTCGAAGAATGTCAAGGAGGTTGATACATTTAATTTCTGTCCGTTGATGGTTTTATGACATTTTTTGTATGTTTTGTTTGGTTTGGTTTTGTTCATTTTGGTTGGTTATTGCAGGTTGCTAAACAAGGTGGTGATAAGTGGAAATCGATGAGTGATGAAGTGAGTTCAATATGTAGCTTGGTTGTTGTGTTGGCAAATTAACCGCGTTTCATTCATCAAATCACGATTCTTCTGTTGTTTTGGGATGTAGGAGAAAAAGCCCTATTTGGATAAGGCTGCCGAACTCAAAGCTGAGTATGATAAGGCCATGGAGGCTTACAATGGAGAGGATAAGGAAGTAAGTCCTGCGGTTTTTTATGTCTTTCATTGTTCTGGATTGTCAACTTGTTTGGATTTGTAGGGCTTTAAGTGTTTTGTTATTACGTTTCTAATGCTTTCAGCTTATCCAGGATGAAGCTGAGGAGACGTCAGAAAAAGAAGAGGCTGTGGAAAAGGAAGCAGAGGAGATTGTGGACGAGGAGTGAATCTAGTTGCTTTTGTTTTAAACTTTAGATTACTGGTTTTTGTACCTGGCTGTTGATCCTGTAAATGATTTGAGTGGAAGTCAGGTTGTTTTGCTGAACCGAGAAAGTTGTAGTTGCTTAGTTATTATGCAGTTTCATCATATGAAAGTTTTGGATAACTTGGTTCCTTTCTTTTCCTAATTTTCTATCTCATTAGCAGCCATTATGTGAAAAACGAGTAATGGTAAGTGAACAGAACTGAACTAGTATCATTCAAATAAATATCATCTGTTGCCATGTGTGAAGCATAGGCCTTATTAATTACTAGGGATCTATAATATGTAGGAAGTAAAGTATTGTAACAATCTTTAAAATAAACTAATTCTCTATCAACTCCATGTTGAATTTGCTCATGTGGGATGAGCATATCTCACTGGATAAAGGGGTCAGCATCTCACTGGCCTGACTTTTGTTTGTTACTCCTACATGGTGGCAATGGCTTGCCACATAAGCACAGGTTGTGGGCATATGCCACTGCTGGGAAAATATTAAATGGTCTTCCTTGTGGTATCTCTCCACACAGCCTATTTGCCCTGAAACTTGCATGCCGTAGGTTTCTCAACCCCAAAAATGTACTTGGAATTCTTCCTGAGAACTGATTGATGGAGAGATCAATATACTGGAGTTTCTGCAGCTGACCTAGACCTGCAGGGATTGTGCCACCTATCTGATTCCTTGCAATGTCAAACCTCTGAAGTTCCACGAGGTTTGAAATTGAGTTTGGGATGTGCCCAGTAATCTTGTTGCATGCTACATTGAGAACCTGTATGCTTGAGCCTTCACCCATTTCAGGAAAGGACCCTGAAATCTGGTTGCTGGATAGATCAATGTTCTCCAAGCTGCTTGTCTTGTTACTCAAAATTGAAGAGAGTGGTCCAACAAGCTGGTTTGAGTGCAGGTCCAGTGATCGAGGCCCTCTGGCAATTTGATCTTTGAAACGTCAAGCTTCAATTGGTTATTTGAGAATTTGGCATCACTCAAACTTGACATGCTTGTAAAGAAATTTGACAGTCCATCAGTGAGGGAGTTGTTGGACAGGTCTATGTAAGTCAGAGATTCAGGTTTGAGGAAGCCGGGGAGGGGGCCTCTAAGCTTACAACCAGCAAGACGGACATCATACATGGGTTTGTTCTTTATCCATGATGGAACTGTCCCTAAATCAAGGTTATTGTAGGACAAGTCTATGGTTGATAGTGCAGGAAATCCTTGGGCAAAGGAATTTGGTAGAGGACCTGAGAGCACATTTCGAGATAAGTTAAGGTTCCAGAGGTTTTGCAGCTTAGAAATGGAGGTTGGAATTGGACCAGTGAGCCTATTGCCTGCCAGTTGGATTTGGGCAAGTGTTTTTAGACTCCCAATTTGGTCTGGGATTTTTCCAGAAAGCTGGTTATGGCTCAAGAAAATTGCTGAAATGCTTGGCAAATTAAATATTGAAACTGGAATTGGACCAGAAAATTGATTGCTAGAAAGATCATATTAGTAAGGGTTGGGAAATGCCCTGTGAAGTCTGGAAGTGGTCCGGATAACAAATTGTAGCTGAGGTCAAGAAACTGCAATTTCTGAAGGTTTTTAACAATGGGTGGAATTGAACCCATCAGGGAGTTTTTTGCTAAATTTAGCTGCATGACATTTCTAAGGTTTCCTAAGCTTGGAGGAATTTGTCCCTTCAAACGATTCCCTGATAGGAAAGGGTCTGAAGAGAGGACAGTTGTCCTAAACTAGAAGGGATGTTCCCTCCAAGAGAATTGTATTCTAGGATTAATTGTGTGAGATGTGTTAGTTTTGCAATGCTCTCAGGAATAGTTCCTGTGATATGTTTCATCCCAGAAATGATCAAAGTCTCCAGGAAAGGTAAATTACCTAACGAAGGTGACAAAATGCCCCTCATGTAGGTGCCACTGTCTTCTGTCCTTCCTTGCAGCACCAAACCAGTAACTCTACCATTGGCTGAGTTACACTGCACACCTTCCCAGTCTTCACAACAGTTGTTTCCTATCCATGAAGACAGAGTGTCTGTAGTGTCCTTCAAGATCCTGGCTTTAAAGCTAAGTAGAGAAACTCTATCTGTTTCAGCACAAGTTGGTGCTCGAGAACTTTCCTGAGCTTGAGCTTCATGAAAGAAGCAGCACTCAAAAGCGACAAAAATGAGGAAAAGAACAAAACACTCTTTCAGAATCTGCATTTTGAGAAGTGGGTCTTGGTTAGAAACTAGGAAGGATGTTGAAATAGGTGAGGAAAAAAAAGAAAACGAGGCCCTTATTTTCTTTGTTAAGTGTGGTTTAAGTTGGATCTGACAAATGAATCTTCAATGGGAATTTTGTAATATTAATCTTGCTAAGATATGTAAAAAAGCAAAAGATGTTCTAAAAGCAGACAAGGGTTTTTTCTATTCTCTCACGTAGACAACAAGGTAAGGTATCATGATGAAAAAGGTTGTAAAGAAGATGCAAGTGTGAAGGTGAATTTCTTATTCGGTTAAAAGGGTACTGAAGACACTGAACATTGTCTGTTATTTATAGCACTAAAAAAAACTGGTCTTTCTTCTCTTTTTTTAAATTTTCCTCGATGGGAATTTTTTTTTTTTACATGTTAAAGGGATTCACATGTAAAATTGTGACCGTTTGATGAAATCACGAGGATCCTAGTAACCGTTTGAACGTTGGAGCGCAATGGGTTCAAATTCTTCAACTTTCGTGACTCTGTATGTCAAACCTCAGTTTTGTTTTTCCTACCGTACAGTGAGGGACAGAGAGACATAACATAACATGCAATGACTTTTCCACTCTTGAGTTAGGGAATGCAGTGTACTCTGTGATATCTGCAATTACGATGAAGTTAAGTTGAACCTCGACTCAAAGATGAATCTAAATTAAAATTATTTTATGCTTGAATAAACATTATACAGGTTTAAAATTTCATATCAGTACTATAATATAGTACATTCAACTAATAAAAAGGATCTGTTAATTATTTTTTTTTTTTGAAATAATGATGTGGTTTACACTTGGACTTTATGTTATATATATATAAAATATACACTTGAAGTTTTAAATCGTCAATTTGAATAATTAAATCAAAATCATCTTGTTAGGTGTAAAACAACAAAACAAGAACTAACAGGAAGAAACTTAAACTTAAATTTAAATTTTTTGTTTTTATTTATACATTTAAAGTTTTAAATGTCAAATGGTACAAATAATATGATATTTAGCTGCTATTGTTTATGCCTAATCTTTTAAATTAACTATTGTTCTCATATAAGTTATAAATCATCTAATTAGTTGTAAAACGATGAGAATAACGGTTAATAAAAAAAAATGTGTATAATAATTAATTAGATATCTAATCAGGTGTATAAATTAAAAATTTAAAACTTAGGTATATAACTACAAAACAAAAATTAAGATGTAAATAATGATTCATGACATTGTCCCAAAAAGTTTTTGACTACCACCTTGTTTCAATCATACATTTTTTTTATCTCCCAAAGTATTTCAACCTATTCACTTGCAAACATTATAACTTTGTTAGCACTCCACTCCAGTTTAAACCATCATAGCAAATTTATCAGTAATTATAAATCGACATGTATTTTTGTGGGTAAATATATGATATCATCATATTGACACAGAATTGCAGATCTACCCAATTAAAGTTTATGTTCATGGATTGTCGATGCAAATCTATGCATTAGCAATATTTATCTTGAGTCTCATGGAGTACAGAATCAAATATTATCGTTATCCTATCAATATCGCTCCATGCTGATAATAATAATAATAATATTTGGGATAAAATTTTCAATTTTATTCCTTATATTCCATCATCCTCTCATTTCACAAATATTACAAAAACGTATCTTAAATCATGAATAATCATTTTATCAAACTCGCATTTAGTTCTAAAAGATGTCAAAGTGATTTAAATCGATAATGATTATAATGATCTGGCAACACGTAAAGCTGAAGCACAATGATAGACTAGTGTTGAAATTTTGCAAGGACAACGTTCTGTTGTGATATAATTTTTACAAGACTATTTTATAATAGCATAGTATAATTATTTTTAGGTAGTTTACTCAGATTTCCATCATCAGAACCATAGTAGAGAAATCATGTTAAATATTTAAATGACTGAGTTGTAGGTACGCGGAATCGCTTTGAGAAAAAGCTTCTTAGTGGATGTCTTGGAGCAAATGCTTTAATAGACCCTATCTCGCACTAACCCAGTTGATTGCCTCCGAAAATGGATGGAAATTATAGATTAGAATAGATATAAATGGTACGAGAAAGATAAAAGCAAAAAAAAAAAAAAAAAGAAAAAGAAAATGAAAAAGAAAAGAAAACTAGAAAAAATGAGTTTGTACTAATTTTTTATTTAAAGATTTATATTATTTTTTTTTGATTTCAAGTCGTGATTTCACAATTAAAATAAATTATTTGTCATTTTCTGACACAATTGCTATCAAGAGAAGTCTTCAAATAAAAATAGACTAAAATCGAGTCTTAAGATGAAAACAAAATAAAACATAGGTCTTGAAACAAATAAAAGAGTCCCAATGTGGAAAGGTATTAAAAAATTTTAGGTCATGTACTTGAATTTTTCCTTTCTTTTCCATTGTTGTTTTATAAAATTGAAAATCTAGAAATAAAAACAAATTATCTCTATTGAATTTAATAAACCCTTTCTGATCCTACTCATAAAGGACACCAATTAGGACAATTCAATTCAGGAAAGTTTTCTTGAAGCTGCTTGCTGGAGACCACTAGGGTCATGAATTAATGGGTGCCTACGTTCTCTTAATTCATATCAGGGATGGCTGCTACTATTGTCACACAATAGGATATGACTTGGCTAAGTCCTACTACTATTGCACAATAAGGCATTACCTTCGTTTGCTTGACTGACCAACTCATTAGGTTTATGAGAACACCCTTTAGGCTTAGGGAGGGGGAAGCAAAATTATTTTTGCACCATTGTGGTAGATCTACTGGTAGCCAATATTGCCCTAGTCTTGCTAATTAAACCTATGAAGTGTTTTCTAAGAACTTCTTTTATCATAAGGGAAACTTGAAAGAATGCTTGAGATGAGTACAAGCTAAGTCATTTGTGGAGCTATTGGATATAAAGCTTTCATGTTGTTAACATACTACTACAAAGTAGATACCAAGCACTTCAAGGCTAGAAACACTTTGGAAACAATGTGTTCTTTTAAGAGTGGGGGACCTTTCTAGCATCACATGCCCCATGTAAGGTAGGCTGTCCCCAGACTACCATATTTTCCTTCTAAGATTAGGATTACCCCCACTCTGTCTCTTTTCTCCTGGCCACTCCAAGATTAGGACACCCCTCACCATATAGCCTCTAAAACTACAAGCTTTCTTGGCACCGCATATTCCATAAGATAAGGAGGCTCCCTTGGCATTGTTTATTCCTTAAAGACTAGGAGAATCCCTTGAAATCTTGACTTCTACACCTTAACTCCTAGCAATATTTTAGTATCTTTGCATCATGCTACAACATTAGTTAATATATTACAACACTGCTACTTTTAAGTGCATGATGCTTTAAAAAGAAGATCAAAACTTGTTCATTTCTTAACCTAAATGATATGAGATAGTGTACTACATCGGAGTCAAGAAAACAAACTCCTCTATTGCACTACAACTTTCTTAAAGACAAGAGGACTTTAGATTTGCTAAATAATGACATGGCACTTTGTTTGCTAATGGATTGAGTTTATATATTACTTCTATGTTGTGTGTCTGTCCCTAACACTCCCTTAACTACACAGGCAAGTAAGGGCATGATGAGATGAAAGTTCTCTATTCTCTTACCTTTTTGCACTAGAAGTTGTTGGCACTCTTGAACCATGTGTAGACACCATATTTTTTCCTCGCTTGTAAGTTCAAAATTTTCAAATCTTTAAAAAATTAGATTGTGAAAGGGAAAACACACATACACACACAAAAGGAAAGAAGAAAATAGCAGAAATAAAAAAAATAATAAAACTTGGAATCCATTTAGCTTATGAAATGATAAAAGTATTTCTTTTCCCGAAACCAACATAGTATATTAAGTTTATGCATAAGTTATTTTATAGAAATGTAGGTTTTTAGTTAAAAATCACCAATTCCTTATAAAATCTATATTTCCTCATGATTAGGTAGGTTAGCCTAATATTTATTTATAAAAAATAAGTATATAAATTAATTGTGATTTCAAATCGAGTCTTGTTTGGATTTAGATTCCCTATTTTAGATATGCAAGTTTGAACTAAAGTTGTCTAGTATCAAAATGGGATAAAAATTCAATGTAGTTACCAAATTTTGAAGTGGTGATTTAATACGTAATCAAACTTTTGTGGTTATTTTTATCACCTCCTTAACACAGTTTGCTCTATTTATAGACGTAGAAAAGACAACAAATCATTGAATTTTACTAATGCATGTAACATTGCCTAACACCAATAAGTTGCATCTTTACGTCAAGAAATAGAACAAACGGTATTAGTAAGATATTATAACCATAAAAACTTTGATTGAGTATTAAATTAACTACTTTTAAGTTTAAGTACTGAATTGAATTTTACTGTAAAACTCAGGTACCAAATTTGACAATTTTCCTTTTTAAATTCGCTAGGTATGGGCCTAATTAGATAGCTCATGTGTAATTTGGCTCAATAAGTAAATATAAAGAACCACTAAACCTAATACTACGTGCATGTGTTATGTTATGTGGAGACTAGGGTTTAAACTATGCCTCACATGAGCTTTTTAGCTTGCATTGAACACATGTTTGTTTCCATCATCTTCCTTCTCTATCCTCTTCCTTTTTCTTTGCTTGTCCTTCTTGGTAGGCCTTGTTTCAAGCAATTTTTGACCCCTTTTTCTTCGTAATTTGACCAAGACATAGGGTACTATTGATTAGTACTTAATTTGTGCCCACATACATAAATTTGCTAGGTAAAAAATGTTATTGAAAGTTGGGAATATATATTTGTGCACCTTTCTCATTAGTTGATTGAGCTTAACTGAAAATCATCAGTGCAAATTGAAGCTTTTGGGAGCTATTTTGAGCAAATTCATTCTTTTAAGTAATAATTTTGATTAATTACACATAATCAGTTTAAAACCACCAACAATTCTCAAATTAAAGCTCGGTTAAAACCTAAAGCATTCAATCTTGAATTCATGGCATTGTTTCACTTTCTATCTTCAATTTGAGCTTGAAACATATAAATAAAACCTTAAGCTTGACTTTTGGATAGACATAAACTCTCATACTTCTCTATAAAAGCTCAATTGAAGTTCTAATCTCTAAAAACCTTAGATGAAGCTTTTTGCCTTTTCTTTAAATTTGGTAAATTAAATTAGAAGGGATTAACATATGAAGGTAAGTTCAAATAAGAAATTAATGTTTTAAGTGACTAAAAAAAAATCAACGTTATATAAAGCAGTGCATAGAAGGGATTAACATTTTAAGTTATTAAAAAAGGATCATGTTAGGTTTATTTTTAATAAACCAATTTTGTGGCTGTATATGTGTGAATCAAATTAATTGCATAGCAAAACTGTTGTAATATGTAAAGTTCAAATAAGTTGATCTAATAGAGCTATGGAATTTAAATGTGTTATATATATTGAGGATGAAATTATATATATGTGTGTGTGTGTAGAGACTGGATTATTATTTTCATTTTATGATATGTAGAATTGGAAATGATAAAATTATCATGTTAGTTGTGAATTTTTAATGTCATGTAAATATATAGTCGTGGTCTCCAAGTTATATGTCTTGCCACATACTTTTCTAGTTACCTATCGTTAAGAGAAAAGAGAGAGAAAGAAAATCTCTAAAAGTACACATATACTTATGTTGGTCATAAATCAGTAACAAAGGGGAGAGTGAATTGGTTACTAGCAAAATTAAAAACTTTTTAAAATAAAAGATATTGACAACCTTAATTAGTTAATCAATGATACGTTGCTTTTGAATTCACTTTGTAAACACAAATTAAACTTAGCAAATTAATTATTAGTGCACGAAAGTAAAAAGGATAATGAAAGAATAGATTCTCAAGAATTATATAAGTTCCTTGTGAGTCAATTGTCTCTTCCAACTCCAAATTTGCACTGGTTGAAGACGATATCTTCTATAGTATGATCTTAAAAATATTAAATTTGACTGTTGTTTACTGCTCACATGCTTTAGATAATATTTTGAAAATAAATTGTTGAAAATATCACAAAAGAATCCGTTTTAAAAAAAATTAATAGAACAACTTCTTGAAATATCTTTATATAATAGAGAATATCTTAAATTTAGCTTTGTCTTCAACTAAAACATGTTCTTGGGTCTTCAAATAAATACAACTTGAATGAATAAACTTTTGGAAGGAAAACTGAACTAGCCTTCATAACTTCTTGAATTTCCTAAAGAGCTTTAATATGATATAAATTCAAATCTCCTTGATATATTAACTAATTTAGTGGAACATTTTGAATGCATTACCTATATACATTCAACTTTAGAGCTGGACTTTCAATTTAATGAAATCTTGTAATATAAAAAAATTGAATCATTATAATAGTGGATTGTTCGTTTAGGTTTAACCTCTAAGTTAACGTTTGAGTGTTATGGTCTCCTTGAAATTTTTCCAAACAACCTCTAGTTACTTTGAGTTGTTCTTCCTTTGAATAAATTTTTCAGAGAACTTTGACATAACATCTAAGTTCCTTAGTTCTTGTTGTTTTTTGTCTTAACTTCCAAGCTAACCTTTAAGTGTTTTGATTAACCATATTAAACTTCTTTTATCTTCATAAAATTCAGATTAAAGTTTTGCTAATAACAACTATGCTTAATAACTTTGTTATTAATCTTTAACCTTTTTGTTATCATCAAAACTTAATGAGAAAACCTAACAACTTGGAAGACCAACTATCAAATCATGGGTTTCTTTGCACATCTTCCTCTATGGATTTAGGTAAGCTTTAACTTCACTAATGCTATATATATATATATATATATATATTTTATGATTTATGATTCATGAATTCCATCAAATCAATGTTACTATAAAATGATGCAAACAATAATCCCTTTTCTGTGTTCATTTGTTATTCACTTAAAAATCAAAAGAGGTTCCACAACCATCCCTAGAGCCACTTGCTGTTGTTTCAAAACCTACTACTTAGTCTCCTACCAACTTGACCTCTATTCCAAAACTTGTTCCCTCTATAGTCACAGTAGAATAGGACACCACTACCAAGAAAGAACCTATCCCTGCTCCGTTTACTTGTGGCTAAGACCCTAACCTTGGAGAAAAATTAAAATTTCTAGAATTTCTTTTATGTTATTTCAAAGACTTTTATCATGTTTGATGACTGTTATATTTTGTAAGACTTTGTGGATGATTTCTGATTACTAACACTTTACTTTCTGTGAACATGGTTTTTGAACTACTCACGATGTGTTCATATTATTAGATGCTAGCCCTTTTGTGTAGGATGTTGAAATCAAACCCCATTGGGATATATATATATATATATATATATATATGCTTGATATCTTTTATGAATAATTTATGAGGGAGTATTATCTTTTATTGATGATAAAAAAATGGGGGAGAATAAGTACATAGTGAAAAACAATGTCAAACAAGGGGAAGAAAAGCAAAGATGACACGACATTTGAACATCATGTGCTAATGTGCACACAAATTACACAAAACTTATACGGAATCAATCCTTTATGTTTCCTACTAGTGACTATTATTGCCCACATTTACTTATGTTATAAACATTTGAAAACAAGACCAAATTTTATAAATAATTGTTTTTCATAATGGTTTTGTTATCATAAAAAAGGGAGATAATGTTGATATCTCTCATTGAAGTTTTGATGATAACAAAATGATTCAAATGTTTCTATCAAGTTTGCCAAATGTGTAAGAATAACAAAGCTTAAAAACTACATGGATGAATATGTATCAAAATAAAAGAACTTTAATGTGATTAGAACTTGGAATATAACTTGCAATTAGAACCTAAAGTCAAACTGGTTTAGATGAATGGACTTTACATGTTTTATCTCAATTTACAGGAATGAGGACCAAGCTCCATAGACCAAATATATTAGGAAAATATATTTGATCATTCAACAAACTAGGATTTAATCCACAAGGAAATCTATTAGTGCCTAAGATCAAGTTGCTATAATTGGCGAGCTAAAGTATTTTGTGATGATTCACACACACACACACACACACACACTATTAATATTATGGAAATCATGGATGGAGTATTTGCATGAAATGTCCATAAATAATTTTAAAGATTTAATGGACATGGACGTGATTAGATTGCATGGATCATCAAGCTACAGGAAAGGAATTAAAGAATCATCTAAAATAGGAAGAAGATGTTCTCACTTTATTGAGTGATCAACCTTAATATTTTTCCTACTCAAGCAAGATTCAAACAAGCTCCTCCAAAATATTTTCAATGGCTATTAAGAACAGTTAAGGAAGCGTTTTAAATTGTTTGTTGTAGGCAAGCTCAAGATTGCATCAAACACCTAAATGGCATATTTTATTTCCTTTTGAAGCTAGAATGACCATTGCACTTGAGACTATAAACTAGAGATCAATTCAAAGTTCAAGATGTGGAATTGTGTGAATAAAAGAGTAATACTATTGTGATAAAAAGGCTTTCCAAAAATTAGAAGTCTGCTGAAATACTTACATGTGAAAAGCTTTTTCAAAGTCTTGCTTAGAACTTATTTAACACTTTCTTTCAGAAGCTGATCTACAACTTTCTTTTACTTTGAATTTTAGAGGATTTTCTAATCCTTTCTATTGTTGCTTTATGATAAACCATCTTGTATAATTGACTTAGTGATAGGTGATAAAGACTATTGTAGAGCCGTATTAGCTTAAGTTAAGCCACAGAGATGATGCATTGGTTTTGTCATTGTCAAAGACAAGACTCTTTGTACCTTGTTCAAGTTTTTATTTAGATTAGTGGAACAACCAATGTGGACGATTGGTGTCTCAGCATAGAGCTAAAAGAGTAGACTGATGCACAAAATGGAACTACTAATATTCTTGCACAAATTCTCTAATACCCTATCTCTTTTAATTTCCACACTCTACTCTATACTCTGATAACTTCTGTTACTTTTGATAAACAATCAAAACTTGAAATTTATATCCGTTGAATAGTAATATTCTCAGATCATAACTTAAATAAGAAATCAATAGCATCATATACTATTTTTAGAACCTCACTATAATAGTTTTCAGAAACTAAAGGAAGTTAATTTAAGAATCAAATAAAGGCTGCTTTTGGTACTGTAATCGTCAAAAGTTCAAAGTTAATTAAGAAACTAAATGAGAAGAATTTTAAAGTAACGATTCACCTTCTTCTTGGTTACTTATTTCAAGACCAACACACTTATTTTAGGACCAATACCCTTATTCCTTAGGATTGTTAAGGGGTAACATAAATAGGTTTGCAACAAAAAAATGATAAAGAAATTATGGGATTGAAACCCTATGATTATCTTATTTTCTTTTCACAACTTATCAATTCTTATGAATTGTGATGATCACAAACCACATATCTTATCAATTCCTACAGAAATTCTAGTGATCGCAAATCCTCATTTAAGCTAGCTATGATAATTTTCTCTTATGTACTAGATTGACAAAACTCTATTTAATATAATTGTGACATCATAGTTTATCAATTATATTAACCTTTGGTTCAAATTAGTTTAGTTATGGCATTGTTGACTTACCAGTTAAATTAATTTGTTCATATTCTTCTTTTTATTTTATTGGTCATTAAAGCAGTAAAAACCATAAAAGTAGTTCCTTGATTTATCTAACGTCCAAAAACAAAAAAGAACAATCATTTTAATTTACTATTCTCAAAGTCTGTGCCTATTCTTGTTGCTAGAGTGGGGTGTATCGGTAACTTTGCCTTAGAGGTATAGAATCTATTGGTATCTACTAAGTTGATCTCACCTTTCGATCTTAGAGGATAAGATCTATTGTTTTCATCATGACTTACTTTTTGTTCTGCATGGAAAAGGAATGTAAACTTGGCTTCATTATTCATGATATGAAGGAATAGTAGGTCAGGTGCTCCTTTACTCATGCTCATGCTCAGAGGCAGATAGGGTTAAACTTGTCATCGACAATAGGAGGAGTGTACTACTTACAAGAACACTTACAAAAAAAAAAAAAAAAAAAAAAAAAAAAATTGGAGGAGCTCTAATGGGATTTGTTGATGTAGTGTCCTTTTTAGTACACAAAGGGTAGGCAGTACTAGTTTAAGTAATGATATAATGAACCTAAGTAAAAGTGAGCTAGTGCAAAGTAGTTACCTTGGGCATGCATATGGAAAAGAGGAAGGCTTGTAATTTTTTTTTCTTTTTTAAATGTTAATTTCATTGGAGTATATATAATTTCATGTAACATGAAAAGTCACTTTGATTTCAAATATTTACTATGGAAAAATTATCCATAGAGTGTGAAAAGAAATTTAATAATAATTTGTCAATATTACAAATTCTATGATATCCAAAATTTGTTTATATGATAGTAGAAAAAAGTAATATAAGAGTTGAAATATACAAACTACAACCAAAAACACATATTATAATGTAAAACATTATAACTTAAAAGATACTTCTATACTAACTAGATAGAAAAGATAACTAATTCTTTTATAATGCATCTTATTTGACAATAAATATCTAAGATGTAAATCATTTTAAAACATCCATGCCTTCAATCTTCATAATGTAATTTATTTTTTGCTTTAGTTAATATTCAATATGTCTTCACCAATAGAACTTTTCTCTGCACAAAATGAAGAAAATATTAAAATAAAAAGTTTGTAGTATGTAGTATGAACAATGTGGCAAAGTTGAATAATTAACATTAAGGAAAAAAAGAAACTAACATTAATATAAAAAAAGCATTACTATTGATGTTAACAAAAAATTAGTAAAAATAAACGATATTATTATATTATTAATATATTTGTTACATTTTTATAGAGTGAATATAAAGTACCCAGAAACCTACACCTATATCTAGTAGAGTACATGTTCAATGGTGGATATAGTATTGAAATCCCATACCCATACCTTACCTCATAGGAGCAAGTTCCGAAAATTGTATACTAGAATATATCTATTCACTCTTAATACCATCTGGAACTTATCGAGTTAAGTATGGTTTGATAAGTACCCTATAGGATAGGGTCACCTGCTCACCCTACCCCACTAGTAGATAATGGTTCCATACTCTTCCACCTTACTTTTGTATTGGAACTATAGTCAAGCAGAAGTAGTTATAACATGAAGGAACCTAACCTTCTTCATGGAAATCATGTACTTTAGATTTGTGCTACTCCACCTGCAAACACCATTTAAATGGTGGCTGTTTGTGAAGGGCAAATTGGGTGTGATAGAGAAGTAGCTCTGCTCTCGTTGCTAAACCGTAACACCAAGACTTCTTTAATATTGACCGTAGAGTTGACTTGAGGCTCGTTCTCAATAAAATGAGGCTTGGCATTAATAAGGGTATTGGGTATAGTTCTTGACATTTGATCATATTCCATAAAGTGTCTTAGAAGGTAATCTCATCTAGCCACTTGTCAAAATGATCCAAAATTGGCGGTAGATGGTTATGAATGGACCAACAAGTCTCTTTCCTCGATTGCTTCTGCATTTTGAGTTTATATGTTCTTTTGATTTTTTGCCATTAATTCATAGTATTGCTATGATTGTTAAGATGATCAACATGAGCATTATTGGTTATGAGATAATGCTTACAAAGAAAAGATAAAGAAATTTGTAACATGAAGGCAGTCCTTTAGATAAGATGATTGTGCAATAATGGTTACATAAAAAATTGCTGAACAAGTCAATAGAAAGTGGAAAAAAAAAGTGCCAATTGTAAGAGTAAGAGGAACCGGATAGAAATAGAAACTTATTAGTATGATTGTGCTTTGGATAAGTCCCTATCTTGAAAGTGAATATTGGCATGATCGAGTCCAAATTGACAATGTCATTCACTCTCTAAGGCAATCAGCTTCTAACACATGTAGTCGTGATAGAAGCTTGGAATAACAAAATGTCGAATGCCAAGAAGAAGACTATTCTTTTGAACAATGAGAACAAAATTCTTTTAGGATATAAAGGAATAGTTGATTCTAGAAAATTGAAATTTCATTTTTTGGAAAAGAATTTTTGGTTATAAAAAATAAAGAAGTTGTTGGTTTTAGAAGTAGATTAAGTTTTTGGCTATAGAACTTGAAAGTTCAAATTTCCAATAAATTTGATAATAAGAAAGAAATAGTATTATAAATTTGGCCCAACCTAGCCTGACCCAAGCAGACACACGCTCACATGAGGTTGTGTTTTCAAAACACGTAAGAAACACATTTGAGTCCTTGCTAAAGAACACTTCAATAAAAGCACGAGATAATATCTCATATGGGATAAATATAATGAAAAGGTAGAAGAGAAAGGAACCTACCAAGCCATTTCCTCACACCAAAAATCATGGGAATTAAGATAAAATTAAAAACAGTCTGTTGGATCTAAATAATTGGATTTTCATAACAAAAATTTTGTATATTTGGAAAAGTTATATTAGCAAGTTGCCATTAACGATCCGACAATTTAGATAAAAAGTATAACCTTTAACTGATATGTTCTGGCCGATTAATCACTCATGCACGTGGCCATCATAACAAGTTAAACAATTCCCACAATTTGAAAGCAAGCTGGGACGATAGGTTGTCATGAAATGCCGAATTAAGAGGCATCATAAAAACTTAATATTTGAAAGGGAAAAGGGGCTTGATTTTGATAAAATAAATAATTAGGAATTTGAAGTTTTAAAAAGTTAATTTTACATCTAATTGGTATTTCGTGCCCCTAAATGCTATCAACTTGAATGTTATCTAATATGTGTCAACTATTTTAAGAGACAATGAAATAGTAGGGATAGTGAAGATGGACATGAAAAGTTTAATTAGGTATGAAATTTAATTTTTTAAAAGTTGAGATATCTAAAAAGGGTAAAGAAAGTTTAATTAGATATGAAATTAGATTTTTTTAAAAGTTTAGGTACCTAATTGTCTACTTCATTATACTCTAGATATCAAAATGGGCCTTTTCCCTATATGAAATTATTGTCCAAGTTTATCTCGCAGGATATCCTCATATTGTATAACAAAACTTTAATTAATGGAACATTTTTCTTTAAACAGTCTAAAATCCTTTATTAAGGAGCACTCCAAGGATAACCAATCTCTTTAAAAAAAAAAAAAAACTGAGCAAAAAAAAAAAATTGTAAGATTAGACTTGTTCATTAAAACACACTCTAGTTAATATAGATGATAAACAGCATGCCAAATTACATCAAAACAGATATTATTTTAATGTACAAAAATTCCGATCTATATTAAATTGAAATCAGCAAAAATACTATTCCATCTTCATCTACATGTTTCTATTTGATTTCTATTGGAAATATTAGACCTTTTTTTTTTTTCCTATCGCCCTTTAGGGCATATTAATCATCATATTTCCCTTGAAATAAAGTACACATAGCCATACCATTCAATGTTTAATTCCTGAACTTCACATTTGCTGGAAAGTAGACAAGAAACATATACCAATAGTCAGACTTCTTGACTTTTCCAGTGACACTTTGTCAAACATAGCTCCTTCTAGTTTGACTTTAGTTTCCAAATAGCAATGATGCCCGATATCTGTAATTATCATGCGATTTAGCTAGTTCCTACATACGGTTGCAATTTTCTAGGAACATTAGATCAGCCAATCGCATCTCATCTCATCTGTGTCTTCCAAAATCCAGAGATCCAAGACAATGCATCGTAAAAAAAAAAATATGCATGTGCTTGCTTATGCATGTGTATACGTTATAGATGGATTGATGGCTTCACAAGAATTTGGCTGGACCAGCAATGATTTAGGTTTGACTTAATGAAGTTGTGCATAATGAACTCCAAAGAGTAATTGTTAGAATTCACCCAACTTTCTTAGGTAAACTTATGCATTTAACATGACTTTATAAATTTAAACTTAATAAAAAAATTATGCATTTATTCATAAAAGAGGGAGCTCAACAGCTGAGATGATATCAAGATGATATAATAAATGATACTGATTTTCAAACTTCATAAATACTAAATAATTCATTCTTTTTATTTGACAATAATTGAGAAGAATAAAATACAAATTTTTACTACAAAATTGTTTTTACTTAAAGATCAAAGTGACAGTCTAAAATATTTTCAAGTGCCTTTACGGAGATTTCAAAAATTGAGGTTTTGAGCAATCTTATTTGTCATGAGTGTACTTTAAGGCCATGAGTCTACCTCCTTCTTGCCACTCTCTCTTTATCACCCTCCACATGTCATCTCTGTGTCAGTCTATTGAGCTTGCATAAAGCACGAGTCTCAGGTCACTACATATGTTACCACCTGTATTTATCTATCTATATATATAGTCATTATATGTATTCAACAAATGCCTTTTTTTTTTTTTTTTTTTTTCTTGACCCTTAAAAAATTTCGTAATGAATTCGGCTCCGATCACCATCACAGAAATCCTAGCTACTCTCCTTATAGCTTGTGGAAAAATACTAGGACAACACCATAACCTTATCTGGATGGAATAAGTGACCTATTAGTAGCGTCCTATCATTGACAAGGATCGATCCCATAACTCCAGGCACAACGGAGACACCGCATTTGAATATAAAAAATTTCACTTTGTTATTATTTTCTTACTTAACTTTTAGTCTTTTTCTAGTTGCCTTTACTTTGTTATTGCGACGTCCATATTATCATATCTTGTTTTTGAGTAGTTCCCATTTATCATGCTAAAAAAATTTTATTGCATGCCGTAATGTCCTACATCTTAATGTAGCGTGTAATTTTCTAACTTGAGCTAATTTTGTTGACATCTTTGTCAAAAGTATCTACTTAATTATGTCAATAAAGACGGAACAAAAAATTTATCAAATTTTATATCTGTTTATCATCTTAATAGAAAATTTCGGTCCTGTCACGTCTTTTAAAAGAGTGGTTTCATTGTATTGTTGAAATATCTAATATTTTGTTATTATATTTATTTTAATGGTTAGACGATTTAGTGGACAATTCCATTAATAGGATGATAGAAGTCTCCTATGTTAATTCCTTCCTTTCTTTTCCCCTATCAAGTTTCTAGCTTGTGAAAGGATTTATTGGATATTACATGCTATATGAATATATGAATATTGACAAAGTACTAATCAATGTTTTAGATACACAATAGTGGTAATGGATAGTTTCTTTTAAAAAGAAGAAGAAGAAGAAAGAATTCATATTTTATAAACTCCATCACCCATTAAAATCTTATTTGTACTTTACTACCACTCGTATATATACATGGTATAGACATATATTCTTGGATAATTGCAAAATATAACTTGAACTTTTAAAGTTTACTTTTTACTCCTTAAACTTTCAACATTTAGCATAGTTAAAGACACTTAAACATTTTTTATGCGTACTTTGAAAGTTTAGGGAGATAAATTCATATATAGATAAAAATTTAGATGGTAAATCTATACATAAGTGAAAGTTCGAACGATTATTTATAATTTTTTTTATTTTGTTTTTAATAAAAAATGTTAACTATTCTTAATTATACCACTTTTTTTATAGTTTAATAAGTTTGAAAGTACACTTTTAAATTATAAAAGAGTAAATCTATATTGTGTAGAACCTTGATGGATAATTTGCAATTTCCTCATTATTATTATTATTTGCCCCTAGCTCGACTCTATCTGTAAAACATTCATGTAGATCTGACTTCTATGCAGTAAGGACAAAGGAACAAGCCGTCCATTTCGATGTGGACCCCTTCCACTTGCTTGGTTTGAAGGGAAATGAGAAATCCATAGATACACTCCTGTTCTTGGTACAATTTTCCATTATTGTGCTATTATTCTATTATTGTTCTTGTTCTTGTTCTTGAGTCTTGACTCCTAAACAGAATTTATCTAGAATTGCATACAGTTCATGCTATATATGTTTAAAGGGAACCAACAGACTTGAATCTTGATATTCATATGTCCTGCTCAGAACGTATCCATTTATATCTTAAAGGAGAAACAAGCGTTGCAATGTTCTTAACCCATTATTACCCGAATCATTAGGCAACATCAAGAGATGGCGACCAAAGAACCCGGATCATACTGTAGATAAATGTGCAATAATGCAAACACCTACAGGAAAAAAGAAAGGGAAGGAAAAAAAGAAAGCGATTTTTGTTTCCTCTTATAATTTTTAAAAGGTTAAATGTCTCAGATCTTATAGGTTAGTGATATTTCACAGGTCTCCGGATGAGAGGTATCAGGTCTGATTTCATTTTTTTCCTGTTGCAATGATAAAAAAAAAAAAAAGATAAATGTCAAACATGGTGCCTGAACTTTAAAACAAAAAAATTCAATTTAGTGCATAAACTTTGAAAGTGGTTAATTAATACTGATCAAGAACTTTTTGCATTTATTTAATTACCTCCTTAATACCATTTATCCTATTTGCTAACTTATAAGAGATGACATATTATTAAATTTTTACTAGTTCTCTTAACATTATCTTTCGCTAAAAAAATTATTTTTTTTCATCAGAAAATAGAACAAATTGTATTAATGAGATAATAAAAGTAGTCAAAAAATTTTTTGGTTAGATATCAAATTAATATATATATATATTTTTTGTATAAAATTCATATATCAATTAAAGATTTCTAAGTTTCAGATGTTTCACATTAGCTGTCTCACACTTTGTAGTTGGTTAAAACAGCAACATTTTACTCCAAGACACGTCGTCCGCTTGAAAAGCATCTATTATTAGAATGTGGATATTGGAATTTTCACGGGAGTTGGAATTACAGCATGTGAGCAAAGGACGTGGTTTAATTGGAAGTAACGTAAGGATGTGAATTACTTGTTGACCCCTGTCTAGCCAAATCTAGTATAAATCCCGGTAAAATAGCTACTCCCATGCTAGAGTAGTTTTAGGGGAAATTATAAAAGTGTGATGCATATTTTTATCTTTTACAATTTATAATTTAAATTTCACCTTTTTATAAATATATGATCTATGTCATCTATTTTTTCTTTTTGCTAGTTTTAGATTATGAATGGTACATAACACACATATTTTTCTCTAATAGAATCTTAAATCACTCATATATCTTACTCATAAAATCTTGATAAGACAAAACAAAAGCATTTGAAAGTTTCTTGACTTAGGGTTTCTATGTACCATTTAGATTTTTTAAAAATAAAATATTTGGAGTTTTGTTGGGGATGTCGTTCATGTCACATACTAATTGCTATCTTCAACTAAGGAGTGATGAGTGTCTAATAGAGAACACGTAGAACATGTATATTTCAATAAATTATTGAAACATGAAAATTAGGTCAAATTCTATCATCTATCCACGTTTTTAATATATATATATATATATATATTCGGTGATTATATATGAAAGTGACATGAACTTGATCTATCTCACCAGAAATCGGCGTCTATACCATTAGATAATAATAGATTTAACAATATATCTATATAAAAAAACGATGTACTCAGCCATTTTACGCTTTTCGTGATCATTCTCCACTAAGGAAACACATAACTACTCCCCAATGGTGTCATACGTACTTTAGCAGCACGGTGGGACCATTAATTACGTTTTTAGACAACAATTTGGTTCGTGACAAAGTTTGTAGGCCCTTAGAGAGAACTGAAAAAAGGCTACGATTTATCGAGTTACGTGCTGCTCATGATCAGCTGTTTGGAAAAAAGATAAATTTATGAGAACGTTTCGATCAAAGTCCCTATTTAATTTGGCTGGCATCAGCTATAGCGACATTTGAAATGCAAATTCTAGAGTGTGATGTATGTAATATATATATGTATATATGTATGTATGTTTGTATGTATGTATGGCCATTTAGAGTGAGGTATCGTTAATCTCTTATTTGTGCTTGAATTATGGCCTATATTGCATTTAAATTAAAGATTTGTTGAGAATATGCGTAAAACTCTATTTAATCTCTACCGTAAATGCTTGTGAATAAATTCCAATAAAAGAGTTGCTTTTTCACATCTGTGTTCATAAGATTCCTATGTAACAATCTAAAAAATAACTAAGTTGTGAGTAAAAGATAAATACGCCTTTGACTCATTTATTTTTTATAATATCTTTCATTAGAGAAGTGTCATATAAAAAAATGAGATTACATGTAGTACCGTAACATGAGACTACTGCTATTTGGCATACTTTTAATAGAAAATATTGCCAACTTGTAAGACTAGAAATTATGGTCCTGCGATGAAAATGGCCATTTCTCTTGAATCCTCTTACCTTTGCTCAAGGAATTTGGAGTGGTTGATTGATTTGCTAGAGTGGTTGATAGAACTTGTCTCACAATACTTTTTTTTAAAGTATCTCACTTTGTGGTATAATATTTTACCGGTTTTATCTAGAGCTGCAAACGAGTCGAGTTGAAATGGTGCAATACTGTGCTCGAGTTTGAGCTTAAATCGAAATTCAAAACTCAAGCTTGGCTTTAGGCTCGATCGAACTTAAGATTTTAAATTTGAACTTGACTCAAAATAATATTATATAAACTCAAACTCGACTCAATTAAGCTCGATATACTAAAAATGTATTTGTGATTTTAATTATTATAATATTAATATCCAAACTCAATTCAAATTTGATTCACATTTACACTTGATTCAATCTTGATAAAGCTTAATGAGGCTCACGAGCTAATCAAGCTGTACTTACGAAGCTTGAGTTTGACTCGATAAACTACTCAAGCAACTCAAGTTCGAGATTGACTTATCTATTCTCGAATCAAACTTGAGTAAATATAAAGTCGAGTTTGGATAGATTGTAAATTGGCTTGATTCGTTTACACCTAGTTTTACCCTTATTTTATAGAGTTATTTGCCTATGGTATTACTTAAAAATGGCTTTATTTCATGTTAGGAAAAAAAAATTGCTTGTACGTAATTTCAAATTACTTCTTTTACGGTGTGATAAGATTGAAGAAATAAAAATAATAAACGTTAATAATTTATGTGGAAAGCCCAATATAGGAAAAGCCAAAGGGCTGCAATGATAGAATATTTTCTTTATAAAATATTGGTGCTAAACATATATCTCCTCTAATTCTGTCGGGAGCTATATAAATTCTCAAGCATAAGCTTAAATGAAAAAGAAACAATAGTAACACAATTTATGAGAACAAAACTATCTGTCGAATGATAGAACTCCAAAATTGCCAGCTATTTAACTTTTCCTTTCCTTAATATATATCTTTACACTCTAGTACTTGTCTTTTAGGAATCAAACTGTCTTTTTGGCAATTGACATCGACAAACAATGTCTATATATAAGCCTTTGATTTTACATTTAGGCAGCTTAACAACCAAGTGTTTTTATTTTTTGTTTTACATATAAATTATTACTTTAGAACATCATAATTAGGTATGGGTCTTACATAAGGTCATGGAGCCATATTATCTCCCTCACAATCTATGTGTGAGCACATGTTTCATTTCCCGTGTTTGTCTATAAGTAAGAAATTTCAATATTATTAGTGTTATTGTCATTCCATGGATTTTAGTAAAGAAGCTTCATTTATAAGACATCTCGAGTCCAATAGTATCCACAATTAATTTATTTAGATCACATTCTATTCTTTTCGTTTTCATTTTTCTTTCATGAAAAGGGGATTAAAAAAATATTTTAATCCTGATAGCTATTTTTTAAAATTTGAATAATAAGTAAGATTCTTGCTAAATTGTATAGGTTTTTCACTATCACAATGAATAGTGCATTTGTCTTGCTGCTATTTCTTCATCCACAAGTCTTTCTCATGGACTTAAATTATAGCAATGTACTCAACTGTAGTACTGGATAGAGCAAAATACTTGTGTGGTTTTGATTGCATAGTATAATTTCTCTTAATAGGTAATTATATAAGCATGTGTTATCTTTCTAGTATGGGTGTCACCTATAATATCTATATTAATGATCCCCTTAAGCAAGAGTTTATCCCCATTGCATTGTAGACATAGCTTGGTGGTGCCTCTAAGACATTGGAAACCTATTAATTTTCGATTTAATGTTTCTTCTCAAATTAGGAAAAAGGTGACTAACAATATTAACCGCATGAGCAATATCTAGTTTAGTGCGTGCCATATCATAAATGATATTATAAATAGCTTATGCATAAGCTCCTTCTTCATTTCTTATTTCTAATCTATCTCACTTGGGAGGCATTGTTAATTGATGAATTTGAAGTGACCTACAAGTGGTGAACTCACTGGCTTTTATTGAATCTCTCCAATATCTTAGATAAGTATTTCTCCTATAAGAGCCATAACCTTTACCTCATTTGACATGCATAATTCTCATATTGAGAACTTTTCGAGTGGTCTTATGAAGTAGTTGCTTCACAAATATACATGTTTTGACACTACCTTAATACAACAATAATCAATCATAAAAGAATCATTTTTTTTTTCATAACAATGTTTTGAGTTGTTTTTACTTGTGCAGTCTTATTTAAATCTGTAAAAAAGATGACCCTTCCTTTTAAATTTAATTTCTTTAGGTTGCTCCATCTATGTCTTATCTTCTAAATCCCCATAAAAAAGTGGTCTTAACATTTAATTAGATCACTCATCTTGCAAATTCAAAGTGTTAGCTAACCCAAGTATGAGTTACACATTAAATATCTTCTCTATTGGTGAAGAAATTTTATCAGAATTCGTTCCCTACGACAATTATCTAAAGGATAGTTATGAGTGGAAAGTTGGGCTGAAGGCACCAGAAGTGCCTAAACTTTTCACTTTTGGTAGATTGGTGTCTAAAGTTATAATTTTAGCAATTTAATATCTGCTCTTTTATTTTAGTTTCAATTTAGTATCTCGTTAACAGAAAATTTAACAATCATTATATTTTTTGCATTTTAGCGCATGTACTTCAACTTTAATTGTGTTTTAGTGTTTATACTTTAACTTTAAAGCATTTTATATCTATTAATTAATTAATTAATTCAATAAAATTAATATTTTACTTTTCTTCAATTGGGACATTATATTAAAATTTAAACGAAAGATATATAATAATTCATTGAGAATTAATTGTAGATATTTAACCGATATTATTTTAGAAAAAAAAACCTATTCATATATAATAATTTTGATCATGAATAATTTTTCTGTATATGATCTTCAATTTTGATAAATTTTTATATAAAAAAGAAGCTCTTAACACCAATTTTATTTGAAAATATGATCTTACTATGTGTTTAAGGTTACATAGACCAAGTAAAATTTTAAAGTGATTATAATATGTGAATTAGGTGTCTTTTGCCTTATTAAATGAATTTATAAACTTGTTGAATAATATACCTCTTTATATTATTACATTTCTTTTGATTTTTGAAGTTTCCCTAAAAACCTTTACGCGATTGTTAAAAAAGTCCTCCATTGATTTTAGAATTGAGAGGTCTATATTGTTTGACTCACATATCTGCATCAAGAGAAGACTTCTTTAACAATTTTACAAGGGTTTTCAAGGACACTATGCAATCAAATACAAAGAAATTATAATATATCGAGGTATATTATTTGACAAATTTATAAATTCATCTAATATGACAAAAAGATACCTAATTCACAAATTATAGCCATTTAAATATTTTACTTGGTTTGTGTAACCTTGGAGCTCATAAGATAATATTTTCTAATAAAATTGATGTAAGAGCTTCCTATTGATATAAAATTTTATCAAAATGGAAGATCATAACAGAAAGTTATTCATTATCAAAATTATTACATATATAAGTAATTTTCTTTTTTTTTTTTTATTTCTAAAATAATATCAGTTACACATCTATATTTAATTCTTAATGAATTAATATATAACTTTCATTTAGATTTTAAGATAATATATCAATTAAGAAAGTAAACTATTAATTTTTAATGAATTAATTAACGAATATACACTAAAATGCTTCAAAATTAAAGTACAAACACTTGAACACAATTAAGTTAAAGTATAGACACTTAAAAGCAAAAAATATAATGGAGACTCTAAATTGAAGCTAAATTAAAAGAATAGAAAATAAATAGGTAAATTGAAACTTTAGATACTAATTAGCCAAAAATGAAAAATACAGGCACTTTTGATGCCTTTATCCCATAGACAGTTAGTCTTGTTTTCTTTTACTGCCATAATGAAACAATTAGCTGGTTGATTAGCCTTTGTAAATACATGAGAAATTTTTTTGTGTTAGGTTGAAGGATCAGCAACTAGATTTTCTTTGTAGTGTGGTCCATATCCTAACATATATGGATTAACTTTGTTAACCAGCCTTCTGACAAGCAAAGGAACATAACATTTTTTAGCCACAAAAGAATGCAATGAACATTTTATTTTCTATGGAGTTGCTATGAATCAATGATAGATTGAGTTCTTAAAGTTGAAAAGGTCTTTAAGTGCAATGATTGTGATGAAAATACCAAAATTAAGATGGTGTCTTTAGTGTTCACTTACTATGTGAACTTGTGATGGACAGTTTGGTAGCCTAAAGATATAGAGTGGAAGAGGAGAGGGGTAAGGATATGGTATTTGATAAAGAGGTTGGTACGTAAAAAAATTGTGTTCAAATATTTCAAGCACTAAATGTTGATGCAAAGACACTTTAAGCAAGGTATAATGAGTATCGAGAACTATGTTAAGGAATTTGAGATATCATCGATATGGTATGAACTTAACAAATTTTTAAAGGAACGAACAGCCCGATTTATTAGGTCTTAGATTTGGGCTTTTAAAGTTGAAGAGGTCTTTAAGTGCAATGATTGGGATGAGTGTACCAAACTTTAAGGCAACGTCCTTTGGTGTTCACTCCATATGTAAACTTGTGATGGAATAAATTGGTAGCCTAGAGATGTAGAGAGGGAGAAGAGAGGGTGAAGACATAACACTTGATGAAAAGTTTAATGCATCAAAGATTCGTGTCTAAATATTTATACAAATGCGAACTCTAAAGCAAGGATGAGTATCATTGAGTATATTAAAGAATTTGAGAAGTTATTGGTTAGATGTGATTTAGTGAATTTTAAAGGAATCAATAGTCCTGTTAAAAAGGGATTGCATTTGAATATCTATTATGGTAGAGTTGCAATAATTCCAAACTTTGTAAAATGCCATTAAAATAGTATCTAGAGAGGCATAATAGGCACGTATGGCAAAGATTACCATGACATTAGTAAAAACTAATAAGCTTGACTATGGTAAAGATGAAGGATGGTGTTGAGAAAAAGCTAAAAAGAGTTATACAGATTCCAAGGAAGAATCTAAAGATGAAAACCCTATAGTTAGTACATCATAAGTAAGTAGGGATATCAAATGTTTCAAGTCCCTTGATTTTGGAGACTTGGTTGTCCAATGTTTTATTCATAAAGTGACTACAAAAGAGGATACACCTAAAATGGAAATTGAAAGTAAGGAAAAGGAGAAAGTATGCATAGAGGCAAATAATGCTGATAAGATAGTGGAGATTAAGAGTGGAACTAGACTGTTGTTTTGGAATAGAATTTAAAGACTTTTGAAAATAGAAATAGTGATAGATCTTGGATAATGCAAGAATTTGTTTCGCTACTAATGCTTGATATTGGGCAAGACTTATATCATTATTGTTGATGAATTAGCTATGTGAATGCCACTTCTTTAGAATTTGTTAAGGAAATGTGGCTTTAGATTACTACACATCTAAAATTGTTGGTTTACGTTGGTTCATTGATCAAGGGATTTATGTGTCCATAAGTAGATCTATGTTCCATTTTCTACTAGTAGTTGCACTAATGACATTGTTTGTGACATGGTACCTAAGAGTTCTATACATGTATTATTGGGGAGGTCATATATGATGGGTTCAGGAACATAAATTCCTTCGAGAAGAAATGATGTCAATTTGTGCTTTGAAATGAAGTGCATAAAGATCAAATTATAATATGTAAAAAAAACGAAAAAAAATATTAAATCTTCGGAACTCATTAAAAAAAAAAATAGTTAACATGTTTATAGCTAAACTAAAAGTGTCTTAAAGGGTGAATCATTGTTGGCCCAAGGAAATGATGTGAGTCATAGTCCAAGATGAAGTGTTAAGGGCAAATGAAGTAAACTAAGATGAGTTTAGACGCAAATTCAAATTGCTAAATGTTTAAGAAGTTGACCTAAGTAAGGGCAACCGATATAATACTAAACAAGTGTTTGGTCTAAGGAAAGATTGCAATAAGGTTGATAGGGATTATGGCCCAGGTTAACCCTTGATTCTTATATTTTATTTCCATTTATTTTTTAATTTCTTATTTGGTTTCCTATTATATCATTAATTTTTATACGTATGGGATTTACCATAGAGCCTATAAATAGAAAATAGAAAATTATTAAGAGGACAATCATCTTGAATGATTTTATCACATTCTTTGTTGAGATACCATTTTGTCCTCATCAAATCTAAAAATTATCTGCATTATTTATTCTCAAGTTCTTGTTAGTCTCAAACTAGGTTGTGGTGAACCATATTATTTGAAATCATTAAGGAATATCATAATCTATTTAATATTTGATTGTTTTTATTGATTGTTGATAGTATATCAATTGTACTTCAATCAAAACTCATATCACTTTGAGAGTAGTGCATTGCATTTATTCTTGATTCATTCATCTTTGTTTATTTTTATTTTTCATTCACAACTATGCAAGAAAACCCATATAGCATTTTTCTTTACTTAGTCCCTAGTCTTTATTCTAATCCTACATAATTTTGATCATCCTCTTAGCCAATTTGCGACCTGGTTCACATTAGTTATGCTATGTCGATATGTATCTTTCAAAATTTTGAACTAACTTTTGATAATCTACTACTTCTAATGTAAGAAAATTACTTATCTTCAAAATATTTAGAAAATATTTGTTAACCATAATCTTTTTGATCTTAATATGGTAAAGATAATATGTTGTTAAAGTGTATAAGTTGAAGTAGTCTTAATTAATCTCTGAAGTTCAACATTCTTGAGATATTGAGATCCTTGTTTAAAACTTTAGCGATACTTATCTTTAATAAATATCTCCATATTTCTTAGTTGTGTTTTTGTGTTAATCCAACTTAATCACTGTCACTTGCAAATAAATCTCCTAATTTCATTATTGAAATTTAAATTTAAGCTATGTTATCTACTTCGTCCTTATTTTATAAGATTACTCCAGAGTTGATGGCATTGGTATCTCGTGAACAGACTTTAAGAGAAACTCCCAACTTATTCTCTTGATTTTTTTTTAAATATATTAACTAGATATACTATTTAAAATCTAATTAACTCGTAGATATAGGTCTGGACATCTCTCCGATCAGGGTCGGGTCCAAAAAATATGGACCTAGAATCGTCCCACGGGTGGGCGGGGCAGGTAGGATCCATGGATCTGTTGGTTCACGGGATGGGTCCTACGGGTACAACCCACATATTAAAAAAAAAAATTTCACGATCCAAAATTTTTTTCTTAATCCAAAAATTGGACGGACCCTCTTGGACCGGCCGAGTCGTACCCATCCTGCCGAGGCTGGTCCAATGGAGGACTTGCCATGGCCGGTTCTCTCCAAATCCCGGTTCGGACCCGATCAGGAGAGATATCTAGATAGGTCTTGACCTATAATATGAATCTTGATCTAATTTTGTAGCTTCTATTTGTTCTCTATTTTCTTCTGTGCACAGTCTTCTGCCTTACTTTTAAATTCTTTCTCGTGTCTAAACAATATTTTGCATTCATTGTAGAACTTTTCGTTCTAAAATCTTTTATTATACCTGTAAAAACTTCCGTAACATCTTCTTTCTTCCACTTAATCACTTACTTTCGTAGTCTGTCCTATGATATTTGGCTATCTTCTAACTGTACTACAATATTTTCTAAAGTGAAATTTCTTGAAGTTTTAGATTTAGATACTGAGTAGAATGATTAATAAACAAATAATACAATGGTTTGCTATTATCAAAATCATATAATCGGGGTATTTAACAATATAGTATAGATACTCAGTTTAATTTTATATGTTATAATTAAGAAATTTAAATCTTTATGTTTGTATTTTGTCCTAATCATGTTTAGGATTAACAGATGTACTATTAACGTGTATGAAAAGTTTTTTTAATTATTAAATTGATCAATTTCAAAAGTTAAGTATTAAATTATATATTTTGTCAAAATTTAGATATCATTCGTGATATTAATCCAAAGGATTTTAGATGTAATTTATCTCATGATCAAAGGGCAAATGAAAAAGCCTTAAAAAAGCAGTAGATAATTGGTCTCTGCTATACGATTACATTTTGGGACATCATATAGGGTCCTATTTCCTGTCACTTTTTAACACGGACATATTTAGCATTTACGAAAAAGGGAAATACAGAATTCCACAGCGTGATTGGTAAATCTTTTCTTTTCAAATGCAAAATCGAATGTCTTTTGTTGCCAAAGATTGAATCTAGATTCGTTGGACGTCACTTTTCCATGACAAGCTTTAACATGGGCATTTGGCTCCTTATGTTTTTCAGAACCCGTGATAAAAAAAGTCCTTACACACCATAGGTTTGGCAGAGAGAGTGGCAGAGAGAGCCCTCTAGTATGTGATTTTATAATTGCACCGACTTTCATTCCAAGTCAAATAAATATAACGAGAGGAACCTCTAAACAATTTTTTTCTTGACCTTTGAACCCGAATTTAAATGGAGTTTAAAAATTTTAATAGTATAACATGTAAATCCATTACTATAATAATCCTGATGGAAGTTTGTTATTGCCAAATTGATGTTTCATTTTTTTTTTTCTCGATGGTCACGATGGCTATTATAATACGACTATATAGGTCCATTATAATTCGTTAATGCAGAAAATTAAACTCGATACTTCAAAGATGATGACCTGGATCGAATGTCACTAGGTTACAAGGCTATTAAAAAGTAATAATTATCATTTTATGATACATGACGGTGAGCCCCAAGACTCACAACATATGGATATCCACTAAAGTAGTTTAATGTGCTAATACAGAAGCATATAACGTACATTCTCTATTTTAATTTTTAATCATGATCCAAACGTCCATCTTCTCTTGTAATATTTCCCGAATGGTTTAACTAAGTGATTGGGATATGGCCAAATTTGCTCAATTGGCTTTTCTTGTAATATTTCCAAAATGGTTTAACTAAGTGGTTGAGATATGGCCTAGTTTGTTCAAGTGGCCTAAGTCCGAATCTATGGTGTGCAAGGATAAGGGAATTGCTATTATGTCTTTGTTGATGTGAAAAAAGTATTTCTTGTTTGATTTGTAAGTTAAATCATAGGAAACTCCTATTCCAATTTTCACTAGAATAATTGCTATTATTGAAAAAAGTTGTTTTTAAATCATTAAATACTTCAAGTTATAAAATAAAACGATACCTAAAACTTGCCTGCCAAATAGAAAGGAACCCCCCCAAAAAAAAAATGAACATATGTAAAGTTAATTTTCATAAATTTCAATACGAATAAATGGACAATGGAATTAGGTTGCGGGGATTGCGGCATTAAGGTAATTTGTCCATACGTATGACCAATCTCATCTGGAGTAACATTTACACTTCACCTAACATGAAAAATCCAGTCTTCAAGTTGAAGGCTCTGGTCCCAGTGGTGCAAAAGGCTAGGAAATTGTGGTTTTGAGGACCACCACTCCCATAAAAAGCCAGGACATAAGAAACCGGTCAGACATGATTGTTCCAATTTCAATATAGCTAACCGTGAGTACGCCATTGTTTGTATATGTATTCATTTAATCATAAGGGCAATATCTAACCATTGATACCTTCATTTTTCTTCCAAAAAAACCTAGGAATTTTCGCATGCAAGTAATCATAAGGCTCCGAACATATCAAAATCAAATGTAGGACAAAGTGAGAAGTAAGATCATGATTCTGGATAAGACAGAGCTAAATGGCAGTCTGATTCCCATTTATTGAGATTTGAGAATGTATATAGATATATTATTCAAAAATGTGGTTTTGTGGAGTTTTGGGAGGGCAATACTTTGAAAGTTGGGTCTACATATCCTATGCAACATGATCAGCAGTCTTGGGATTATGATATATACTATTGCCCTTCGAAAAATATTTGAAACCAGTTGGCATAGAGAAATAAAATTTGGAAGCAGGGGTGACCAAAAAGCAAATTAAGAATGTAAATTACGGGTAAATTATCCAGAAGGTATTAATCGGGTAAGTTTATTTAAGAAATCAATATTCGAGTTGTTAAAAAAGGAACCAACATTTTGTAAAATAAATTAAATAAGGTATCAACATTTTGTAATATTCATTTAAGGTATCAATATTTAGATTAATTTTTAAAGTTTCCTTAATTTTCGTTAATGTTTTTTTTTATTACTATCTTATCTGACTTACTTTACAAAATGTTAATGTATCTTTTTAACCGTTAAAAATATTAATATTTTAAATCAACTTACCAAATAAATATTGATACATTTTGATATCTTTGTAAATCGCTATCTCTTTATCTTGAACATATAATGTTCCCTAGTTGAAAAATAGTTATCAATCCACCTGATAATCTTGCATTTGGTAAGAACATATATGATTTAGAAGTATTATTAACTCCACACACGCACACACATATAAATATATATAATTCTTCTGAAATCTCTTATTCAAACAATTTTTGGCTAATACAAACTCTTAAAGTACATAATATCTAAGAATTATTGATCCACTATATTCCATAATCATCTGGTGTATTAATTTTGCTTCCATTCTCGCTTCTAGTGGTCATATCATATTCATGACCTAAAATAAAAGTTGTTTTTACATTGTCTGATTTTTATTTTTATATTATTTATATTCAATTTATATGTATATAAATTAAAATTTCATTTTTTCATCTGTTTTTTAACAAACAAATTGTTTAAAAATAACAAAAATAATATGCCAAGACCATAATAAGACAAACCAAATATATCCAAAAACTAATACTTGCATGCACATATGCATTCTTCACAAGAGTTAATCACTACATACATCAATTAATAACAAACATCATACACAATTTAATATATCATATTTAATATGCATAAACAAACGTAAATAGAAACCCTGTGGTCATTTTAAAAATAGGCATCATAGAATGCCAAAGTCATTATGAAATTATAGGTTCGTCATTTTGAATATATGAACCGATCCAAGGCATCACGTGTAATTTCGTAGATCACAAAAGTTCCATATAGATCCCTTAGTCCTAGGAGTCCAAAAGTGTAATAATCTCATATTGATTTCAGCACCTTGTATATCAGCCATCATTAATCTAGTATAGTGTATCCATCTATAGTATTATCCCATTATTGTTGTGACTTGTTTATGGTTTCTCCCTAGACGCCTAAGCCTATATCAATTAAAGTTTCACCATATCCACAAGCCACCTGTACATAATCACATGTAATAGTCTCAGCATCTAAACAACAGACCACATCATTTTAAATGTTCGATCTTGATAAACGTACCATGGCTTCAAAACAAACACTAGCAACACTCATCGATTATTTATTAGTTGAATATCCATTAAGTGTTTGTTTGGATGATTTATTTTTTATTTATATCCGCATCTATATCAAAACGATATATATAAATATATCCGATTTGTATCTATATTTGATTTATTTGATCTTTTTATAAGAATTGTCAACTTTTTTTTTTATCTATATCTATTTTTTGATAAACAATTTATTAAAATAAAATTAAAAAAGTGTCTATATCTACAAAATAAAGCTAGCTAAATAGACTCTACGTTCATTAATTATCCTAATGTGAACACATGTTTGGTTCTTTTTCTTTTTTTTCCCCCTTCAATTTGGTATCTTTTTGGCATCGATTGAAGTTATGCATTTATATTAAAAAAAAGATAAAAATCGAAATATATGTATGTATAAACCACTATTTTTAAATTAAATATCCAACAAATTCCTTTAAATTTGGATTTATTTACTTTTAACTATAATTAATTTTTACAAAAATACCAATTAAAATTTTCTTACACTTTAGCCACCACCTTTATCATAATAATGAAATACTAACAAAAAAAAAGTTTTAAAATGTTAGACTTGAAATAGAGATATGTTGGATACAAAACAAATACATATGAGATACATATAAAAAAGAAAACAATCCAAACAAGCCTTAATTCACTACTAGATATAGACATTGTTTTGGAATTGAATCGAATTGGAGCCAAAATCGGCCAAAGGACATGATGAGAAATTCATAGTGGCCCTTGTAAGTTTTAAAGGCCATTTTCTCAACGTCCTCTAGTGCCATCCAAGTTTGATGGTATCTATCCCTTAGATCAAGCTTTGGAAAGAAGAGATGCAATATGCAACTCATTCAATAGCTCATCAATTGTCGAAATAGGGAATTCATCTTTGATTGTTGCCTAGTTAAGAGCTTTATAATCTATGCAAAAGTGCCAAGTCTTATCTTTCATTTTAATCAATAGAACAGGCGATGAAAATGTGCTTTTGCTATATTGAATTAATCTTTACTGTATCGTTTCCTTCACTTGTCTTTCAATGTCGTCTTTTTGGAAGCGTAGGTATTGATATGGCTTGACATTAATGGTCGAAACACCATTAACCAAGTAAATTTGATGTTGAATTTGGTGAAATGGAGGCAGTGATGAGGGTGGCTAAAAGGTAGGAGAATATCTGCCTAATACCTCTTCTAAAAGAGGGTTGATGGTGGTAATTGAAATGAAACTTCACCTATTAAGCGACTAGATGAAATAAAATAGCAACTGCCTTTGTGTTTATCATATGCCTTAACTAGTGATATGAAATCTAGCCACCATTATTAGAACATTCTCCTTTCAACATGAAAGTATGATCATTTCTACCAAATTGCTTTGTTAATTGATTGTAGTCAATGGTAACAGACTCCAACCCTTGCAATCACCACATACCTATTAGTAAATTTACTGATTTGAATAGGTAAAAAGATAAAAAGAAGCATTAAAAGTAGAGCCCTAGATCAATACTTCCACATCCTGACATTATCCTTCACATTTCAAATATTGTCCATTTTCAATCATGACTTGAAATGATGGAGCTAGATTCACCATTAATTCTAAATGTTTTGCTACTCAATTTTAGATAAAATTGTAGGTAATTTTAGAGTCAATTAACACAGAAACAATAGGGACTAAATCCCCCGACATAGCATGGTAGCTACTCTCACAAGAAGCCTCAAAATCTAGTACTTGCATTTGTATACCCTCATCATCTAGAACATGATCATTCTCATGCACATCATCATTAGCCATCACGATTAAAAATTTGTCTTCGCATTTATGTCCTTTATTAAGCTTCTCATTACAATGGAAACATAAACCTTTGTTATGATGTATTTGCACTTCTTTAATTGTTGATTTCTTAATTGAAATAGATTGTTTTGATGAAATAGCTGAAAATAAACTATTTGATGTAGTTGGCTTACTAAACTATAAAGTATTTGACTTAGAAGTCAAAGCGAGTGATGAATTCACATTTGGCTTAAATGTATTATACTGATCATTGAACTTATCTTCATATATCTTAGCAAGCCATATTTCATCAACTAATGATTTTGGTTAACTATTTTGAACTTCCCTTCTTATGACAGGTTTATGTCCAAATACAAAGTAACCTAAAAGAAAAGAAGCAGATAAACCAACTATTCTATTCAACAATGCTCCCACCTGTGATTGGTAATTAGCCACCATGGAAGTTTGAGTTAGCTTCAGTAACAATACTTGTACATCTTCATAAGTAAATGGTCTAAACCGACTATATGAGGCTTCCAAAAAATTCAACCAAGAAGTTAGTTGATTATTGAGCTACATCCATTTGTATTACAGTAATGCACTCCCCTCCATTGCAAAATAAGCAATTTTTAATCTTTGAGTATCTTCATTATGATGAAACTCAAAGAATTGCTCTAGTTTAAAGATCCATCCTAAAACATCCTCCCTTGAAACTTTAGAATTTCCAATTTGGTTCCTTTCAATAAGGAATTCATAGAACTTTTAGAGGAACATGATGAATTAGTTGCTTCATGATCACCATGATCATAACTTAATTGATTCTGATTCCCCTCTATCTTGTCCATGCACATGGTCAACTTTTCCAAAGATTCTTGCATGGCTAACAAGGTAAATGTGAAGAATTGCATGTCAGCTGTCTAAGCTAAAGCAAGCGTTTCTAAAGCCATAGTTGACAAGAGCACCAAATTGTTATGCCTCACTTACTATTCATAATATGCATTGTTCCCTCTAAAGTATAAAACCTTCGTTTCAAAACCCTATCTCGCCTCTAGAATCTCTCAAGCTAAGTATCTCTTTCCACTCTCCTCTCTCATGTTTGAAACCCTAATGCTAAACTAGTTTCTCACTTATTTGTTTGTGTGATTTGCAGGTAAAGAAGAAGGATAACAAGGCCGTTTGAGTTGCCTTTGGCTCCAGATTCTCAGGGTTGTAAATTTATTGCCCTTCTCTTTCATCTATTTTTCTTTTATACTATTTTTACATGTACAATATGATAAGACCTGTTTAGATCTCCTAACTATTACAACTATATTAATTATAATTTATTATTAAGACTACTTTATGTGGAGAATATGCTATCATATATCTATTTGACACGTGTCCTTAGGTGATTGGTCCCTGCGTCTATATCTGTTTAGTGTGTTTATTTTGTTAGTTAGTTAATATTTAGTTTGCAGTATATAAACATTATGTTATCTTCTTTCTTTGTAACAAATTGAACTACTTTCACAACACATTTCAATACTGAATTTCCTCACATTCATTTACTTCTTCAGTTCATGTAGTTCTTGATTTATAAAGTTCACATGGTATCAGGGACCTTTGGCAAGATCTTTCCTTAATCTCTTGTTTTGTTGAATTTTGTACTATCTGATTCATTATCATGGATATTAATATGGATATGAAAAGGAATCAACAACTTGGAGTTACAAATATAGATCGTTTGCATATTTCCTCATATGATCATCCTAATATGGTTATCAGAAATATTCTATTCAATGGAACGAACTACTTGACGTCGAGTAGGTCCATTAAAATTGGATTAGTAGCAAAATTGAAACTAGGGTTTATAGATCGAACTATTATTCAACTTAGTCAAAATTCTGCTGATTTTGTGCATTAGAATCAAAGCGATAGTATGGTGTGTGGTTAGATTTTAAATTCAATGCAAAGTGAATTTTCACAGAATTATCTCTATGCTCGATCTGGGTATGAGTTGCAGAGTGAGATTGTTGAACAATTTGGACAATGCAATTGTAAGAACGTGGCATGCTCTTTGTCAAAAACTTCATATGTGAAGTCCCCAACTACGTATAATAAATTAAAATATTATACATAAGGTTGTCTGAAAGGGAGGAGTTTATGTTTATTGTTTGATCAAAATGTTAGGACATAAAACTTTACAAATACTACTCATTTAAGAGTAGACAACTTTACATAAATACTTAAAATAGCACCATCGTCCATGGTACTTCAAGGGTTATAAAACCAAATTTATAATATACATGATAGAAAAAATTAGGTATTTTACATAACAAAATATAAGCTTATGGGTAAGCCTTTGTCTATACTATTACATTTCAAAACAAGGTCTTCTTTTTGTCCTTTCCAAGAAAACAACAAGGAATTGTTTGAACAACCAAGTCGTCCCACTCCTCAAGAAAAGCTTCCCAATTTGTACCATATTATGAGTCATCATAATATTCATCATTATTGATACCTATAAAAGAAAAACTGAGCTGGGGGCTCAGTACACAACAACATATACAAATATATAGTGACACATATTCTTAGACTAATGTAATGCAGGAAGCAATAAAATTAATTGTCTTCACTTAGGTAAAACAAATCAACATTGGAGTATTCAAACTTCGATTACAATCTTGAGGGAATCTGGGGGTCCTTAGTTATAGCAGCTACTCAGAGAGTTAATATAAGCAGCTCGAATACTTATATCTCCTACATAACTTTACAAACAATAATCTCATTTAGGATTCACAGTCGTTACTCAACTTTACTTAACTTATTCTATAATATCACTTAGTTCAACTGATCCCATAAATGTAAACTAAATCGTATTATTTCTTCTTAAGAATAAGCAAATGTTACACCGATAACGTTCTTCCTATTGATTACCCACTAAGCTACTTATGAAAGTCATTGCATCATGATAGGGGTAGCCTAAGCGCCTAACTACCATGTTAACCTCGTTAACTGGTTGTCGCTCCCCGGACTGGATTCAATAGCATACACATAAACAATTCAATCAAAATTTTAAGCCAATCTTTAATTAGAGTTGATTGAATAATGCCTAACCTAGCATAACAAATAAGTTACTGCGTACCTGAATAAATGCATTTATCAAATAAAAGACCTGTATTCAAACCCAATTGAGTATCGGAACTTGTCGAGGCAAATCATTTCATATGAGACAATGTTAATCCATAATTGAATATTAATTCGTTGAACCTTCATGAAACTTAAATAAAGTTCAAATCGTCACATAGTCTTGTATTCATATACATACAAATATGCATATCACATTACACTATTCATTCATCTATTATTCAATTATTTATTTTATTTTTATTTATTTAAATTATTTTTTTATATGAACAATACTAGAGGATTTGACATGTTCGTGACAAGGGTCGTGATAGATATCATGGGCACCATCATGGCCATGATCTTGGGCCGTGATGTATATTATTGCCTTATTAAACCCCTCATAGGAGATCACATCCCTATCACGACCATGGTGTAGGCCGTGTTAAAAAATACGCCAGTTATTGCTTTATTAATTTTTTTTCCAAAATTCATTCGAGGAGATCACGACCTTGGCAATAGCCGTGATCAAGGCCATTTCATGTATTAAAAGTACTCAGAGGAGATCACGAGCTACATTGCAGTCGTGATCATCAGGAAATCATGATTTCAAGGAAATTAGCGGCCTCGAACACGCCATGATGAACATGGCATTAATCCTTTGATACTTGCTTAAAAATTTTCGAAGTCCTTCATCTTCTAACTCCTTACTAAGACCTTATTTGTTGTAAAAACATTAAACTAACTTATACACATAATATCAAACATCATTAAGGTTACTTGCACTCATATATTCATTTCACTGTATATGTATAACAATCTTAACCTAGATACATAAGGACATCATTCATGCTTGTTGAACTCTATTATCAACGTAATTACTAGAATTCTACTCATTAATCACTAACAACATTAATACATACATCATTTCATCATAAACTCAAAAATTTATTTCTTCAAACATCTAGAGTACATATGCCTATTTGCATATCTAGTTTAATACATGTTAGCATAACATTAATTTGTCTAAAGCATCAAAGTTGTACTATTATTCAATATCAACATCAACTTAAAACTATAATTAAACAAAAAAATGTAACAAAACACTTACTTACTTTTATAGCTATTAAAATCAATTAAACCTTGCTTTTCTCCTTCTTGGCTTAAATTCTTACTTCTACTTATCCCTTATATTGATTCTTTGCTTAAAAACTTGTGGAATAAAGTCTGGAAGAGATTTTGTGGTGAAATTTTAGTTTTTTTTGTGGTTGAGGATGAGGAAAGAGAGAAAGACGATGGTTAGGTATGATATTTGTTATTTTTTAACTTTAGAGACTTTTGGAAGAGTTTAGAAGAAGGCTCATATCATGGGTTTGGTTTGTGTGTGGGCTTAAATTTGGACAATTAAAGATGGGCTTGAGTTTTAAAGAAAAGAAATATTAATTTTAATGCATTAAATAACACACATATATTATAACATAATTTTATTCAACACACACACACACACATATTACTACACTTATATATTTACATTCATACACATACAATTAAGTTTTAACATATTATAATATCAATAATTTATTATACTAAAAATTTAAATTCCTATAACGTAAAGTATCACAACTTAATTATGCAATCAGCAAACAAATGTATGCAAATTAATTTAATAGGTTTAATTGAGGTTATTTTAGCGGTGGTCTTTTAATTTTCAATTACAATGTGAATTGAGTAATGTTAGACGGATGAATCAGTTCACATGAGTGTATTATAATAAATTTAAAAGAATTTGAGATGAGTTACAAGCTATGCATGCTTATCCTTCATGTGATTGTGGTAGAATAGAATTATGTACTTGCCATCTTAAGGATAGAATTTAAGAGTATGGGATGGAAAATTGGTTGCTTCAATGTCTTATGGGATTAAATGAAGGATATGAATCAGTACAAAATCAGTTGTTGTCTATGGATCCTCTTCCAATAGTTAACAAAGCATATTATCTTGTACAACAAGTTGAAAGATAAAAAATGATCACTTTACATAGGTCAACTGATATGGATGTCTCTACTTATTTGGTCAATAAATCTAAAGTTGGAAGAAAATAGTTTGAAAAGAAGTTTTTGAAGAATCAATCAAAACAATTTTCTAAACATTATAAAACAAAGGGTTACTTTGTTAAAAACTGTTTCCAGTTAATTGGTTATCCAATTTTGTACAAAGGAAAAAGGGTCACTAAAAGATCATCTAAGTAGGCAACTCATTGTTTTGTTGATCAAACTAATTCTTCTCATTTTGAGACTCCTTTAGATATAGGTCCAACAAGTACTAATATTGCTGGAAAGGCTGTTGATTTTGGTCTAAGTACATCTCTCAATTCTTTCTCTTCGAATGTTGCAAATAATAATGTGGTTAATTAGAAAGTTGATACAGGTGCTGCGAATCATATGAGTCCTCCTAAGACCCTTCTCATTAACCCATACACTCTGCCTTAACTTGTTTCAGTTCAGTTGCCCGATGGACAAGTTAAACTTGTTCAAGAAGTCGGTTTTGTTCATATTTCTTAGTCCTTAACCATACAACATATCTTATATGTTATTGACTTCAAACATCATCTTTTATCAATTCATAAACTATTACTTGACAATCAACTAATTGCACATGTTGATGTTCATTCCTTAACTTTTCAGGACCATTAAACTAAATCGATTGTAGCTTCAACTAAAGCTATCCATGGATTGTATATCTTGCAAGTTAATCCGATTGGTGAAATGTGTCTTTTAAGGGACTCTACATCGTCTTTGTCCAGTGTAATTAATTCAGTTTCTTGTAATGATGATATTTGTTGAAATTGTATCATGATAGACTAAGTCACTCATCTTTATCAAAATTGTGTGACTTAGATGGTTGTCAAACACTTTCAAATAAGAACATTGTGTGTGATACTTGTTCACAAGAAAAATTACATTGTTTACCTTTTGAGTGTAGTACAAATCGTTCACCTTCGCCCTTTGAATTACTTCATGTTGATATTTGGGGTCCTTTTATGTTACTTCCATTTGTGATGCTACTTATTTTCTTAACATTCTTGGTGATTGCTCTTGTTGTACATAGACTTTTCTGATTCATCATAAGTCTCAAGCTTTGTCTTGTGATCAGTTTCTTAAGATGGTTCATACACAATTCTTCGCTAAGCTTAAAGTAGTTAAATATGATAATGGGGTTGAAATCTTGTCTCATACTTGTCAATCTCTTTTTCATGACTTAGGCCTTGTACATCAATGTTCTATGGTATATATCCCATAATAAAATGAAGGAGTAGAAAGAAAACATTTTCATTTGTTTTATACGGCTAGAGCTTTGCAAATTCATGCTAATTTACCTAAGATTTTATAGGGGGAATGCATCTTGACAGTGACTTACCTCATAAATCTTATGTCTACACAATCTGAATAGGAAGACTCCATTTGAGGTTTTATTCCATAAGAAACCAGACTATGCTCAACTCAAGGTTATGGGATGCTTGTGCTACATAGCTAATCATTCACCTCAAAAGAATAAGTTTGATGCTCGTGGTCTTAAGTGAATCTTCTTGGGGTACTTGTATGGTGAAAAGGGTTATAAGGTATATGAATTGAGAAAGAAGAAAGTTGTTATTAGTTGAGATACCATGTTTCATGAACATCTTTTCTTTTTTTTTTCGTGACTCTGTTCTTGTTGCCAATACACATACTCTTACACATTCTCTTATACAACATCCACATATTCTTTTCTCTTGTGATGATGTTCCTCCTCCTCATACACTTGCATCTATTGATTAGTCTAGTCTTGTATCCTCAACTTCTCCTGATACAAAAGTTGTTTTTTCATCAATATCTCCCTTCAATTATGATTCTTCTCTCCTCCATGGGTCCAATAGAGAACGTTTTCCCTTAACTTGGTTAAAGGATTATATACATTTTGTGCATAGTAGTTCCACTCTACATACTTCAACTTCCATACCATATTCTCTTTTTCCTTTTTCTACACACTTTGCTTCTAATGACTTTCTTTGTTCCCTAGCATATGTATTATTTGTTCAAGAGCCTTATTGTTATAAGCAAGCATCTAAGCATAAAGATTGGATAGATGTTATGGGAAAGGAGCTTACAACCCTTGAATTGAATGATACCTAAGATTAATAGAGTTACCTCTGGGTAAGAAACCTATAGGTTGCAAGTGAGATTATAAGATCAAATATAAGCCCAATGGTTCAATTAAGTGTTATAAAGCAAGGTTGATAGCTAAGGGTTTTACACAGGTGGAATGACTTGATTATCATGACACTTTTAGTCCAATTACTAAGTTAGCTACTGTTAGTATTTTTGTTGCTATAGCTACTGCTAGAAGTTAGCTTATTTTTCAAGTTGACATTAATAATGCTTTCTTGCATGGTAATTTAGATGAGAAAATCTTAACGGTACCTTCACCTGGTTATTCTAAGGTTAAGAAGGGTGAAGTATGTCATCTTAAACATTCCTTGGATGTGCTTAAACAAGCTTCTAGACAATGAAATCAGGAGATCTCTCATTTCTGGTTGGTGGTGGATTTTCTCAGCCAGCAAGTGATCATTCCTTGTTCACTTTGTCTGTTTTAGGAGCCTTTTTAGTTGTTCTTTTGTATGTAGATGACATGCTTATTACTGGAAATAATGGGGAAATGATTTCTCAATTGAAGTTTGATTTTGATGCTACTTTTACAATAAAATATCTTGGCCTTGCGTGTTCTTTTCTTGGGTTAAAGCTCTATTAAATAGTCGATGGTCTCCTTGTTCATCAACGGAAGTTTTTATTTGATTTGTTGACAAAAGTTGGTTTATCTAGATGTAAACCAGTGGCTTTGCCATTACTGTCCAATGTTTTGTTGGTTAAATCATTTGATGACATTTTAGTAGATCCTTCTCCTTATAGAAGGCTTGTTGGTCGGCTTTTATATTTAATGCTTACTTGTCTTGGCATTTCATTTGCTGTCAACAAGCTAAGTCAATTTTTGTCTCATGCAACCGCACTTCATTATGTTGTTCCATGCATCTTCTTTGTTACCTTAAAGGATTTGCTCATTCAAGTTTATTTTATCTACTTCATAATTCTTTGCAATTGTGTGCCTTTTATGATGATGATTGGGGTTGTTCCACTTTTGATGGAAAGTCTCTTACTGGTTTTTGTGCCCTTCTTGGTGATAGTTTAGTTTCTTGGAAATCCATGAAACAATATACAATGATCACATCCACTAGTAAGGCTAAGTATCGAAGTACAAGATCCACTACTAAAGAGCTACTTTGGACCTCTTATATTTTGCGTGATTTGCAAATGCCATATTCCTTTTCCTATTAGCTTATTTTGTGACAATCAATCCGCTCTTCAAGTGGCTTAAAATCCTTGTCTACATGGTTGTACAAAGCATATGATTTTGTTCACTTCCTTCGTGATCATGTCTCTAGTGGTTTTCTTTCTCCTAAATTTGTGCCTTCTTCTTCTTTGCAAGTGGACATCTTCACTAAGTTATGTTCACTTGATTAGTTTTGGCATTGTTGTTGCAAGTTGGGTCTTAGAGACGCTCCAACTTGAGAGGGGGTTGTGGAAAATATGCTATCACATATTTATTTGACACATGTCCTTAGGACGCTGGTCCAAGTGTCTATATCTGTTTGTGTGTTTAGTTTGTTAGTTAGTATTTAGTTTGCAATATATAAACACTTTCTCACCGTCTTTTTCTGTAAGAAACTGAACTGCTTTTACAACACATTTCAATACTAAATTTCTTCACATTCATTTACTTCTTTAGTTCATGTAATTCTTGATTGACAAAGTTCACACATTAAACTATCTTTTACCATTCTATTGAAACCCTAATTGTAATTTTCAAGCCACCCAAGCTGTCTACTCACTCTTGATTAAATTTGGGTTGTAACAGGTTTGATGTTGATATTTTCCACTGCTTTTGAGTACTATCTTTGGATTTACAAATTAGATTGTCAAACGTCATAAAGAACCGAAATATAAGCAGGTGCGAAGAAGACGGCCAGTAGTGGATGGATGAGAAACCAGTACAAAAAGCATGTCACCTTTTCACCATACTGCATCAAGTGTTGCCAGCTACTCTCATCGTCGCCCCTTACCACAAAGTCAAATGTTACGTGAATAAAGTGAAAGCAGACTCAATATTAAAAAAATTAAAAAAAAGGAACAAAAATAATGGAGCTAGGTTTTATCCGTACGTATGTTTATAACAACAATATTCTGTTTAAGTAAGCAATTATGTATAGTGCTTTATGTTTGATTCCAACGATTCCATATATACTAAAAACGTTTTTTGAAATTTGCGATATGATCAACCATCTCCAAAATATACCATACTAGTATAGTATGCCTATATTTATATACAAGTAGTTTAAAAGTATTAGGATACTACTCTAAAACTTAATTGACGTATTTTGTAGCAGGTTCTTATAGTGTTAAATTATGTACAATCTGTTGGCAGTTTTTTGTAGTGTTAAATTATTTAGAAAGGCGATAAATGTACAATTTGTTGGCAAATTCTTATAGTGTTAGTTTTTTAGAAAGGCCATAAAAGTACTATCTGTTGAAAAAATTATATGGTTTTATCATTAATTTTGATGCGATCAATCCTGTTACCATCCAACGACTCATACCATATTCAATCATAATAGAATAATAAAATAGTTAATATTCTATTTATTTTAACTACTAGATTAATGGTAGTGATAGAAGCTCCTTATCTGTTGACATTAATTTGCAACTAAAGCCTTATTTCTTATATAAAGATAAGAGATATTATAGTATTCAATTTACTGTAATAACGTTTTCATAAAGAATTCCTAATACAAAAACATTAAATAGCAATTCTTAGCTTCAAGTCTTTACTTAAATCTATGAAAGAATTGATTTGAGTAAAAACATATCCCTAAAGATAAATTAATGCTCGAAAATTTCTTTTTTTTTTGTTTTTTCAAAATAACATTATTTAAAGAGTAATGCCCAATTTGATATATGAATTTTACGAAAGGTCAATTAGTATTTGAACTTTAAAAAGTCTAATTTCATACTTAACTAAACTTTTCATGTTTCCAAATATTACCCTATTCAACATCATTAAATCTTTACTTGACACATATTTATTACTTTAAGAGACAATAAAAAAGTGGGATAATATTTAGAAACATGAAAAGTTTAATTGAGCACGAAATTAGACTTTTTAAAGTTTAGATAGTTAATTGATAATTTCATCATAGTTTAAGTATCAAATTAGATATTTTCTCTTATTTAAATAAGAATTTAACAAATAAAAATCCTACTATAACTCTAAACCTTTTCTTTATAATAATAATTTTATTATAACCTTACTCATTTAAAGAAGTAAGGGATCAATTAAACTTCCATCTTTCATACATTATATTGATCTTCAATTACCCTCTAAACACCATTGATTGTACTTTTTTTCTAGTAGTGATGATCGATCCCAACTGTCACCGTCGTTATATATGACAAATACTTCAACGAAGCGACCATGAGCTCGTGAGCAGTTAGGTTATATACAGTTGCTCTGTTAAAAATGGAAACGTATTTTACAACAACGTTATCGGGTCCGACCTAGAATTCAGGATTTAATTATACATATATATGTATAGGCATCCTTCTAGAATTCATGATTTTTAATATTAGCGAGCTTGTTAATTTTATCTGGAAGTTCGGGCCCAGCCCTTTTTATAGGATTTTATGCCTACGGATTTTAAACCATGTTACATGATTAAGGGTACATTTCTTTCGTTTTATTCCGATTCTTTTGATATTTTATTTTTATTAAATAGATGTTTATGAAAAATAAATATTTTTATTTATAAAAAATCAAATAAATAAGATAAAAATAAAATACAAATATATATTAGATACTAAATAAAACAAAAATAAAAATCAGACAATCCAATTAGACCCTAAACTTCAATTTTACTTCGATAAGATTGTTTAGATTTGTATCGTGGTGGGGTTCAAGTTCAACAAGTTTCGAAATTTGATATTCTTGGCTAAATATGGTACTTTACCTTACCGAACTGGGAACTTTGCTACCAAATTTGCATAATTACAGGTCCCATTTTATAAGTTTTTGTATGATGCATGAGTTCGATATTATTTCCCTTTTCCTCTTTTTTTTATTTATTTTTATTTTTTATTTTTGATAAAAGGAGTCTCATGTTTCAATCTATCAAACTCCTAACAACACAGTATGGTTTAAGGCAGCATTTAGGCAGGCATCCCACAGGCCGGATCAGCTATCTTGATTCTAATTCCGGAGACCCGCTGGTTAACAAGGCCCAATTAGTTCACCCATTTCTTTTTCTTTTTCTTTTTTATTTTAACAAATCAAAAGCCATAATATGTGCATTTATTTATTTGTACACAAATACATATTATTTGAGTTGAAATATTAGTATTGTGAGAATGGAGTAATACTCTAAAAGAAGTCATAAGTGATAACAATCTTGGTAAGGGGTGAGCGGATAATCCTGTTATACAGAACACCCACCCAGATCCTGTTTGATCGGGTAGGATTTGGATGGGTATTAAGAGCCATTGAGTAGGGTATGAGTATTAATTTTTTGAAACCTATCTCACAAGGTAGGGTATGGGTACAGGTATAAGGTCCGAACCTTATACCTACCTCGGAACTTGTATTATACTATAGAAGATACATATTTTAGGATATCATGTATCCATCTTGTTAAATGTTCTATAATAATATTAATATATGAAAAATAATGATATTCCATATTTTATTTTGCAATCACTTATATTCAAGATTATTATTTATAGACTGCATTTCATAAAGTTTTATTATAGAAGAATTTGCACTATTTTATTTTATAATGACTCATTATTTTTTATTTTAATAGAACTATGATTGTATGTATGTACTTTAACCCCCAAATTATATAGAAATGTTGTTTATTTTATAACACTAATTAATATATAGAAGTAGTTCCAAAGTTTTTAATTTTGAAATTTTGTGCAAGTTTTATAATTTTGTTTAATATTATATACATAGGTTCCATAAGTATTTATTATAGGTTATAACTTTCACATATGAATAAATTCTATATATTATAAAACTTGTGATATTAACAAATCACATTTTAAATTTCTTTTAGCATGTTGTTTATATTGAATGCATGAAAATAAGATAGTGTCACATATGTTACATGAAAACATATCAAATATTGTAAACTCTATGTTTTAAAAAGAAAAAAAAATAACGATTTTGTTAAAAAAAAAATTACAAGTTCCACAGGGTAGGTTTCCAATACGAAATTCAATATCCTATACCTCATAAGGTAAGGTATAGATAATGTTTCATATCTTACCCATCTTGGATCGGCTCACTCCTACTTAGTATTATATACAACAAAGATATTATCCTAGTTATAAATGAGAGTTTTTATGGTAATCTCTCTCTTTTTTTTTTTTTGTGGTATTATTATAATGGAGGATAATTCAAATCCACTCCATCTACTTGGAAAACTAGAGTAACAAGGCCACTCCTGCTCCTGTTTTTAAGCTTCATTAATATTTATTGATAAAAGGTAAATTTTTTGTTAATAAATCAATTCCTTGATTGATGTATTTAAAAATGATATGATAAGTAATAACTTTAAAATTTGGTTTTTATGAGTTAATACATATTTTTACTAATAAAGTAAAGAAAATTGTAATACAATAACAATTTTTAAATTTACTACCGCAATTGAAAGATTTTAAAATTTTAAATATCTTCCCTTGATTTAATAATAAATTAATAGTAAAGACTTAAATTGCCTTGGATAAATCAACAAAATATCTCTTTCCTTAAATGTCAAATTTTGAAAAAAAAAAAAAAAAAGAAGGAATGGATAAATTTATAAATTGATGACAAATTAAACTTCACTGCATCCGACTTTATTGCCTTGGGAAAATTGGCAAACATTAATCGTAACGAGTAAGTAAATTGAGTGCAGCGGATACATATTGGGGCCTGGGCCAAGCTATACTCTGCAACTTAGCTTGATATTGTGAGTTTCTTAGGTTTTTATGTCTTGGGCTTGGGATCGGGCTACTATGGGCTCCCATGTAGGCCCGTCCCTGGCCTGTTACAGTCATCTTGGATGATTGTAAGTATAATAATTTTCTGTGAGCAACTCAAAATATAGAATAAATAAGCATGGTGATTACCACCTAAGGCATAAGATGCCTGATTCAAATTTGCCAATAAACATCAACCTATCAAAATGGCATGATAAACAGGTTAACACCCACTAATTAATATATTAGTAGCCTAAAGCTCCAAAACTAATGTCAACTAAATAAACTCATTTGCATGAATCCTGCAGCATCGGAAAAAGTTTGGAAACCATGCGAAAGACATCACTATCTCTTTTTGCTTTTTGTTTTTTTTTTTCATTTTCCAACTCTATTTTTTTATATATATATTTTATTAATTATACTTATTTTTTAATTTAAACAATTACAATCCTAATATGCCAAATATGTGATTTTGATGGAAGTATGCAAGATTCAAAAAAGATTTGACCTATTTTTTTAAATGAAAATCCTTAAGCTAAGGGTGTGAAAAAAGCCGATGAAACCGAAAAATCGAAACGAAACTAAAAAATCAATCCAAAAAATATGCTTCTTGGTGGCTCTCTTACTGGTATGACATAATTGCCTATGCATCTAGGTTAAGCATGCAGATCCCTAGCTAAAAGTCCCATGGACAAGGTTTTTTTATTTGTTGGCGAAAAGGAACTCTCCTATCATCATCAGGATATATGTATGGGTGTACCTAATGATGGTTGCCTCATCTACATCTAGAGATAGTCCATTGAAATCATTTTCTAGCCAAGTCATATTCACACGGATATTGGTCGGTGTTTTATAAAGATTAATGAACAAAACATGATGTTGAAGTTTTTAAAAATTTATAAAATGCTAATAATTTCTGCTCAATTTTGGTTGTAATCACCAATATAGGCAAGCACACTTACCGAAATAGCATAAAAAATATTATGTTGTATTTCTTAAGAATCGTGAGCATTTATTGTACTCACTTTTCATCTATTATATACACAAACATGAAACTTAGCAAACATTATACACAAAAGATAACACTAAGCTAGGTTAGAACTAAGTATATACACGTTTTCGGGGCAAAAACAAAAGATAAGTCTACTACTATAAGAAAGAGCCCAGGGTTTGCTTCACTAAGTCCTTATCATGTAATTTCTTAACAAACTCAAGGAATTCTTTACTGAGTGTGCTTGCACCATCAGATTCACTAAGGTAAACTAGTGTCTCTCTGAGGGTCAAGAGCTCTAAAACTAGGTTAGACCGCTAAAATCTCTTCAAAACTATAAGTAACCTAGATTCGCATACAGTTTAAGAATTCTTTGTTTAAAAACCCATTTTGAAATTCAAAAAACAAGTGACAAAAAGTTTCACCATATCTATCTCTAGGCAATTATGAGCAGCTTCTTTAGTAACCTAGTTCTATTTTTAAAAAATGACTTGTTGAGCTTGAGAGTTCAATGTGAATTTTAATGAGACAATTTAATGCACAATCAATTATTTATTTGTTGTAAAATACACTTAATTAGGTGGGGATGTATGTGTGTGTGTGTGTGTTATGCATGTTTGTAGAGTTTTTTCTGCAAATTTTTAGCAAAACAAGAGCATGTCAAGAGCAAAATAGGAGCATGTCAACGGAAAAACAAAAGTATGTCAAGGGCAAAACAAGAGCATGTTAAAGGTCAAGTCGATGGTCAAATTTAGGCCTCGACATATCAAGATTTAGGGCTTGACATGACCAAAACCAAGGCAAATATCAGAGTGATTGTCGATGGTCAAATTTAGGTCTTGACATATCAAGATTTAGAGCTCGACATGACCAAAACAAGGTAAATATTGGAGAGATTGTCGATGGTCAAATTTAGGCCTCAACATATCAAGAGTTAGGACTTGACATGTTTAAATTTGAGGCTTGAAGTGAAGCACATGTGAAAAGCTATCGTGGGTCAAGTTTGGGTGAGATAAGTGAAGAGCGGCGAAGCATTTGAGGTGCAACAAAGTTGATGTGGACAAAAAAGAAAAGAGTTGTTGGAGTGCATTTAATGCATGGGAGATTATAGACGTTGTGTCTAACAGACTTTTGAATTTCAAAGGCTATTTATATACAAATTGCAAAAGAACAAAGGGAGAAACGAAGTGCCAAATTATTTTATTAGCTTGTTAAATGTGATCAAACAAATTCTTATTCTTTGTTCTCTTGTACATAATATTTGCAAATATTAAGAGAAAGAAAATTTACTATAGTATTCAGTTCATTTTATTGCTATTCATACAAAAGCACTTAGAGAGAGAAAGGAAATATTTCTTATTTCATCCGTGTGTAGTATTACTCGTATCCAGCCAACTCTTTGATATTAATATAGTGGTGGTGAAGACCTCGAAAAAGACAATTTGGTGGACCGTGGAGAGTAGATAAAGGGCCGAACTCGACGTTAAACATTTGTCTTGCTTTTTCTCCTTAAATCTTTTGTATTTATTATCTTTTTATTCATTGCAATTTTATTTAAGTTTTTATTTAGCTGCCTTAATTTTTCAATTTTTTTTAAATTTCAAGTTTTGGGCAGAATACTTAATTCATTCCCTTTGTTGAGTATTTCTAGTGTATATTTTCAATTGGTATCGGAACCTATATTTATTATTTATATGATTAATCGCAAAATAGAGTAAAGATCATGGTTACAAATACACTAGGATTTCTGGATGGGCAAGCAATAAATAGACCTCCACTTCTATGCGGGGGTAATTACCCCTACTGCAAGTGTAAGATGCAAATATTGTTGAAAGTTTAAAACATATTGATTTGGATTGTTATTGAAAATGGACCTTTTAAAATTAAAGGAAAATGAGAAGCAGAGTTTTCAGAAGAAGATTAGAAAAAGCTTGATTTAAACGAAATTGCAATGAATATTTTACATTGTAGATTAAACGACAGTGATTTTAATAGAAGTTGTACATTCTCTTCTGCTAAAGAAATTCGGGATGAGTTAGAAAAGACTTATGAAAGAACATCTCGAGTTAGAGATACCAAAACAAGTCTCTTATGCAGATAATTTGAAAATTTAAAAATGCTCCCCAATGAAACTATAAATGAAATGCACAATAGATTTATTAACATAATAAATCCTCTAAGTGTATTTAGGAAGAATATTCCTAATTTGGAAATCAATTTCAAACTTCTCAGCTTACTTCCAAAAGATTGGGAAGCCAAAAGGACATCGATTGAGGAAGCACGAGATCTTAATGCTCTGAGCAAAGAAGGACTTCTTGGTGCGCTCAAAACCCATGAGCTCATCAAGAAATAAGGCAAAGAAGGTAATAAGAAGGCCATTGCTCTGAAAGCTACAAGACAAAATTCAAGTGACAAAGAAGATGAAGATGAATAAGAAGATCTCGTCTTGATGGCCAAAAAGCTGAGAAAATTTATGAGGCCAAGATCCCAGAAGATGGAGGATGATAGCAGCTCGTCTAAGCACAAGAGGAAGGATGTGGTCACATGCTACAATTACCAAAAACCAAGACACATCCATTAGTATTATCCATTGCTCAAGAAGAGATCAAAGGAGGAGAAGAAGAAGGCTTACATGGCAACTTAGAGCGGCAAGAACTCATTAGATTCAGACGATGAGAATGTCTGCTTCATGGCCTTAGATAATGAGCTATCATCTCCTTGCTCTTCTTCTTATAGTGAACTACATGATATGTATGAAAAAGTTTATAGGTAATTGTTAAAAGCTGAAAAAAGGAAAAGCATGTTAAAATCTTTAATGTCTGAAATCAGAGAACAACTAGATATTTTTCAGACTGAGCATGAAGAAATAAAGCTGATAATGAAAGATTAAATATTGAGTTAGACAGTTTGAAAATAGAAAATGAAATGATGAATGCTAAATGTAAAACCTTGAAAAGTGAAAATAACGAATTAAAGGAATTAAATGAGAAATTAAAAAAAGAAAATGATCTGCTTGATATTAAAATCAAAACCATATAAGATAACAATGTTACATATGCTGAAAATTGTAATGATGAAATCATTAAAGAGCTGGAATCTTTGAAAAATGAAAATAAAATGTTGAAAACCAGCTTAGATGATTCAAGGGCCATAATAGCCAAGTTCACAAATGGAAAGAAAAATTTGAACACACTTCATGGAAGCCAAAAGTGTGATTCAAATAGATTCGGAATTGGCTCTAGTGGACAAAATAATTGTAAGTCCCTCAAAACAAAATTTTTTAAAGCTACTCATGGATATGTAATTATTGTGGCAAAATAGGTCATATTGCACACAATTGTGCAATAAGAAATCAATAAATTTGAATCATAAAAGCCGATTTGTTTGATTCCAAATAGAGAAGTTTTTTACCCTTTAACCAAAAAGGACCCAACTTAAAATGAGTATCAAAGAAGTAACGATATGTTTTGCGAGGATCCTCAAGTGAAAGTAACAAATGGTATTTAGACAATGGCTGCTCTGGACATATGACAGAAGATGTGTTCAAGTTTTCATCACTTGACTTGAAAGATCAAGAGAGTATTACCTTTGGGGATAACAGAAAATCTATAGTCCTAGGTGAAGGTAACATTCTCATTAATAAAGATTTATGTATTAAAAATGTTTTTCTTGTAGAAAATTGCAAACATAATTTGTTGAGTATTAACCAATTATGTGATAATGGTTTTAAAATAACATTTTCTGCCAAAAAGTGTTCTATTGAAAGAATCGACAATAACCAAACATGTTTTGAAGAATGTAGATGAGGAAATATTTACAAAACCAATTTAGATTATTTCAAATCTTTAAATGAAATTTGTTTATATTTTGAAAATGATAATAGTTGGCTATATTATAGAAAAATAGGACATGCTAGTATGGATGTTATTTTAAAACTTGTTAAAGGATTACCAAAGTTAAAATTTCAAAAAGACAAGATCTGCCATGTATGTTAAAAGGGAAAGAAAACTAAGAATTCTTTTAAGTCTAAGGATACCATTTCACATTTAGGCCATTAGAACTATTACATATGGATTTATTTGGTCTTACCCAAACCTTAAGTTTGGGAGGAAAGAAATATACTTGGTTATTGTTGATGATTACACTAGATACACATGAACTTTCTTCCTTGCATCTAAAGATGAAAACAATCATGTTTTTAGATATTGTAAGAAAGTCCAAAATGAAAAAGGTCTTAACATTGTTACAATTCGAAGAAATCATTGGAGAGAGTTTGAATATCATGAAATGGAAAACTTTTGCAATAATTTGCAATAATTACACATGGATATCATAACGTTCAATGTGCATTGGATCATATTTAAAAAATCATGCATTATTGGGTTTGCACCATAGGTTGAAACAAAGAGTGCATTAAACAAATGCACCCTCTAAAAGGTTGTGACGTGTGCGCAAAATTTGCTCACCTAATTGTAATGCGACCATGTTTTGAGCCCTCGACCTCATTTTTGCATGCCATGATTCACTCCACTGAGATAGCATGTTGTCCCAGTCTAGTCATGCAAACTAATTACATTTGAATGGTGCCAGCCGATTCTTCAAATGCCCAAATATCGAATAAACTAGTCTAGTATACGGTTAAAAGCATTTCTCAAAAGGATATCCATTTAACGGATCCACAAGTCCCGATTCCTTCTTGCTCTAGTTCATATTAAATTTGATTTTTCCATGGTACAACCAATTAATCAAGCTATGCTTTGAAGCCACCTTTTACCTAAACTAGTCTTGCTCCATGCCTTCTAGCATTGGCGACATCGAATAGGACTAAAATTAGTGTTTTACGGAAAACTCAGAACCTGCTAAATTGCATATGCATACTTCATTAAAAAATGGTTTTCAAACCAAAAAAGAAGGAAAAAATCGAAAAAGAGAGAAAAGAAATCTTTTTTTTTTTCCAAGTTTCTCTGTTTTTCGGTTTTTCTGATTTTGAAATTTTTTTGATTTTCTTTTCCCAACGAAAAGACTTTCCTACTCTATAACGATTAGTTACCTTAATACGGACACAAGAAATGACTAAAATGCAGAGAAACCCATCACATCAAGATTGATTGGAATTGGGTTTATTCGACAGTTGTATAATATGGACCAAAATTGACCAGGTGTTTCGTCCTCAAAGGAAAATTGCAAAAAAGGCTAAATTAGTGAGAGAGAAGCATCGGGTTTTGCTATGTGACTTTATGCACAATCCGCCACCACCGGTGCCCTTTTTAAACTTCAATATAATTTTACTCTCAAGCAATAGGAATTATCATTTGAGATGGTCATGGAAAAGTGTTCAGCGGCTCCAGTTTTGAAAACAGCTACATTTCATTATGATTTATTAATAAACGGCTCAAGCTTATATCGTATTATCACTTCGGAGTTATGCAATTACACCCCCATGATGATAATATCCCACGTCTCTTCGGCGATCGTGCCAGCTATTGCACTCTGTGTATCAAGTGTGCCATTTTCAAGTCAGTCATAGTTATAGTAGTAAGGAAATGTATATCAGTCGTAGCCAACCGTAAACTGCTATATTGCTAGTTCCACAAGCATGAGGAACATGCCAGATAGAAGAAAAATACAAAGTGAAATACGAGGGTATAGGAACAACTCCTAAAATCATCCAATATATAGACATGATCAGTTGAGTACTAAAAAAGGCACGGGTATGTAACATCCCGATTATGCAGTATTTTGTAACATTTATCATCATATCAAAGGAAAGAACCGGTCAAAACTAGTACAGCAGTAAACTTGAGGTAGTGGCTTCAAGAAACAAAATTCAGTAAGGTAGGACCAAAAACCCAATTATGTGCCAGTATTTCTGCGGCCAACACGTGCAACAAAACCAGCTTTAATAGGTGCAACAGATCGCCCAGAACCACACTGCAATGAATGGTCGATTAGTTTAAGTCTCCAACCCTTAAACAAAAAATAACATAGATCTCGATTTGAAAGACAGCATGCCACTAGCATTTTCCATTACAAAACCCTATACAACAAAACCTTGGGACAATGCACAGGTCACATCAAATAACAAGCAAAAAGAAGGCATTTATTCATGCTTTGATCAATAGCAAATTCAAGTAAAAGCAGAAAGGATGTTCACAAACTTAAGAAATTTCAAATATTTTCATTAGCTATGTATTGATATGTTGCAAATCTCATAGATATAATAGATAATTCAAAACACCTTCCATCATATTTTATCACGAAGAATCCATCAGATTGCAATAAATGTCTGGTTCCAAATGTCATAGATAGCATTCCGAATCCTCACCGTTAAGGAATATCAGGGGAATAAAACAATTAGAAGTTGCACTCATTTTCAGAAGATTAAGAGATTATCATGAATATCATCTCAAATGCTCAAAACTACTCCCTACTAGCTTTAGCATTCCAGCAGCTAGATGATAACTCCCATTTCTCTAAATATAGTTGTATTTTACATCATTTTATCATTCCTGCATAACCCTTATAAACGAGTATTTAAATGCTGCATCATTTAACCATTAAAAAAGAAAAACCAATATCATGTATCACTAATGTAAGCATATTGAAGAAAGTCAATTTATATTATCCGAAAGGATTAATTATGAAAGGCCATAAAAATGTCTCTGACTTGTGAAACAACAAAGTCTTTACATGCAAAATAGTAATTAAGAGACGTCTACATGGTCCAAGTGGAACAGATCATAGAGAATAGATCAGCACATGAAGCAAGCCTACACGTATATTAATATTAGCAGGACAGTGGCCAGATATCACAATTAACTCATCTACTGAAAATGTCAAATTTAGAATGCCTTGTGGGAATTATCAGACTGAATATCCAAGTAAAATGCCATATAATAATGCATGCAATATATTACAGAGAGAGAATTGCATGACTGCCTGAGTGCGCATGAAAGAGAGTAAAATAAGCACCTTCTCGCATCTAAGAAAGAATAAACGATTCTCCTTGGTTAGTATCGTGTCTGGACTTTTACATCCAATGCATATAACATATTCATCTGTCCAAAGGCAGAAAGCATACAGTTAAAAACAGATCTGGAATCAGAACTCACATAACTGATAAAATGAAAATGAAAATGCTAAATCATATTTCCAAAACCTTTAATCATAGCAATGTAGCCGGTATGATACATTTTTGGTCAATTAATGGGAAATGCATTGCTCTAGGAAGATACTTTTCTTATCTACATGACTCCTTTATGATAAAAAGGTGGTAAAATTAGGGAATATGTTCTCTAATCATCCCACAGCTTCAATTAAGCTATTCAAGTATTCTTCCTCATCTGAATTCAGACCTCTTTACCTATTTGTCACTTTTTTTTCTTTTTTTCTTTTTCTTTTTTTTTAGGTTAACCCCTTCTTATAATTGATTCATCTTTTCGCAAGATGATAGATAGGCTTGGTTTTACGTAATTATTTTCAATTTTTGAAGAACCACGAGAGTGCATTGTTCTTATAGTTATTTATTGCCTGGATCGGTCCTTTGAAAAGTGAAGTCACTAAGGACAAGGTCCAACCACATCAATCTCATACTAAATTGTGCAGATCAAAATCAGAAGATTACAACAACTGAGAAAGCTCCTATAGAAGTGGCAATATACTTCAATTTATTAAAAGCCAGTGCTCTGACAAATCAATCTTAGCAAACCCCATCCTAGCCAGTACGGTCATATTATTGTATCCAGTAATGTCACATGGTCCAACAGAATATTTCAAAGCCTACCTAAGAAAAGAATAGCAACTTACTGATGTAACGTCGTAGAATTCCTTCAAAATTCTTGGGAGCAAATCTACCCTTAACGACCAATCTCTGTTGCCCATCAAGGGATCCACTTGTACCCAATTCTGCCAACAAGAAGGCCATAACATGGTCTGGCTGCCGATGCATCCTGCAATTCATTTTTCCAATTAAGCAAGTGAACTGAACTAAAGTTCCACAGGCCAGAAAAGAGCTAGCATCGATGACAAGTAGATACTGATAAATTACCCTAAAAGGAAAAGCAAAGACTAATAGGGCTAGTCTTTGGAAGAAACCCAACTTTCTGGCTGATTGTGGATTTTAAAATTCATAATGCAGGACAATAATTAGGAGTTAGACACATGCTTACGTTTTGCAAAGATCCATGAAATTCACAAAGACAGTTTTCTTAGTCCCTTCTCGAAGGACTTGTGGAGGCCTCATAACTGTTCTACGCCGATCTCCAGCAAGCTCTGGATTATTCTCACGCAGAATATTGAACACCCTACCAAGAAGCTGAAAGCATTCTACATCAGTACATGGGCAATAACAAGTGAATCACTAAATACATTTCTAGCCTAAGATTGTGAGTGAGTCGAGCCTACTCGCAAATTACTTAAGTTCAACTTGGTGATGGCTCGATTTCAACTTAACTGCAACCAGTTAGGCTCAAGCTTAAGCTACTTGAGTAGCTATTGAGCTAGCTCAAGTTTCAAGATACTCAAGTTCAGTCATCTTGAGAACTTATTCAAAGCTTTTATACATCAAAAAAATAATTATAAAAAGCATTATGCCAAAATTCAACTTATTTTTTAATCAATCGAGTCCAATCAAACCTAATCGAGCTGAGCTTGAACTAATTGAGTCGAGTAGAGATCAAGCTTGTCAAGTATTATTTCAAGTCAAGCTCGAGCTTAAAAATCAAAGCTTGCTTGAGTTCAAGGTTCGAGGCCTTCATTCAAGTCAAGTTTGGCCCTTCTCACCTAAACAAGAATGACTTGAATTCAGAATTCCTGATCTAATACTCCGCTATAATGTTTCCACATAGCTTGGAATTCTTCCGTTTAAAAAAAAAAAAAAATGAAAGTACCAAATTGCATAAAATCAAAACAGATTACTTATATACCATCCAGAACAAACCAAAAATACATATGTTTCTCATTCTGACCTGCTGCTTCACAAAAAATTTAGTAACATGAGAAAGCACAAGCCTTCATCCTAAATTAAATCGCAATATCAATGATAACCAAAAATAATTATTGGAAAACTGCATATCACCATATATTGGGAATAAAATGCACTGACAATCAATGAAGCAACTCATGAAAGTTCTCAAAAAAGAGAAAATACGTGCCGAAGATGAAGTTGAAAACAACCTATTCAAGACCACAAAAGAGAAAGGAAACAACACAAATAATTGAATGGATGGCATGTCATACAAATTTGATCATACTAATCAATATCAAAGTCAACATTCCACTTAAAAATTTGAAGCAATCAGACAACCCCTTCACATCACTCATTACATGTTCTTTATTTTTGGGGGGTATATAATCACTTGTCACATGTTGGTAGCTTTGTTTGGTACACAACTATAAATTATCCAAAAAACATAAGGTACATATTTACAATATTACCATCTTGGATAGTAACAACAACGCATCCTAAATTTATATTCCTCTTAAACACCTACTTAGGCTGCAGATACTACAGACGATCAACCATCTAAATCAGGCAAAGTTACCTTGTCTAAAGACAAAAGAAGATTGCAACTTATAATTGTCAAGTCATCAAGTCTAACTCACAGCACATAAAGCAATAATATTCATATTGACATCGGGACAAGGATACCTCTTCATAGAGATAATCGCGATCACTACCCTCCCAAGGGTAACGAGGATGTAGGTCAATTCCTTCTCCTTCTTCATCCTCTCCAACATGATCTGAACAGGCAATAATCATTAGCTTTTCCATTTCCTTCTCACTACTTGAAAAGAAAAATGAAACTTCTTACCATCTTGATCTTCCTTGCCATCATCATTCTCATCATTCAACACACTTTGCTCCACCTATAATACAAATCGGGTAAGTATGGTTGATTGACCTGGAGCTGTGTCAAATGGCAGAAATAACCCAAGCCTCTAAACACACTAAACTTACTGGTCTCTTCTTCTTTTTCTTCATACCAGCGAAAGTATTATCAAGGGTATCAGAAACTGCAAGGAAGAATATGACAAAGTCAGGTTGCACAAATTTGTAAATCAACAACATTCCAAACCACTGAAAACTTTCCAAGAAATTAATGTTGCAGGTGACAAACCAGAGAGATTTTCAGTTTTCTCAGCCAGCTTGTCCACAGAATCATCCGCAAGATCCTGCATTACATTTTTTCTTCTTCTTCTTCTTGGTTGGATCGAAAGGTGCAAGCTGTAAAATACAAAGAAATCATTAAATTGCAGGTATTCAATCCTACAGCCTTACTGCAAGAAAGAACTTCCAGTCTGCTAAAGGTTCTGCTAGCCCGCAATTAAGTTTATTTTTATAAATTGAACCATCAGTTCAGCAATTACGATATGCCAAACCAATGTATGAAACAGCAAATAAAAACCAAGTCTAAATTCGCTACATCAGTACTGCTGCATTAACTCCCACATACAGAGAAACTGCAAACCATTTTTAGATGCCATACTGCACTTAGACAAAAGAAGACAAGAAACAACAAGAAATAACCAGCAGAAAAATTTGTGTTTACTTACTTCTGCCACCTCATCCTTGATATCTTCATCTGCCATGATTTCTGCCAACTGATCAATCTTAAGTAAGTATAAAAGCAGCCTTGAAAGAAAAAAAAAAAACAGCTAACGTCTAACACTGAGAAGTAAAAGGAGAAGACCATAAAAGAAACACATGAAAAATCCATTGAAAATTGCATCCAACTAATATTGAACAGTAATCCAGGTGCCGCCCATTATAGCTAGAAGACTAAAAAAGGCAACCATTTCAACTAACACATTATCACAACCATGAAAACATGACAATTCAACAGACAAAGAAATATAAGCTCAGTCCACGAAAACCCAAATAACAGAGCTTCAGAAATTTATAAAACATATTCAATCTAAGCCTATTGCCCTGTAAGAAAAGATAGAAAATGCAGGAATTATTTACTTATTCAACATAAAGAGCAAACTCCCAACCACAATTTCACTGTTCCTGAACGGTTCTGCCTACAGTAAGTCAACCCCTTGTACGAATAATTAGCCAATATCGTTAGGACCAATTCAACATGCAAAACCCTAGACAATGAAATATCCAATCAGAGATATATACTTCATCAAATACCGCGCTTTGGATAAATAAATAAATATATATATTTCATACCCTAAAACTGAGTAGGAACAATTAACACAAAAACCCTAACCAAACCCATCACAAAAATTTTAACATACCAATTGAAATGCTATTCCATTGATTCTCCTTCTATTAAAAAAATTGATACTAAATTATATTTTAAGGACGACTATAATAATAAAAGGACATGGCTGAAATTCAAACAAATTAGGATGAGGAAATAAACGAATAACAAAACAAACATGAGTATCGTATTTGTACCTTCAGTTAAGAGTGAAGAAACTCAGAAATGTGAGAAAAAAAGAGAGAAATTGCAAACCCTAGCTGCAGCTATCGAAAATAAATATAGAGAGAGAGAGAGAGACCAACTGTAACAGTAACTAATGATATCTCAGGGCTCCAGATATACAGGGCTTTCAGAATGGGCTTGTGATTAGGCTGTGAATTCCAACTTGTACACCCTAAGCCCCAAACCGGCTAATATTTCAAACCTCCCCTTTAAAACATTCTTCGATGGACTCTTTAGATAGCTTGTTTTTTATCTGTATTAATATTTATATCTATATTTTATTTATATTTAATTTATTTAATCTTTTCATGAGAACAGCCAACTTTTATTATTTGTATCTATTGTTTTATAAATAATTTGTTAAAAAAATTTTAAAAAAATCTCTGTATTATCAGAAAAAGCTAGCCAAATAACCCCTTAATGTTCATGAAATATAAGAGGGAAAAATAAATGATTGTGAATCTAAGTATTTTTTGCAATGCCTCAATTTAAAAGGTGTCCAAACATGACTTCAGCGCAATAGCTGTCACATCCCTACAAGGTACCCTAGCTGTAATAATACACCATGTAACTAAATGAGGCCTCCTGAAAGTTACATAAGTACTGCACAATCAACGTTCCTCATTTGAAGTGGACAATTAAATTAGGATTGATAATTGTTTTAAGTGAGAAAGAGATTGCATATATATATATGTATATATATTAACCATAAAAAAACATAATATACAAACCTAGGTCATTACATAATTATTACAACCATGGTCTTCAGGGGCTTCAACAGAACCTATTACAGCAAAAACTTACAAGGAAAATCAAAACTTAACTTATACTATTACCAACAATTACTAAGTCTCTATTACATATATGGTCTTCCTCCCAAAAGAATATACAAGTCCATTCTATACTAACCCCCACGTCAGTTTGGTCTCAGTCTTCTTACTTGTAGTCTTGTAAAGCAATAGTCTAATATAGCGCGAGCAAATAAAGCTCAGAGAATAACGAAATATTAACATATATCACTAGTATCAAACAAGTTTTGTTAGTAACCATATGCAATACACTCATCAAACATATGTAGTAAACATGGTTTGAATAACCGAAATTCAAACGAATGGGGTTTTACGCCCTTCCAGGGGGTTGAAGGATAAGTTTCGTAGTTCATGCCCATGAGAATCTCGAAAATAAAGAAGGGGGACTTTTCCATTATCTTTTACCATTTCCAAAATAGTTTTCACATAAACACCCTCCATTTCTTTTAGAACTTGAGCAACCTCACTAAGTATTAACACTGTAAAGCTAACTCTAACACAGGCAACCTCCTTCAAAACCTACTTAGTTCTTCTAAAGTTGATAATCCTATGGCAACCTACAAGCAGATCCACTGGTCCCAATAAGCATTACCACATAATCGAAATGTTAACACGTGACATGAGTACCATGTTAATGCAATATGATGTTATGAAATGCATGTCATGTTAAATTTAGAAGTCCAATAAACTTAATTCCATATTATCATGTTGTCATATCAATTTCAGATGCTCAATAATGCAAACTATAATTTAATGTCAAGCAAGTAGTTGTCTCTTTGATTATTAAAGTTTACAACTTAAACATAAACATATAACATACAATATTTCCTAACCTAATGCATTTGATTCCTTATAATTGTGACTAGATTGTATTCAACTATTTTACAATCATAAGCAAAATGATAGGCTTCATGTTACTCACCTGTGCATTCTCCTTTCTCGTCGTAATAGTCCGACGAAAAGTCTAAATCGTGATCTCCTATAATATAGAAAAGCTTGGATCACTATCTACTTAACAAAGAAAAGAACGATTAACCAAGATTATAGAGGTAAAGAATACAAAAAGACAAGTTAAAAGCCCCATGCCCTGTAGCAAACATCATAGGAAACACAAGCTCCACCACACCCCATACGGCTGAACATTTGGGCAAAATTGATGACCAATAGCCTCCACGCCCCGTAAGGTAGGGTATATTAGCCCAAGCGTAGAAACATAATCTACCACGGCCTTTGCCATGCCCCGTGGATAGGAGCGTATCCACCCAGAACACGAATAGAAGTCGCCACGCCTTCCTCCATGCCCCGTGGTCATAAGGCAGTGAAATACACTTTTACAATTTACAATTTTACATACTTTAACCAACTTTACTTGTCTCAATTCCATCCAACACACTCAAACACCATCAAACAAGTCTCGTACTTCCCACTCACTCCATATCCTTCAACTCATGTCAACTCTCCACATCAAGATAACCAACCAAAAAACCAACCGTAAATTTAAGTTTTAGAAATCCAACTCCACTACTGAATACTTATACTCCATAAAACTGACATCAAAACTCATGACTATGTAAAACAACCATTAACCAATAGCAACACTTATTCTACAACTACTTAAACATAAAAACAACAAAGACAAAGCAATAATTAACTTACTATACTTGCTTTAACTTATAGATGGATGCTTAACTTGCTTTTCTTAGTGATTAAAGAAGAAGAAAGTGAAGATAAAGAGAGGAGTATGTGTGTTGAAAATGTTGGTTTTGAAGAAGACAAGGAGGAGGAAAATTGAAATAAAATATGACACTTAAAGGATAATTATATGCATAAATACAAAGCTTTCCTTTGACTTTTAAGGCAATTCAAAAGTGATTATATGTGTGTACGTGCATGGGAGACTTGGGAGTTATGGTAGATCATCAAGATTAAATTTATAGCCAAATAAGTTAAAAGCAAACACATATTAGACCATTATATTTCTAAAATATTAGTATTATCAATTATTCAAACCCAAAGCAAAGTTTAGTAACAATTTAGTTTATAAATCCTATTTGATAAAATAATTCCTTATAAGAATTTATATTGATTTTGTTGGTAATTTAGAAATTAAGTTTACAAAACTCGATTTTCTATAAGAATATAAAGAATACTTAATTGACAATTTCCTTAAATCATTTCAATTGATGATTTTAAACTTCTATTCTTACTAAATTGATTTTATAAAGACTATTATACTTAAATTTACTCAAATTTCATATTCTACAACATACTCATTCGAAATACATTAAATCTTTATTTTCTAATTCTATTTGTGAAAAATCTGAGGATTACAGCAATAGTCCCACTTTTTTATATAGCTTACTTCAATAGAAAAGAGTATTCCTGTCTTAAGTAAAAATATTTTTTAATTAAAATAGTTTTTCCTTAAAAAGATTTTTCGGAAAAGTGACATATTTTTAAATGTTTGGTTAATTATGAAAATACTTTTCCTTTATTTACAATTTAGAGGTAAATCATATATTTTAAGTATAAAAAATGAAAAAATTAAATATATTATGATAAGAAATAATTAAAAGAAAAATATTTTTTAAAAATAATATTAAATATTTTTGGATAGTAATGTTTAGTAGATGGACTTGTAAATTGATAGAAAAATGACTTATACATTTATATTCCATAAGTCATTTTCCAAAAAATAAGATATGAAAAATCTATATTTTTCAAAATAAGGGAACATGTTTTCCTTTAATTATCCTATTTTTTGTTAAATAAATACGAAAAAATGAAAAGACATTTTCCTCAAAAACATTTTCATTGAAACAAATGGGGCCTTGTAATCTACTTATCATTTCTCGTTTGTATAATATATAAAAGCACCGTAAGGGTCCCATTTTTTCTACGTGGCACACCTTAATGGAGGTTATTACCTAAAGTGGGTATGCTAAGGGCTTACCTATCTTTTACTCATTTATATAATATATAAAAGCCACGCACAAGTTTTAAACTATCGCTATCGATCAGCGATTACTAACTCTATTAAAAATTATAGAGTGATATTAAAAGATAAAGAATAATACTTTTTTTTTTTTTACGATCATTTTTATTCAAGTTATCATTTATAGGTTACCTTCTAGAAATTTTTATCTTGAAATAACTTTCATTTTATGAGAAAATAAGTTAGTTTCACATATACACATGGTTGTCAAAATCATGATTTTATTATTTCTTGGAATGCATAGAATCGGTAGAATTGTATAAAATCGTGCAAAACCAGTAAAATTGTACATCTAAATTCATAATTTGACCTAAAGCCTGCACTTAATAAATTTTGTATATATTTTAATTAAGAAAAAATTATATAAAGTCATAAACTCATAAAAGTGTATATTTGACTCGTGATTTTGATAACTATGCATATACATGAAACAATATGTATTATTATAAACATGAAACTTTAAAATTTTACAGATTCCATAAGATAGCCTATACACGAGACATTTAAGGTGGTTTCTATAAATTTTAAAAATATTATTAGAACAGGATTGAAGGTTTGACCCAGACATGCTAAGGGTTGAGAGGTGGAACCGAATTTAACCAATTGTTGAATCGAAATCGTTAAAAAGTAAAAATATAAGTAACATTTTAATTATGGAAAACAAATATATATGACATTATTTAATTAAATTGATATGTTTTAAGTTTGGATTATGTTGGTTTTGGTTGATGCTAATTAAGTTGTTAGAAGTTTTGTTATTAAGAAATGTTTGTTTTAAACAGGTACTCTTTATATAAGAGTTTGATGTTACATGATATCTTTGTGGATTAGTAGAATAATAGTCTTAGTGTGTCCATACCTAGTGAGGACACATAATTGGTTATAACACCTTTAGATTAGGGCATTACAAACATTTTGTGAGAAGTTGTAGTTGTAATGAATATATATAGATCCCCTAATGTGTAAATACTTTAATAACATTTGGAAAAGTAGTCTTTTTTCTTTTATGGATATTTCAATTATGTGAATAAATTCTTGATTTTTTGATATATATGGTGGTTCGTTGCTGCCATAGTATCCCGAGAGATACTTATTGGTTTTTTTTTTTAAAGAAAACTAAAGAAAAGAGCTACCTTTACACTTTCATAATTTTTCAAAACTAAAAATATAAAGTTATTATATATATATATATATATCTTATCTTTCCATAGGATTTTGAATCACATTAAAAGGAGCTCGGATGAGTAAAATGTGTGCAATTAACCAAGATGTGTCAAGTCCGCAACTTTTGAGCACTATATTGTACATGCAGTAACTTGAAGATAATTTTTTACCTTTATACTTTCATTATTTTGCAAAACTCAAAAAATAGAAGTTATGAATGTCTTTCTTAGCTGTCCATAGGATTTTGAATCACATAAAAAGAAGCTCGGATGAGTGAAATGTGCGCAATTTACCAAGATGTGTCAAGTTTGCAACTTTTGGGCACTATACTACACGTGCAGTAATTTCAAGATAATTTTTCACCTTCGTAATTCCATAATTTTGCAAAAATAAAAAAATAAAAGTTATATATTTCTCTTATCTACCCACAGGATTTTAAATCACATGAAAATGAGCTCGAATGAGTGAATTGTGCACAATTTACCAAGATGTGTGCGATTTGCAACTCTTGTCACTATACTGCATGTGCAATAACTTCAAGATAAATTTTCACCTTCATACTTTCATTATTTTGCAAAAATTAAAATATAAATTTGTATATATCTCTCTTAGCTTTCTATATGATTTTGAATCACATCAAAAGGAGCTCGGATGAGTAAAATGTGTGCAATTTACCAAGATGTGTCAACTCAGCAACTTGCGGGCACTACATTGCACGTGCGGTAAATTCAAGATAATTTTTCACCTTCATAATTTCATTATTTTGCAAAACTCAAAATAATAAAAGTTGTATATATCTCTCTTAGCTCTCTATAGGATTTTGAATCACATAAAAAGGAACTCAGATGAGTTAAATGTGCACAATTTACCAAAAGATGTCAAGGCTGCAACTTCTGGGTACTAGTCCATAACAAGCAAATAAAAATTTTGCACACGTCTTGGATTAATCCAAAATAGCCCATTTATGCAAAGAAGGTATAATTTGCAGCCTAAAGTTCTAGAAGGTATAGTTTTGATCTTTTTCAAGCATTTTCACTTCATTGATTCAAAAATCACCATTCATTGATTCACAACAAATTTTCACCATAAAAGTGAATGTGTTATTTTACACATTTGTCGAGGGCCATTGGTCATAGCAAAACTTCTTTTAATTTTATTAAATTATTGGTTGAATAAATAAATTGAGAATTTTTATATATTAAAGAAACAACTTGTGCGCATGCTAATAAAGTGCAACTACCAAAGCTACAATATAGCAAAGGAGGTCTAAAATCCTGGGGTGAGTATATGAAATACATGTTTAGATTTATGGGAAAACTACCAATACGATAAATCATGGCATTGAAACCATATGATATAAATATGTCGGAATTTACTTGTCTTTGAATGTAAAGAAAAAAAATAAAAGAGGGAAAGAGGAGAAATTGGGAGCTACTAAACATCCGTCGAGGCCTATAATCAGCCTACGACCTTGGATAAAGCCCAGCCTACAAGTGTCTAAGCACAAAAACATCATCTTAAAATGAAGTGGATTGGCCGAACTAGCACGTTCAGCAAAAATGTCAACTGTGTTAGGAAGCCCCTCCGATGCCTTCCTTAATGCACTTGCATAATCCCACAGCCTTTGAATCTCAAGATTAAATCTCCCACTAATTATCTTGAAAGCATATTCTTTTGCTCGACGACATTAACTATAACTCACATCAACCATCAAATCCTCTTTAGCTTCCTTCTTCATGTTCATATCTGACATCTTCAGCATTATTTGAATGCGAGAGAGAATATTTTCCAAGAACCTTATACGTTATACAACCATTCTTAAAAGCTGGCCCACAAAATTCACTATGTTTATCCTTGAATATTTTCATAACAAACTCCTTAGTGCTTGACTCATAGGAGGCACAAATGGAGAAGTTGCAATTCGGGTTTTTGCATTTGAATTGTATTCTTCTTTCGTCATGAAGGGTCAACTTCAACTTATGTCTATCGTGGATAGAGAAATTGTTCATAACATCCTTGAATTGTTCTCTACAAAGAAAAACCATGCCAACACCTACATAAGAAGCATGATTTTGTGGATAAAAGCGATCCCTCGTTTTGACTCATCTGCTAGGTCTCACACCTTTGTCCTTTTGCTCCTCTCTACTAGAGCATTTACATGAACCACCTTAATCATTAGAAAAGAGATTCTCCACAACATCTATAGAACTACCTATATGTCCATCATGTTCAACAGTCCCACTATGTGACCTCCTTAGCTCGTCCTTATAATCTTCAAACAACGTATCAACATCTATGTGGAAACCCTTGATCTTATAAGCACCTCTATTTGTAATGAAGCTCTTTTTCTTCCTTCTTGTAGCCAACAATTCTTCATCATCGTTATCAAACAAGTAATCTACCTTAACTATCTCTTCCTCCTCATTTGACTCCGAACTATACCCTTTAACACCCTCCTTACAAATTCGTCCTAAAGTATGCTCCACGTAGAGATGCTTGCAGCCACACCCCCTCAAGATAGCAACCATCGCATTGTAGGAAGCATTTTCACCTAACCCCAAGTATAACAAACCATCTGAGATGCTTCTCCCTAGGACTAAAAAGAAAATCTTCTCTATGTTCAAATAGTGGAAATCACCAAGAAAGTAAAGGAGTGTCTCCTCACTGATGTTGTTGGCATCAATTGTCCAACCTATGCACTCACCACTGATATACTGTCCTCCTTGATCTTCCCCTTCAAACTGCCTTCCTACATGTATGAGAAGATTGACCCTGCATATTATAGAAACAAATTAGAGGAGCAGTCTACATAAGCAACGTGTAGCAAGTCTATTGTAATCTACTGTGTTGTTTAACTAGTATGGCTAGTTTTGCATTCCATAATATACATAGAGCACCAAAAACAAACATAATGTAAAACATGGTATCATAGACAACCGGGTTAAGCTTCACAAGGCATGATACCTAGATTGTATAAAAGATACAATATCTGCTAAGGTAAAAAATCTTTACAACACAAATAATCAATCGAACAAAAAACACGATTGTATGACAGCATAAGTACAGCTTTGTAGAGCCATATGCTGGGATAACAAAATATAGCTTCTTCTATGGTTATGTCCTAAGAAGGCAAGAAAAAATAAGCATTGAAAATGTCAAAAATAAGTTACCTTCCACGAAGGTTCCCAATTGCAAACATCATTTGCCAGCAAAGATTCTTTGTTTGACTAGTCATTATGTGGGACAAAGGAGATAACATTGTGTCATCTTGCTTGCTCTTGCTAATGGGAAAGTAAATTGCTATTGTTGTCACGCCCCAAAGGATACCCTAAACGTGACAATCCGCCATACTCAATATCAAAGCTTAAGTATTACAAACTTAGTCATCTCAAAATAGTAGTTTGAAACATAGAGGACAAACTTTGAAACAAGTTGTTTAAGAAGACATTCATAATAGCAGTTAATAATGGAAATCACAACATAAGTATAAAAGTCTTACAAAATATTAAAGGGCATTCCCTTAATAAAAGATAAAGTCCATCATAGTCTATTCAAAAGAGATACATTGGAGATTTACTTAGAAGTCTAAGTCTATAACTAGTATTTGACTTCATCTAAAAACTCCTGAATCCAAAAGGTAGTACTTATGAAAAGTATCATCTAGGCGTCAATCAAAGATAGGGGTGTTGCAATAAATATCTATAAGGGGTTAAGTTTCTTTGCTTAGTGAGATTTATTTCCACAAATAAAGTACTCAAACAAATAATATTCAAACAAGTTATTTAAATAAGCATATGAAATGCAACAGATACGTGAGCAAACAATACATATGATTTCCTCGAATCATATGTTGAATGGATTTACCCCTCCATTCGAAGTTAGGTATTTCAGCCATAATTCACAAATGAAGTTTTTTGTAGTTTTTATACGAGCCACTACTAGCCGCTAAAATATAGTTATTTCGGGTGTATACTCATCATTTTAATCGAGCGAACATTCATCATAAGATAGATTTTCGGGTTCTACAGACCTTACTACTATACTCATCCCATCAATTGTGTAGTAATGAATGCAATATGACTCACTATGTGTTATGTATGAATCATTTTATTAAAGTAATCATGGCATAATATTAGATGTTTTAATAATAATCATAGAGTTTGTAGACATATCATTTATATACTAAATCAAATATTGTTTATTTAACAATTCCCGACTCGATATGCTTAACACCATTTCAACCATATATATAAGACACATGCGCTTTCATGTTTTTGTCTTTTCCTAATTCTAATGCCACCAATCTACAAGCAAAAACATAAGTACAAGAATGTAGGAATTAAACTCACCCAGCCATGGCAGTAGAAAGCTCCTAGTTGAAGTAATCTTCTGGATAAGGAAACTCATGCTCTTCATTATCTAAACAAGAGAAATATCTAAAATGAGTATTTCTTGAAAGTCTTTAAGAAAATTTCTCATAGCAAAGCATTATTAGCATTAAGGTTTTAATGGTAGTTTAATAAAAGTAATTCTTGGTTAACTTTTGAAGAAGTCTTTGTATGTTAACAATACTAAAATCTATGATGACATTGTCTAAAATTCTTTGAAAAGTATTTTGTTGATATAAAGTTTCCAAACTTTAATGAAACTTTTCCTAAGTGATAAAATAACATTTTTAAAGTAAGTTGAGTTTATTTTCTTTTAGTTAAAAAATAACTTTTTGTTTTATTAAGACAACATTCAACATGATCATGCACGGCATGAGTTTATAGCTAAGTAACATGACAAATATATTTAATAAGAAAGATGGAAAATATAGAGATAAGCAAATAGTAAATAGCAAGTATTGAAAGTCTTAGCCTAAATCAAGGCTCACGGACTTAAACATAGGCAAGTCCAAAAAGGAAAACAAAAGAAATAAGAAAATTTTGTTTTGACTTGATGAAGACAAATATAAGAATAGAAAGACTAGTCTTAATATAAAAGCATAGAATAAATAAACTGCAAAGCATTAATAAATAAGTAAATAATGGTTATGTTAGTAAGCTTATATACTCTAAGAAATATATATATACATATAAATATAGTTACTAATATATAGAAGTCAGATTAGAATAATAATAATAACATGTAACAATATAACAATAATAAAACAACATAATAATAAAATGAGATTTATTCATAAACAAGAACAAAACATGAACATAGTGTTGCTTCCATAATACTTAAATGTTTAAGAAACACACACCATGATCATGTTAAGTTACAAGACATGGTAAGAAAGCATAGGTAAAAGTTTTACCTAAATTAGAAATATGGAAAGTAGAAAAAGAGAGATTGTTTTGGTATGGAAATGGTAGAGATGTGGGAAGATGAGAAGAGATTATAGAGAAAAAAGTTGAGAGGTGATTTTGAGAGAGTTTTGTTAAGGCAAATGAATGTGTGAAAGAAATGGAGGAAGAGGGGGTATTTATAGAGTTTTGTGGAGGGAAAATTGTGTAAATAAAATAAATTTAAAAAAATTGTGTGTATGTAAGGAGAGGGAGGCGTCGGTTTTGCAAAAAGGAGGAGAGGGAGTTGATTTTTATTTTTTTTTTGTAATTTTATTAATTAAAAGTAATAATTTATAACGTATGATGTGAATAAAGTTATATGAAAAAAGTAAAAAGTAAGAAATAGGTATGATAGAATATAAGAATAGATTGTAGAAAAGTATAAATAGGTGAATAGTATAGAATAGTACTATGAATAATTATAAGACAAACTAATACTGGTAGTAAAGAAAATACGTGCAATTAAGCTATATATGATATTTTTAAATACCAAAAAATTATAAAACTAATATTTTTGAAATCCTTATATTTTTACGAATATAACGTTGTTATCGAAATATTTTTACTGTCCAGTGTACTAGGGCACGGTTTTCGAAATATGATCTCGTTCGGATTCAAAACAAACTAAATTTTAATGAATCTGTTGTTTTTAAATTTCTTTGTATTATTACAGACTATAATGCACATTTATCTCAATTCCTTTGTTTAGGGATTAAGAGCGCGGAATTGCCAGATCTAAACCTACTAGTATTTGTTATAAATTTATTGACTTTAAGGTTTTCGGTTAACTTTCGGTTTAGGATTTTAGCATAAACCGGAGCATAAATCCAGGGGCTTACAACTAACCCCACTCAAAGAAAGTTTTGTCCTCAAAACTTGGCTTTTGTACCTGATTCTTCAAACAAACTCGGGTATCTCCTTTGAATTTCATCCTCGGCCTCCCAAATGGCCTCCTTGTGAGAATGGTTTCTCCATACACTTAACATACCGAATCTCCTTGTTCCTGAGTTTCTGAACTTTGCGATCCAATATCTGAACAAGATGCTCCTTGTATGTAAGGTTTTCCTTCAACTGTACCAACTTTAGCTCCATGATTCTGTCAGGATTTGGAGCATGTTTCCTTAATACTGATACATGGAACATATTGTGTATACCCGAAAAATTTAGTGGTAACGCTAAGCGATAAGCCAAATCACCAATCCTTTCAAGCACTTCAAATGATCCAATATACATTGGGCTTAGCTTACCTTGTACTTGAACTCGGTGTATACTCTTAATGGGGTTAACTTTTAGATACACATGATCTCCGACTTCAAACTCAATAACTCTCTGCTTCTGATCCACCTAACTCTTTTGTCAGTCTTCAACTTCTTTCATCCTTTGTTGGATAATTCGGACCTTACTTGTTGCATCTTGGATGAGATCCAATCCAATAGCTAATTTTTCCACGTCATCCCAAAACAAAGGCGATCTACACTTCCATCCATATAAGACTTCGTAGGGTAACATCTTGATTGTCGAATGATAGCTAGTGTTATAAGCAAATTTAACCAAAGGCAAATGCACTTCGCAGCTTCCTTTGAATTCCATAACACAAGCCCGAAGCATGTCTTCCAAAGTTTGGGTTGTCCGTTTCGATTGTTCATCATTCTATGGGTGGCAAGCAGTATTGAAATGCAACTTAGTTCCCATACACTTCTGCAAACTTGTCCAAAACTTTGATACAAATCTCGAGTCTCTGTCAGATACTATCCTACTGGAACTCTATGTCGCCTCACAATCTCCTTTATATATAACTTTGCTAACTTATCCTTAAATAGGTCATATTAATTGGAATAAAGTATGCTGACTTGGTAAGTCGATCCACTATGACCCATATGGCATCGTATCTGGCTAGTTTTCGAGGTAGACCACATGTGAAATCCATCATAATCTGATCCCATTTCCATTATGGCATAGCGAATGGTTTCAGCGATCCTCCCAGCCTTTGATGTTCTACATTCACTTGCTAACATATATGGCATTTTATCACAAAGTCTGCCACTTCTTTCTTCATATCGTTCCACCAATAGTGGCTTTTTAGATCTTGATACATTTTTGTTCCACCAGGGTGCATTGTATACCAGAATTGTGAGCTTCTTCCATAATCCTCTTCTCCAACTCTTTATCATCCGATACACATAAATGGGTAGCTCAATTGGTGAGAGGTGTTGCTTTTAAGGCAAAAAAAAGCCCCGTGTCCTAAGTTCAAACCGCGTGGCTGCAGCTAAGGTGGTCATAAGCATGGGAAGAATAGTGTCGAATTATGTTCGATGCTACTAAGCTCGACGGCCTGAGGGTAATCTAAGGGTGGATCGTTACATAAAAAAGATGCCTTTTTATATAATGATCCGCCCTCATATTACTCTCAGGCCATCGGGCTTAGCACCATCGCACATAGTCGGGTCCCCATGCTCGTGACCACTGTAGCTGCAGCCATCACGATTTAAACTTAGGATATGGGACTTTTGTTTGCTTTAAAGACAACGCCTCTCACCAATTAAGCTGCAGCTCAATTGGTGAGAGGCATTGCCTTTAAGGCAAACAAAAACTCCATGTCCCAAGTTCGAACAGTGATGGATGCAGCTGAGGTGGCCACATGCATGGGGAGAACAATACTCGATTGTGTGCGATGCCACTAAGCCTGATGACCTGAGAGTAATGTGGGGGGCAGATCGTTACATAAGATTTGGTAAACCCTTTTATGTACTAAAATTATTTGGTTTTTTTCCCCTAAAATCTAATTACTTTTTTGTTACATTTTGATTTATTAACCAAGATTTATAGCTCAATTAGAAAAGTTACACATTATAAACATATTGAAAGAATAATGAAAACATAACACGACAAAAATATGTCTATGAAAAAACGAATTTGCATTTCACAATTTCTTTTCATTTAAGATAAATTTTAAATAGGAAAAAAAGATAGAACCGACCATGTTTTGAATTTGATGATCATTTTGGAATTTAGTGGAAATGTGCTGGTGAAAGATAAACGAAAGTAGAGAAAGTTGGATACATAGAAGTCACATTGCTTAGTATTCCTTATAATGGAAGTTATAAATCACATGCAAGAACAAAATTTAGTATTAAGCTAAAGAAAATCCTAATGAATTGTTTAATCCACTATAAAATAAATAAATATATATATGATTGTCATTGTTATGGTTTATATATGTCTTCTCTATTTTATATTTTTAATACGATATAAAAAATTTATAAAAAAGGGCAAGAATTTGTTATATGATATTTTATGAAGGGCAAACTAGTCTTTCATAATAAAATATATTAATACTTGTTCATAGCTTTTATACATACATACTATATATATGCCTTTTATTCTTAGTAGTCACACTCACAATCTTAAAACCCTAAAGCACTCTTATGAGAGAACCTCCATTAAAGGACCACGAAGAGACTAGAGATCAAGGTATTCATGTTTGGAGGAAAGATGAGGAAAAAACCCCCAATCAATTGTTGGTAGTAGTTGTTGTTTGTGAAAGAAGAGGAGAACATCATTTGTTTGCAAGGTGTTTGCATTTAATGGAGAAATTAGAAAACACTAATCCTTTTGTTGCTTATGTCAATTGTTGATCATGAAAGAAGAGAAGAAGAGTTATTTTAAATTCTAGTAGTATGTTGATAAAAGTATTTACATGTTCATAGGATTTTAATTGAAGTTTGTATTTGTTTGGAGATCCAAGAAGGGATGTTTTAGAGTCTTTTTCGTGTTTTGGAGCAAAAAAGGGTACCAACAGGGGTCATAACTGGGATACGGGCCGTGATCTCCTATGGAGTGGCAAGTTCTAGATGATCACGGCCGTGACAAAGGCCGTGATGGCCATCACTATCCCATCATGGCTGCGATGGTCATCATATCCCCTATAACGAACGTAATACGGGGAAGGATGATATTTTCTTTTTCTCCTGAGCCTATCACACCCTCCATCATGGGCGTGGCCAATAGAGTGATGTTATAATTTCTTTTTTACTTTTTTAATGATCTTCCTGAACACCTAAACCTTTAGCAAAACATCCGATACACCTAAATCTAAATAGGAAGGCATATTTAGACCTAAAGCAGTAGTAGTTCTCTATAGCTAAAGAAGCTAGATAACTTTAGAGGTATAGTTATTTTCTTAATTCAAGTAATGAGTAAGTTTTTGTTATATTGATCAAGTGATTCCATTTTTATTGAGTCATCTATTCTAGACATTGTATCAGGTACGTCATTACCTTGTTTGTTGTTTGTGCATGTTAGGTATTAGTAGCTGAAATGGACTAATCATTTATTGGCTTTAATTATTTACTACTTGTGCTTGGCTAGGTCTAGTAGATTGGGAGTACTAGTGTTACTAGGACAAGGCCTTGATAATCTGTGTATGTCATTGTGAGTGCACACTAAGAGGATTTCGGTAGTTCAGGAGTGATATGAGTACAGTACCCAGGGTGTTAGGGAGTACAACAAACCAATATGTATATGTGTTCCCAATATGTATAAAAGTATATATATATGTTTGTTATGGAGTCATGAGTTAATCCAAGTTTAAGGTTAAATATGGATAATCTTAGGCTGTGTTGGTTATTGACTTAAGTTTCAGATAACAAAAACGTGGCTCATGCATTAATTATCATGTTGCATGTGAATGTGTGTGATGATTGTTTATGCATGTGTGCTTGCAGTTTTAACATACTGGGCTCTCATTCGATTCTTTTTAATTTTTTTCATGTACAAGTAATGATCGTGTAAACCGATGTATCGTTAGTTACTTTTGGAGAGTAGGCTACGAATACCACTAGCACTGAAGTCCTTCTAAGTGATTTAGAGATCATATGAAGATTGATGGAAACTATAGACTTAGTTTTATGTGAGGTCGATCTAAAGATCAGTAGGAGCATAGTGTTTTTATAGAATATCTTATAGTGATAACTTAAATCCTTGTAACATTAATATAGAAAATATTAGTTTAAACTCTTAAAGAATTAAGTGCATATTTCCATGACTGCTATGGTTACAAGTAAAGGAACTTATTAAATTTTGAAGTCATTGATATATGAGTGGCTTTTAAGCATTTATTATGTTTATTGCGGTTTAGCAAGTTTTGAGCCTTTGTATGTCTATACATAAATGGACATATGACGAGAGTGTAAATGACTTTAAATTTAGGGCATTACAATATTTACCTGGACAAATGTTAAGGACAACATTTGCATGCAATGTATTAAAGATACTTTTATGTTTTTCACATATCTAGCCCACAAGCTATGGTAATTTTAACTTATCTAATGAATGTGATTAATTGTGATTATGAAAATTTTTAATTCTAAAACCAAACTGTGAAAGAGTAAAAACTAATTTTTAATTTTAATTAATGGAACAAGGTATATAATTTTAATTTAGTAAAAATGTTGTAACACTCTAAAATAAGGCATTACAACCCGGCACGTATCCTTTCTTATATAAGATACACAAAGGCTCTATTATCCATAAATTTGTAAAATCATCACCTGTAAACACTCATAGGGTAACTCATAGGATTCCAAACCTGTTAAAAATAAAAACTCATACTTCATAAAACATAAACTCCTGGTTCAAGCATAAAATCCAAGTTGACTTCACAGTCAACAAATTCAACAGAAACTAAATGCTGTTTACTTTAAAATCTTTTCAATTAAAACTAACTATGAATCCAACTATGATCTCAAATGATCAAACATGTCTTCTCTCAGAAACTTGGTATATGAAGCCTAACTTTTGGCTGGGTAGTCAAGTCCACTATCGTCATCCCCGCTATCAAAGAATAATTCATAACCGGATAGATCATACACTATATCTTCTTCACCTGTGTCTGAAATTTAAAAGAATGAGCGGCGACGCCCAGTACAATAACTCCAATCCAAAAACAAATGCATATGCACATACAAAAGGCATACAATTCATGCAACTTAAACTAATGCAAACAATCATATTATTATCTTTCTTAAGCCAACAAAACAACACAGTCTAGTATTAGGCATACACTAATCCTGAACTTGGAGTTACTCGGACTCCATTGAAAATCAAACAACTTCTTGAAAATAAGAATCATATACAATATGGATGAGTAGGTACTCCCCAAACACCCCGAATCCAGAACACCTAATTCTACCGGAATCATATCAAGGCACGAGTCCACTAGGGACAACCTCACACCACGATCATCAGGGTGCTTCACCAGTATCACTGTCTGCCAGGTCTTTACTGGTCAAAGCCAAGCACAATCAATCATACAACTATTAATCCGAATAACGATTAAGTTTATTAAGAAAGTCTGATCCTATAAGCATTCAATCAATACTAAACTTATAGGTAAAATCAGCAAGGAAGGATTGGTCGTACCTTTCTCGATTTCAGGAATACAAATCAAATCCTCAAATCCGATATCAACAACGACAAAGACAACCTGAACTCCACAAACTCCTATATCAACACCAACAAAATTCCACAAACTCCAAATATACTGTTACAAATTTATATACATCAATAGACATGAATACATTATCAATGTATATCCTAATAGATATGAATTCTCCAAGAATCCTAACTTGAGAAGAATCTCCGCTATCTACTCTATCTATTCCGATCAAACTCCACAAATATCCTCAAGAACAACAACGAACCACACAAAACTCTACAATCACCAAATATTTTCACCAAAACCCTAATTTGCATAACATAAAGAACATATAAGGATTGTTTAACTCGTATTTTGTTTGAATCCATCATAGAGGAGATAAACTAATTGATTTGAATCGCTAAAACCTGACTTGCATTCACCAATCAAGGATCTCCACAAGTGCTAGGGTTTCCTCACAAGAACCTTCATGCAAAATCCAACCAAACCCTAAGAAACTTATACAATTTCATATTTAATCCATGAGAAGATGTTAAAATCACTTATTTTGAATCGTAAACACCTTCCGGATGATTCTCCAATTCTAGATCTCCAAGAACACTCCAAAACTCTCTTATACGAAGGAAAGAACGATGAAAAATAAATCTGTCGAAACTGTCTTTGGCGTCTCATATTTATATAATTTTAGTCATACGCCGGCCCTACGCCGGCGGCGTACATCTAGATCTTGCCGGCGTACACCCTACGCTGGCAAGATTTACACGAGCGCTGGCAGCGTTCATCGGGGCTTTGAATTCCAGAATTTCAATTCTTACTACATACGCCGACAAATCCATGACCTACGCCGGCGGCGTTCATGCCGGTGTTGAGAGAAACCCTAGTGAACGCCGGCAGCGTTCCTTCCAGCATTAAGAAAAACACTACTGTTCCCATCCTACGCTGTCTCTACGCCAGCGGTGTAGATTCTACAGGAGGCGGTGTACAATCTGTCAAAAATTACAGAAATCTAAACTTTAATATTTGTCCTACAGCCAAACTTAAACTTTTGCAATTTACTTGTTTTGACCTTAAACTCATCCTATATCATCTCTTGATTCATAATTCATTATACTTCCATCTTTATTTCTATATTTTACAAATGCTTTCAATGAGAGTTAGTTTTCACACTCCGATCCACCCCATCAATGGGGGGAGCTCGAAGTGGACAGTAACTTACTTCTCAACATAACTTAGTGCACCATTAAACTTTTCCAGGCCTAGAACCACAAATTCCCACAAAAAAAAATTATTGTACATATACGGATGTTTTATGAAGATGAAAAAGGATTTTCACAAGGTCATTAAGGAAGCTCAAAATCATTAGCTTATAATCCAACGAAATTAGCTAATTTTAGCAAAACTAAGCAGTGAGAAAATCTAAAAGGTTACTGTTTCTTATTTATGGATATTGTTTCAATGGATTATTTTATTTTAGTCAAGGGAAATATCTAAGACAATTCTACCGGACCTAACACTGATCACAATACCTATGTATCAAATGTAAAACTATGCAGAACAAGATTCTCTAGCAAACGACTCATTAGAGTGACAACCAACTTGAGATATTATTGCGGAAATCGAAGTATATTATTATACCTTTTCTAGTTTAAACTACTATTCACTACAACAAAATAAATTTTTAACAATAAAAATTTTGACATAGAAAATTTTTATTTTTAATATAAATTATTAGCAATATATTTGCAATGATTTCTTACGATGAACTAAAATAAAATAGATTTTATAATTTACACATATTTTAGTTAAGAAATTTTTGAGAGATTATCTACATATTTGCAATAAAATAAGTTGTATCACAAGTTCCTCTTTAACTTTATAGCAGGAATGTGAAACTTTTAGCCCTTTTTGTTATATTTTGTTGCAAATTTGTCTCTACAGGTAAATAATAAAAATGAAAATATCATTCAAAAACAGATTAAACCTGTCTCTAATTGTTTTAGATATTTTCAATAGTATAAAATTCATTTTTCTTTTTCTTTATAAAGAATAGCAAAAATATATTTAAATCTTTATTTATATTATATTTTGTTTTCCCTTGTTTCTTTCTAGATCAGTCCTTTCAAATTTAAGATTTTTACACTAAAAGTAGTCTTATAAACCCCTAACTCGCGATTACATCGCTCTCCCCACAAGTTTTCCACCTTAAAAAATTAATACGGTCCACGAATTAAAATAATAATCGAAATATGCATTTCATTGGCGAGTATGTCAAGGTCTCCTTCATATCTACCTATTTATCTATTATAGGCGTTTAAATTCGATTAATCATTACATTACATGAATGTTGATATGAAGCTACTCAATTAATTAGGTTCAGATTGCTATATTTAAATTTAGATGCCAAATTCATCTTTTTTTTTTTTAATTCATTGAAACAAAATTGAATTATTTGTCTTAATCAAATTTAATGCATTAAGCTAGGTATTTGTAGAAACCAGAATTCTATTTTTAATTTCTATAATTTTTAGGGAATATTCAATCAAGCTCATTGATAGTAACAAAGCATGGGTTGGTACATAGATAGCATACAAACTTTAGAAATATTAATGGATTTTCTTGATACATACTAACCGGTTTCTTAGTATTTATTGACATCACTGCTGTATAAATTTGAACTTATGTTATATTAAGGTAGTGAAAATTGACCGAAATGTATGATAAGGATTAACGACAATAACCAATGTCACACACAACAAAACTACAGCTAGTTCCAACCACGTGTCATTGGCAGTTACTTTGCTTGTGCTCATGGGTATATTATGGAGGCGGATCTGCCTCCACCGTAAAAGAATTGATTCCTTGCTATAGACAAAACTAATTAAAAAATCATAAAATTTACTAGAATGTTATATAAAACACAAGAATCGTAAAAAGAAATGTAGAAAGAATATCAGAAGATTAGGGGAAATGATTTTGCATTATCATATCCTTTTTTATATCGATATATAAAAGGTGAAGCCATATTTATAGAACAAGTTACATCATAATTTTACAAAATAAATTATATACTTATGGCAATTAAATATTGAATTGATATCCGTATTAAGGTTTGTTTGCATTGTCTAATTTTCATATGTATCTTATCTATAACTGACCTGCATCTGTATTTTATTTATATCTTATATGTATTATATTTGTTTATTAGTAAAAATGTATGTTTTTCATCTATATATGTTTATTGACAAATATCTATTTTAAAATGATAAAAATAAGATGTCAAAAAGACCGGAAACAGATAAAACACACTAACCTTAAGTGGCAATCATAAGTTGCATGGATATCTATATATATATATAATATATAACATATATTTACAACACTCACCCTTGGATGTCCATTTTGTAAATGTAAAAAGCCAACGCCTTATTAAAAATCTTACCAAGGAAAACTCAATGGGATAAAACCTTTCGTTAAAGAAAAAAGAGAACAGTGATAAACTCCCTCTTATTACAATATCACTAGAAATCTTTAAATCAACACATTTCAATACTATGAACCAATTTCTTAAATGTAGCAATAGGTAATATCTTAGTGAATAGTACTAGACTAACATTAAGCCAATTTTTGAATAGTAATTTCACCACTTTAGAAGATCATGGTAAAAAAAGAAATTTGGTGAAATGTGTTTATTTTGTCTCCCTTGCAATATCATTCCTTTAACTGAGCAATGCATGCTACCTTATCTTAATAAATTGTTGTTAGGAGATCAAAAACATGCTTCTTGAATATTTTTATAGATCTTAACCAAATATACTCTCTACTTGCTTTATGAATTGCCATTATCTCGACATGATTTGAAGAAGTGGCAACTATTGTTTGCTTTATTAAACGCCAAGATATAGTCATATTTCTATATGTAAATAAATAATCTATTTGTGATCAAGCTTTACGGAAATTGGATAAACATCTAGCCAAGATTGTTAAATTCGCAATTCTACATAGAATCGCAAAGAGTCTATAAAATCGAAATATAGAATCGAAATGTGAAAACATAAGTTTCTATCCTATAGCTTTGAAAAACTACATATGTGCTTACAAACATCATAAAAAAATGAAATAAATAATGATATAAAAAAACAAAGAATTAAGTTCTTTTTTTACAATAACTCTTAATTCATGTGTAACATACATATAAAAAGAGCAACAAGATTAGAATTAAGTTATTTTCATTATTTTGTTTGAACAAAGCTATGAAACGAAGGAGGCTAACTTTTTCTATTTATCTTAATTGTTAATTATATAAAAAAATTAATAAGCTTTCTCATAAACTTTATATCTATAACTCGACTTGAATGAATCATATAAATATAAAATGTGAGAATCGGGAGGAATGGAAAGAGATAGAGAGAGTGTGTGAAAACAAAATTAGAATGTGATAAAAAAATTTATCATTCTAATAGTTGATGAGCTTGTAAAAAATACGGTTGTATTTTATATATTTTAGTTATATTAACTCAATAGGTAAAATTGGTTAAAAACGTAAGATTGTACCAAGTTTGCATTAGACTCGGTTGAAATCGTGAGATTCTCCAGAAAAAAATGATTCTACGTATGAATTAACTCAGAAGGGCCTTATAAGATCGTGAACTTATAGAGTTGTATGGGAAAAATCGTAATTTTGACAACTATGCATCCAACATCTATATAACCAACTAATTGAGGTCTAGATTCATTTGTGTAAACAATCCCAAATCAATAGTTCCTCAAATATTGCAATATGTGCTTAATGTCATTACAATGTTTTTGAGTTGAAGAAAAGTTGTATCTTACTAACAAATTAACTAAAAAAGTATTACCAGGTCTCATATTATTAGCAAAATACATTAGTCGACCTATTATACTAAGATACGGTACTTCAAGACCAAGAATTTCTTCATTATCTTCTTGAGGTCGAAAAGGATCCTTGATCATATCAAGTGATCGAATAACCATTGAACCACACAATGGGTGTGCTTTGTCCATATAACATCGTCTAAAGACATTTGCTGTATAATTTAATTGATGAATAAAAATCTCATTTTCTAAGTGTTCATTTTGTAAACCGAGATAGAATTTTGTCTTTCCAACATTTTTCATTTGAAATCCCTTTCCAAATATTCTACTGCTCTTAGAAGCTCTTTAAGGGTTCCAATAATATTTAAATCATCCACATAAGCAGCAATTATGGCAGATTCAGATCTAGATCTCTTTATAAAAACACATAGACAAATTGGATCGTTTTTTATGACCTTCTTTTTAACAAATATTCGTTAAGACAATGATACCACGTGCATCCAAACTAATTTCATTTGTATAAAGACCTTCGTAACTTAATCGAGTAAATTTCTCGAGAACTTCTATTATAATCTTTTGGCATTTTAAATTCTTTAGGGATTTTTATATAGATATAATTATCAAGTGAGCCATACAAGTAAGTTTGCTCACATCCATTAGTCATATATCAAGTCTTTCATGTACCGTCAAACTAATAAGATATCGAAAACACTGGTAAAAATTTTCCCTACACAGGCGAGAGGAATAGGCAATCTTCGCCTTTTCAAAAAAGAGTGAGGCAATAATCACCTCAAGCATGCCAAATTAACCCAAAACTCACCTTAAGCATGTGAATTGAGGTGAAAGTCACTTCAAGTGTGCAAATTAGGTGAAAATCGCTCGTGCATGAGGATTGAGGTGACAATCACCTCAGACCATAGCAACACAAGACAAAAAATAAAGCAGACCAAAGCAAAAAATAAAGCAAACCAAAGCATACTTGTGAGCACTTATTGTAAGCAAACAAAGAAAATTTGAGGCGATTCATGCCTCAAGCTTCTCCTATATATATATAATATATATATCTCCCTCGTCCATCTTCTCTCCGCTCTAGTCTCAGTTTACAGGTACACTATCTGTGTTCCCGTTCTTCGCTCTCTTTTTCAAATGTTTATTATTTTTATTTGTCTTTGAAAATTTGAAGTCAAACATGAGAAGCTAGAAAAAAGTTGAAACATGGAATCATCTTTATCAGGTTAGTAATTTATTTTTAATGTTTCAAAATTTATCTCATTATATATTTTTTTATAAAATATTTGTGTATATTTGAAATGTCTATTGATATGATATATTTATATTATTACAGTAGTTAATAGTTTAGTAAAAACACTTAGGTATTAATAAATTATATATGTTATATATATAAATAAATATATTGTGAAGTATATTTTTTAAATGTTTTTTAAAATGATATTTATGTTATGTTAGTTAATAGTTTAATAAATTATTTATTCAGGTATTAATAAATCATATATGTTGTATCTACGAATAAATATATTGTGATTGCATTAGCTCTTGTGAGTTGTACATGATTTTTGTTTTTATATGTACATGTTTGTATATATCCTATAAATGTTGCATGTGTAAAAAATATAAATTTATTATGCAAAACCAATATGTAAATTTAATGTGTGTAATGGCTGTATGTAACATATGTTTGCATTGTCAAAAAAATTAAAAACATAGATGGGTAGGAAATATTTCAAAATAACTTATAAAATAGGAATGTCATTTCGTAAATTTTAGGATAAGATGTCTGAACGAACTTGACACATAACATGTGATCTAAGAACAAAGGAATATAGAAATGGGGTTAGTGAGTTTTTACAAGCAGCAAATCATCAAAAGGGCAGATGGATGATAAGATGCTCATGTAAGGACTGTCTAAATGCATTATGGCACTATATTTATATTGTCAAATATCATCTTATGTCAAAAGGAATGGCTTGATCATATTCAAGGTGGATTTATCACGATGAGGAATTCATTGAAATTGGCGATGAAAATGAGTTACATGATGATGTGAATAGTAGCGAAGGGAGCATTCCTAGTGAGTATCAATCGTTCGAAAATCAAGCCAATCACCGCTTTTTAGACGAATTAGCCGCTAATATGATTGATTCTAAGGATAACATGGATAATGAGGATGAAGGTAGTGGTGATGATGGTAACCAATGGATGAGGATATTTGAAAGTGCAAAGAGGTCGGTGTATCTAGACTTTAGTAAGTTTTCAGTGTTATCCACGATGCTTCATATGATGAATATGAAAGTCAATAGTAAACAATTTGTGAAATCTTTCAACAATTGGCTTACATTTGTAAAGAATTTGTTACTAGACAGCAATATGTGACCATCATCATCCTATGAAGAGTGGAAAATGCTCCGGCAATTAGGTATGGATGCAAACATCATTCATGCCTATATCAATGACTACATGCTTTTCCACGAAGAGTTTGAAAACCTCTATAGCTTCCCGGTTTGTGGTGAAAGGAGATGGGAACCTCATTCTAAGAAAAATAAGACTATACTAGTTAAGTTTCCTCGGCATTTTCCATTAATGCTGAGGCTATAACAACTATTCATGTGTAGGGAGATGGTATCGAAGATGAAATGGCACAAAAAAAAGTATGTCAGTTAGGAAGGCGTGCTAAGGCACCCTGCAGACAAAAGGCGCATTAAGGTACCTCGTGGACTTTGATCAGTGGAAGGGACTGGATGCCAAATATCCTTGATTCAGTGTGGATCTTCGGAGTGTAAAATTGGGACTTGCCACTGATGGGTTTACTCCTTACGGTAACATGAGCACAACATATAACATATAGTCATGTCTTTTATTCGTATATAATATTCCACCATAGAGGTGTATAAACGATCCATATCTGATGATGTCACTTTTGATTCCGGGACCTAGATCACTTGGTAAAGATATTAACGTTTACTTGCAACCTCTTATTGATGAGTTAAAGGAACCATGGACAAAAGGTATGAGAATGTTGGACGTGGTACATGGTCGAACATTCCGACTATATGTCGTGCTCTTGTGGACAATTAATGATTTCTTGGCATATGGTGATATTTTTTGTTAGATAACCAAAGGGTACAAGGCATGCCCATGTGCAATGTAGATTGCGTAGACGAACATGAAAACAATAAATTCTAATATATGGGCTACTACAGCTTTTGCCATTGAGACATTATTGGCTCCATGGTAGTAGAAGTTTTGATGGTACTGTGAACATGAGGCATCCACCAAGGGATTTCATCCACAATGACATTATGTCATAGTTGAGTTGGTACGAGTAAGTTCAGCTTGGGAAGGTATAAGAGAGGCTTGGTAGGCAGCGAAACGAAGATGGTACAAACTGGTGTAAGTATAGTCTACATTTTAGATTTCCATATTGGAATGAACTTCATATTTGCCATAATCTTGATGTGATGCACATCGAGAAAGACATGTGTGGCAATCTAGTTGGAACTATCTTCAGCTTAAAGGGTAAGTTGAAAAACACAGAAAAGGTGAGACTAATCCTCTAAGCAATAGGTGTTCTCCAAGAGTTACATTTATAATATCGGGCAGCCAAACTTTCAAGCCACCAACTACATATATGCTATCATCTTCTTCGCAGATGAGGGAGGTATGTGGCGTGATTAAAGATGGGTGTTCACCCAAAGTTACATTTATAATGCCATAATAGCCAAATTTCAAGTCATCAGCTGCATATATGCTATCATCTTCGTAGATGATGGAGATCTGCAACATGATCAAAGATATGAAACTATCAAATGGATATGCTTTGAATATATCATTCTGTCTAGGTGCTGACGAAGCAAGTTTAAGGGGTTTAAAGAGCCACGACAGTCATGTCTTGCTTCAATGGATTTTGCCTGTCATTATTAGTGGTTTTCTCAATAGCCAAATTTACGATGTGGTTTGTGATGTGTCGCGATTTTTCAGGGAATTGATTACTAAGGAAGTTCAGGTGAATTTGTTAGAATCATTAGAGAAAACAATAATTCTAACACTTTGTAAGCTAGAGATGATATTCCCACCTGCATTCTTTGATGTCATGATCCACCTAACCGTACATTTGCCAATGGAACCCCGGACGTGTGGATCAATTCATTATCATTGGATGTATCCAATGGACAGGTACCTAGGAGTGCTTAAGGGAGATGTCAAAAATAGGGCAAGATCGAAGGGTTCTATCAATGAATCATATGTTGTACAAGAGAGCATTCAGTTTTGTTCATTGTACTTCGAGAACATGGAATTGAGGATAAATAGACCTAATCAGCCATAGGATGAATTATTAGACAAAGGTTTGGTCTCTCATTTGGCATATTTGCACACCCTATTTGATCATTGGGTGTGTAAGGACCCGACATGCCTAACTCAAAAATCAAGCATGTCTAGTCTCCAACCAAGTATAACACTTGAGTATTACACGTAAGGTTATTCAAAAAGAAGTTGTCTATGTTCAACATTACTAGCCAGTTTTAAATTCTGAAATCGTTTAATTATATTCTAGAGATAACTGGGTTTGTGACGGGAAAACAAGCTTAATAAAAACATTTTCTAGCTTCTACTCGTACAAGTAGCATAAATTTCACTTAAACAAAGCTTTAAAATCTTATAACAGAACATGGGCTTCTTACCTAAGCCATTTAGGAAAATACTGATTTCAAAAGATAAATCCAGCTTTTTGAACAAAATAAAATAATACACAATAATCCAACAGTCTTAACTCACTTTACTCTCCTCTCAAACCTCCAAGATCGTCCATTCCCGAGCCAAACATCATCATCATCATCAAATCAAATCATCAACATCTAAACCATCATCATCTCATCAAAATTGTCATCATCATCATCATCAAAATTAGTATCATCACCATCAACAAAACAACACCTGGAAAAAAGATAACAACAACAATAATGAGTCGAAGCCAATATACACACAGACACACACGGATGGCATACAAGCCTAGCTAAATGCAATACAACAAATAACAAGTTATTATCTTTCATTTAAATAAAGCAAGCAACACATGAACACTTACACTCACACTCCGGAACAAGCCTCTGAGAATCTGGGGGTCTTGAGTAACAGCAGCTACTTAGGAGGTTGATATAGGCAGTCTGAATACATATATCTTCTATATCTAACTAAAAAAGAAGAAATAGCTTCATCTATAGTTTACAGTCAGCACACACATATTCTACCCATCACAATCCATAATATAATAAGGCTCAATCGGTCCCATAAACGTGAGCCTTACTATATTATTTCTCGCCAATCAAGATAGACGTTATATCGATATCGTTTTCCCCATCAGCTACCCACCGGGCCACTTATAAATGTCATTACATCATGACGAGGATGACCTAAGCGCTTAAACTGCCATGCCCCCTCAGGATAAGATTGCTGCTTCTCGAACTAGATTCAACGGCACAAGCATAAGCAAAGTTTTAATCCATTTTAAAATGCCTATCTTAACAATCATCATGCAAATTAACGCGTACCTTTCATATTTGAAATCCAAACAGGGACAGAGGGTATTTTAGAATTCATCTCAGAAGATAAATTAGGTATCTATGTCTATAGATTCAAGTATTAAACTTATATAAGAATTTAAATTAATTATCCACTTATATCAAACTTATGTTATAACCCTATGTGATTCGAAAATAATTAGAAAACCCGCCATGGCTGCGATGATCACAGCTCCAAGATACGGATTGTTCCCCATTGTTTGTCAAAGTATTTTTTTTCTCTTTTTATGATTCACTCATTATAGAAACATCATTATATCATTCATTTTCAAAAACATTTATATTCAAAGCAAACAAACATTTGAAACAACATATTCCCTATGTTAAACATAGATCATCATAACATATTAATCTAATCTGATTATTAGCTAGTAAACCCATTTTGACTTAATCTTAACCAAGTTGATTAAATTTAATCAATATAATTCATTTTAATTCATTCAAGTCCATTTAGTCAAGTTGAACTTAGGTTCATTAGCTTTGTTTATTTTATACTTAACTATAAACACTTAACTAATAAACACAAGTTTTTAACTTGATTTGGACACATTACAGCTTGAAACAAATGAAATATAGGCTTGATACGTTTAGAATTTCCAAATACTTAAAACATAAAAGTTATAAAGCTCTTTTTAATCTTTTTGTACCATCTTGAATCACCTCAATCCAACTTCGGATGAAAAATTTATGATCAAAATAGTATCATGACTAAACAGAAGCACGGGCAGATACATCACCCGTGTTATTAGCCGTGTTGTTCTAGGAAAACATGTCTTTTTTGAGTTTTTGAGATTAGAGAGAAGCACAGATAGATAGGGGAGGCTGTGTACTTATCGTTCTTTTTTTTTAGGTAGGTTAAAAACATGTGTTTTCAAGCAACAGTAAGGAGCACAACTTAATATAATGTCCCGTGTTTACCTTGTTCTCTTTGCCTTGTTCTTTGTTTCGAAAACTTTACTTATTTTATTACTTGTTTTTGATCTAACATCTTATAGTCAACATAAAAACCTAGAACTATGTTTTACAACATGATTTTATAAGTTTTTACTTCATATTTCATTAAAAACCACTCCACCAACTTCTAATCTACACATACATTAACACAAAGTATATCCTAACTTACATGCTCATATAATCATTATTCACCAACTTCATCACAAATTCTACATATAACTAGCATCTATCTATCATATACATACTAAAATAACAAATCAAATAAGAAAACAACAACTTACTTGTTTGTTAACTATTTGTTATTCATCCACTATGGCTGCTTCCTTCTTAATCCTTGAGCTACTATCAACTCATTTTCCTTCTCCTATCTCATTCTCTAACTTTGATTTCTCTTTTAATCTTCTTGAAATTGAGATTTGGAGATTATTTTTAAGAGAAAGAAGAGAGAAGACAACAAGAAAGAAAGAAAAGAAAAGGGAAGAATGGCAGGGGAAAAGGAAATAAAAAGATAAGGATATTTTAGAATTAGGGTATTACGTCAAGAACTTTCATATCTATATCTTTAGTTTTGAAAGTGCTCAAGAAATAATTTCAGAATCAATAGGTTAAAAATTAAGAATTAAAATAAGAACTTAATTTAGGAATTTAATTTATATCAAATTAATATTCAATTTGAGCTTGGCTTAAGAACTGATATTTTTAGGCAAGCAAATGATTTCAAAATTGATAAGGATTAAGGATATGAAATGTTGAGCCAAAGTTTAGGGATTCAAGAATCCACTAAACATTTAAACAACATTTTTAGAGGTTTAGGAATTTAAAATCTCTAATTTCAATTTAATCTAGTATTAACTTAATTATGTCAATTTGTCTAACTACATCCTATAACTCATTTGATTCATTTAATTTATCTAAACTCCATTTCTAACTTAGGTTAAGGTTTGGGATATTTAAGGGTGCATCAACCCTTATGGGGTCAGACGTTAAAGTTAACAAAATGCATTAGAATATGCTGAACAATTGTGAGGAGGTGCAACCATATGTTAGGTACAGTGCCTCACTTACATCAGTCGGTGTATCAATACATCTCGGTTTATTTGTTATATTTGTTGTAAACCAATTTATGTGTAGAAAGTTTAAGTAGGAAATGAATGTGTGTGGAGCACGGAATGTACGAGCACTCACGAGCAAGCATTTCATAGAGTGGTTTAGAACTAAGGTTGTTTCTCCACCAATTACTGACAAAGAAGTTCAAATGGGGGAAATTCACCAACTGCTCCTTCCAATCTTTTTGTAGATTATGCAACTCAGGACTACTCGTGTGGCACAAGTGTCGAAGGATTTAGAAGCACTGGTATGGTGCCTAGATGTTCACCAACATAATTTCAAAGCTTGTGTCATCGACTGAGTTCACTATAACACCAAGTCTAGAGAAATGTCCTTGAGATTGCAAAAGAGTGGTGTGTGCATACTCGGTGCACATAATAAGCAAAGGATAACTTTCTACTAAAGTTATCCAGTTAAATTACATGGGGTATAGGTGTATGTTTTTGTTCAAGTGCAAGTGGTTTGATAACTATCATGCTCCAAAAGGTACCCTAAACATGGTAGTCTGCTACATACGGTATTAAAGCTTAAGAATGACTTCATGAAGTCACGTAAAAGCTTCGACACTATATGTAAGGTGTTCATCACAGCAATAGGAGATACAAGTGGGAAGTGTAGTCTGAGAAAGTAAACATAGTATACAAGAATCTAAATAAATATTATCTTCAAAATCATAAAAATATGGCCTTTACATCATCTTAGGAGAATTTGTCCATCCCCCATCTTGGCAGTCTTGCAGTTCCTACAAATATCTCACTACTATGCTCTCATCCCACCGAGGTATAGTAGCTTCATCCACTATGACTCACTTCGTGATATGTATGAATCAATTAATGTAATTCTTGACATGCGATTAAGGTATTTTAAAGGCGATCGTAAAATTTGTACACTCCATCATGGTAATAAAATTGGAATTTAATTAATAACAATTCATGTCTCGATATGTTTAGTATGCTTTCAACCAATATTATCATGCATATTCCATTTTCATCTCTTCCTACTTCTAGTGTCTCTAGCTAGAAGTACAAACAAGTACATAAAAGTAGGAGATAAACTCACTTGACCACCCATGCCAAAAATCCTTTCTCGACAACCCTTGCCAAAAATCCTTTACTCCTAAAAGTCCTACTGTTATGGATCCTTCGGCTCCTCGTCACCTAAATAAAAGAAATACCCAGAATGAGTATTTCATGAAAGTTCTATGATGCGTTCCATCTGAGTTTAACAATTAATTCCACTAATCCTTTCCTAATATCAGATTAACAATAGGCAAGTGTACCTATCAATTGTAGTATAGGAATGGCTTATGGGTCGTATTCCTTGGGATCCTGACAATTACTATTACTCGCCCTTTCAATTATTATCTAGCAATCAATTCAATGTAGGTTTAATTACTATTTAATTAGATAATTCAAAATTTAACTATATTAACTACTAAATTTTATCACAATAGCATATAAAACAGAATTTTAACAAATCATTAACACAATATATAGAAAGATTACTCCATCATATTAACAGGAATTAACTAAATTCATCCGCAAATTACTTATCTGCAGAATTCTTAATTCATGATCATTATTCTCATAATAGATCAATCCTAATCCTAATTGTATCTACTAGAATCTCTTCTAAGTTAATAGCCAATTCAGAATTGCATTAAAGCTCTTATTATTCTCAAATTCTTTGAAAACATGCAGCAAACTTCTTTTAACATCTCTATCAACAAGAGTAGTTTGTTCTAGTGCCTTAGATCTACTCAAGGGAATTGTTTCTCAACCTTTTCCAATGAGATCTGATGTAGGAATATGTCGTGCACTACAATTTCCTAACTTTATTGAAAACCCAACACTAGAAATTCGTAATTAAACAGATTTATAACAGATATATATGCTTCCTGTTAATACGACTTCGTAAATAAACTAATTACTACTCACTCATTGACATATGAACACAGACATATAACGAACATAATAGAAACTAAGATAAAGATTCAATGAATAAGATAAGAGAAGAAGTAAAACCCCTTTTTAATGATTATAGAGTGGTTGTACAAACGAATTCTGGATCCAATGACTTTCTCAAGTTCTTCTTGGAATCCGACTCTCTCTCCTAAAAATTCTTTCTAAAATATATGATGTGATGTCCCCCTTTCAGAACGAATCACCCTCTTTATTCTATGGGGGTCGTGTTTAAAAACACGACCTTTTACTAAAACAAACTAACAGTCATACTGTTTCAAGAAGACGATAATGACCCATTTCTAAAAGTCACGACCGTACAATACTCATTTTCTTTGTAAATATGCATTTTGTACGGTTGTACAAGAGGGAGTGCTAAGTACTGGAAGTCATTCTTCAAACTTGTACGGGCGTGCAACATAAATCTCCTTCAATTCCTTCTTCATCACCACATGTACGGCCGTACATGTCGAATTCGCTTCAAAATTACTATGTGCACGGGCGTACAAGACCCTGTACCAGCCACTGGCTTGCATTTTCTTCACTTTGAGAGTTGTACGGCCGTACATCAAGTCTCCTTTTATGCATCCTTGCTGCTTTGCTTGAATATTGATTTGATTCTCCACATATTCCTTCCTTATATTACAATTGTGTTCAAAATTGACCTGGAATATATATATATACCAATTAAGCACCTTATCTAATAAAAATCCCATCAATTATATTATAAAATAGACCCAATTTGTCAATTAAAATGATGATAAATTATGCCTATCATTCTACTCAAACTTTCTAATTCTATTTTACTATTTTCGCAAAAAAATTGGATGAATAAAAATTCCAACTTAAAATGGTCATAACTTGCTCATTTTAACTTAGAATTCTGCATAAAAGATGTCGTTTTCTACCTACTCAAAAAAATCTATCTATTTCTAAGGTTATTTTTATCATAAAAGATCATTTGAGTTACAAAAAGGTTCGGTACAGAACTGACACGAAATTCCCATCCCTTAAAACTAAATTTTCCAAACTTTTTATCAACAAAAAATCCCATAGCAAGCACATAAATAATTATATAGTTGAAAAATCCTTTAATATAGATATATACTCATATATATACATTATTCTAGTGATGTTATCTCAATAATGATTTTTCATAAACAATTGAAGTTCACAAAATCTTTCTTTAAATTGTTGGAAGAAAAATCAAAATTTTGGATTTGTTACTAATGAAGGTTTACTCATTTAAAACCATCATTTTATATTTTCTTAACTTTATAAGGATAGATTTATTTCTTAAAAACTTGGTTCTTTAAATTGTCTAACAATTTTTATTTTCTTATGTGAATGTTGAACTAGTAATTTGAATTTAATTTGATTTAGAAAACTTACTTTGTTCTTAGTATTTTTGGGGTATTGATGTATACCTTATAAATAAGTTTTTAAGAAAATATTGCATAACAAAGAATTATCAACATTAAAAATTTATGATAGAATTTATTTTATTAGTTTGAAAAGGATATAGTTGAACCATTTTCCTAAGTTATATCCATTTATTTTCTAAGTGGATTCTTATTTAGTGAGTTGATTTTAGCTTGGCTTGAAAAGCTTTTCTAGCTTTTGGTTTTTATTAAAGTTTTGGTGATAATCTTATAAATAAGTTTTTAAGAAAAACTTGCAGAAATAAAGAATTATCAACATTAAGGTTTGATACTACATTTTTAATTTAATGGTTTGAAAAAGAGAGAGTAATGAAACTACTTAGTTGAATCTTGGAGAAGTCTTTAATATTAACACTTAAAATTCATGATGAACTTGTCTAAATTTTTTTAAGAGAATTTGTTAAAACAAAGTTCTAAGTCTTAATGAAAGTTTTTTCTTAGTAACAAAATCGTTTTATTATAAAGAGTTTAGTCTTATTTTCTTTATTAAAGAAGGAACTTCTTTTGTTTTATTAAGACAACAACAATATGATCATACATGAATATGAACTTATAGTTAAGTAACATGAATAGAAATAATTCATGTAAAAGAAAGAAATTAATAGAGGTTATGTATTGGGAAGTCTTAGTTTCTATCAAGTAGGGGTGTTCAAAAAAACCAACCAAACCGGGAAACCGAACCGAAACCAAAAAACAAAACCGAAAATTAGGTTAACCGGTCCATCAGTTTCGGTTTAGGTTTATGGTTTTTAATTTTTTCGGTTTTTGGTTTTCGATTTTCTGTTTCGGTTTGTAATTAAAAAACCCGATGGTTAACGGTTAACCGGTCCAATAATTATATATATAATATTAGTTAGTTTTTTCAAAAATATAACACAAGTATATGAAGTGAAACACGAACACCGTGACCCTAAGCCTTTTTCTCTTTATTTAATTATTTCTTTCCTATATCCTTCTACAGTTCTGCTGCTCTGCTCTCACAAGTCACAATCACGCCTCAGTTCTTATGCTGTCACGCACAGCACAGCTCAGTGCTCACCTCTGACCTCGCTCTCGCTGGCCTTCTCTTCTCTTCTCAAATCTCAGTTCTCTCTCTCGCGTCTCTCCCCCTTGGCCCTCTCCCCTCTAGAACAGATCTTAACTTAGAATTTAGATTCTCTCATTCTTAGTACCCTACCATGTTCTTGAAAAAGCCAACCTTACATTTCCATTTGATTCCAATCGGCTCACCCCCTTTTTTTGCAAGATCTGGTTGCTTTACATTAGGTTTGTATTGTTCTTGATTTTCTTCTTCTTATTGCTTCGATTTGGTTTTGGGTAGATTGATTTTGTGATTTCACAAGATCTGTTCGTTGAATTTGGTTTTGATTTATTGTGATTTCACTTTAGGGTTTTTCACTTTTGAAGAAGAGGCTAAAGAGCAACCTTGTCACGATTTCCAGGTATGATTTTTGTTCTATATACTAATTTGATTTTATGCATATATACATGTATATAACTATATATTTGAGATTTTGAACTTATTTAAGAGAGGGGAGCTTTACGCACTGTGAATGTGAGCATGGCATGTAGGTTATTATGATATATTATGGGAAAAAACTAGAAAAATGTTATTGTGGTTGGGAATCCACGAACATCATCTTAAAATCCTTCAGCAGCTTTTACAGATAATCTTTGCTGTTGCTATTGGAAGTGAAATTGAGGGTAATATGTTTATAGATTGTGGGGTATGGTAATGTGGCATATAATATTGTCGTGGTAATCTTATTGAGACAGTGTTTTTTTTTTTCTTTTTTCTCCTATACATTAATTGTGAATTTCCATCTGTTGTCCCTATTTAAATTATGGGAAAGTGATCGAGCGTATAAATTTGATCTGGAATCAGCTTTTCACCCTCTTTTATATGTTGAGAGTGTCACTGTTGGAAAGGCAAAATAATTAATAGATGACTGAATATGCTTTTGTTCAACATGCTAGGAAGCTTCCGGAGAGCAAAAATATTTCTTAACTTGTTACATCAAGAAAAGGGCCATAACATGTTAAGGCTTTTCTGTTCTGTGTTCTAGAGCTTCAATCATTGAGAAAACTTTTTGTTTTGGAGTAACGTAGAAGTGGACTCGTAGTAGCAGTGGATAATTTGTGACCATGAGTGTTGCCATACTGGTATTGTTTGTAAATACAAATCTCTCTTTGACATTTTGATAAGTTATTATTATTGTTTGTAAATATAAATCTCTGTTTGTGCAAGATATAAATATCTGTTCAGTTCATACCCTATCTTATAAGTACCAAAACTCAAATTTTACAATAATTCAATCCTTTATATTAATGTTATTTGTTGAATCAAGGATTACCATTGTTATTTGTTGGATGTAATCAAAGATGGATGCAACATTGGATTTTATATTATAATACTTGTGTGTAATTGTAGTGGCATATTTATAACTGAATTATATAAGTAAAATTAAGTGAGTAAAGTTTTCAGATTACTACTACGCTTTCAGCAGTTAATCCAATTGGGTTACTTTGCAACTGCTGGTACAAGTTTACTGTAGGGTTATTGCAAAAAGATTGTTGAATTTGGATGTGTTTTTTTCATGGAGAATGTTTTCTGAACCTTTTTTCAAAATGCTACCAACACTAGTTATTATCTTAATAATCTCAAAATGCTGCCAATACTAGTCGATTGCCCTTTGTATATATAATATACATATATTATTGTTGAATACATCTATTTTTTTTTCAATCTTTGCCTAATATATCTATTTTTTTTTTATATTGTTGTAGATGTCTAGCACTAGGGATAATGATAAAACCACTGATTCTACTCCAAATGTGGTCCCTCGAGGTTTAAGTAATGAGAATTTGAGCTCCCAACCTTCAAGTGCTGATGCAGCAAAACCACCTCCCCCTCAACCCGCTAATTCAAAGGTGCGTAAAAGAAAGTCATGGGTTTGGGAACATTTTGAGAAGAATAATAATGTCAATGATCCTCGAGCTATATGTAATTATTGCACCAAGTCGCTTATATGTCCATCTGCTAGTGGTACAAGTTGTTTAAGTAATCATCTAGGTAGGTGTAAAAAATATCCTTGTAATGTGGACAAAAGACAAGCAACATTATCTCTAAAACCTTCACCTAAATTTGACGAGGGGACTTGTGCAAATTTGCTTGCTACTTGGAAGTTTGATCAAGAGGAATGTAGAAGATATCTTGCTAGAATGATTATTGTTGATGAGTTGTCTTTTAATTTTGTGGAACATGAGGGGTTTCATGATTTTTGTCAAGTGATGCAACCACGTTTTCGAATTCCTTCACGTGTAACTATAGGAAGAGACTGCTACAATGTTTACGAGGAGGAAATGGAAAATTTGAGAAAATATTTTGAAAAGTTGCCTTTAAGAATTTGTCTTACAACTAATACATGGACATCCATTCAAAATTTGTCTTATATGTGTCTCACCGTCCACTTTATTGATGATAATTGGAAACTACACAAAAGAATTATTTCCTTTTGTCCCATTGCTGGTCACTTTGGGGAGGTAATTGGAATGGCTATTGAGAGATGTTTGCTTAATTGGGGAATTGATAGGGTGTTAACTGTAACCGTTGATAATGCATCTTCAAATGATTTGGGCTTACAATATTTGAAAAGAAGACTAAATAGTTGGAAAGGAAGTGTCTTGGAGGGTGAGCACCTGCATGCGAGATGTGCTGCACATATTTTGAATTTGGTTGTAAAAGATGGTTTGTGTGAAATAAATGATTCCATTTTGAGAATTAGGCATGCAATAAAATATGTGAAATCTTCTCCTTCTAGGAACCAAAAGTTTAAAACTTGTGCTGAAAAAGAGAAGATTGATAGTAAGAGTCTTTTGTGCTTAGATGTGGAGACTAGGTGGAACTCTACATATTTAATGTTAGAGGCAGCCTTGAAATTTCAAAAGGCCTTTGAGTTGTTAGAGTTCACTGATAGTAAGTACTCTTTGGACCTTGCTATGAAAAAAGGCACTCCAACTTTTGAGGATTGGGAATATGCTAGATCATTGCTGCCTTTTCTTAAGATTTTTTATGACACCACTTTGAGCTTGTCTGGCACACTTCATGTCACTAGTAATGAATATATGAAGAAGATTTATGGTCTTGGCATGATGATATCAAACATGATTGAAAAGGGTAAGGATCCTAGTTTGAAAGCAATGGCTCTTAGGATGAAGAAGAAGTATGACAAGTATTGGGCTAATATTGATAATATCAATGTTTTGTTATTTATTGCATTGGTTCTTGATCCTAGGTGCAAATTGAGATATGTTGATTACATGGTTGTTGAATTTTATGATGTGGGTGTTGCAAGCAAACTGAAAGAAAATGTGAGAGTTATTTTGGAATCTTTGTTTAAAGCTTGTAATATTTCCAATCTTATACCTGGTGTCCAAACTAGTGGAGAACCACAAGATGTGGACTCGCCTATAATGGTTGATGAATATCAAGATGTAGGCCAATATCTGGATGATATGTACATGAAACATGGTGGGGATGAAGGAAGTGATGAATCTAAATATGAATTAGAAAAATATTTGCATGATGATTGTGAGAAGAAGGTACCTTCTTTTGATATATTGAGTTGGTGGAAAACAAATGCATCTAAGTATCCAACAATTTCTTTGATAGCAAGGGATGTGTTGGCTATTCCTGTGTCTACAATTGCTAGTGAATCCGCTTTTAGCACTGGAGGTCGTGTGCTTGATTCATTTCGCAGTGCTCTTACTCCCAGACTTGTGAAGGCTCTAATTTGTGGGCATAATTGGTTGAGGAATTCAAGTAAACCCATATATCTAGAGCATGTCTTGGAACAAATTGAGTCGGTATCCATAGGTAAGTTTATTTCTACTTTCTTTTTTTTTCCTTGTTTTTAAATCTTTTTACTTGTATATTGAAACTCTTTATTGTTTTTCATTTTTGTGTTTTTCCTAGAAACATCTTGCATTATAGAAGATAATCCCCTTTGCATAATTGATGATTGAGAGGAGAATCAAGAATATAAGTCAATTTCTATTATTGAGGCTCATATATTATTGAATAGATTTTTTTGGATAGATTCACATGTTCTTTCCTTTTTTTTTTTTTTTCAGTGTGGCTACACCTTGGTGTCAGTAATGGGGAATACAAGAAAGTGATGGAGAATATAGGAAATGCTCAATTTTGGAATTTGGATATTGAGCTATTATAATTTGGAGCATATGCTGTTTGAAACATTTATGTTTTAATTATTGTTTGTTGTTGTGTTGCACTTTATTTTAAATTATTATATTATGGAGAATATAGGAAATGCTCAATTCATTCTTTCTTAAGCCCAGAGGAATTAACATGTCTCTCACTAGAACTTGTTGATTGTTTTCCTTAAGAATTGTATACTGTGAAGGGCAATGTAAAAAACGTTGCCGTAGTCAGATTAGGTGATGAGCTGATGATGATGATTGGTGGCTGGTAGCATCAGTTGGTGTACAAACATGAAGATGAATGTCATGAACTGCCTCTTTTATTCTTTTTTCGAATCCAATAATGCCAAACAAATCACACCCAAATGCCACTCGATACTTGTTTTAGACGAGCACTCAGCAATATACAAAGAAAAAACTAATTGGAGGAAAAACCTATACAGATGAAGAATTATCACACGACCATTATAAAGACAAATCTAGTTCATCCAAACTCTTCTTGATGCAGTACCGTGAATTGCTGCAATGTACACAAGCTGTGTGGCTGAAAGGATGATTAAAAATGCCTCCATTGTTCTCTGAAAATATGAACAAACGGAAATTTATCAGCTGTAAAACAAAAAAGGGATAATTATTATATTGAATGGTTAAAAACCGAAATCCGAAAAAATTAACCGAAAAAATGGTTAACCGTTAAGGCGGTTAACCATTAATAATGGACTGGTTACGGTTTGCATTTTAGAAAAACAGATAATTATGGACCGATTCAAAAAATAGTCATGGACGGTTAACCGGTCCATAAACACCCCTACTATCAAGGCTTCTCGGACTTAGACTTGGGTAAGTCTGTAAGAAAAATAGAAAAACAATAGGAAGTCTTAGATTTATTTCAGGTTCCCCAGACTTAGATTATGGGCAAGTCCAATAAAGAAATAAAAAAAATTGTTTTGACTTAATGAGAGCAAGATAAGACTAGAAAGACTAGTCTTAATAAACTTGATGAAAATAAATAAATAAATTGTAAGAGTCATAAGAGCATAAATAAATAAAGTTAGTATTAGTGAGCTTATATGCTCTTAGAATATATGTATACTTAAAATATACTTAATAATATAATAAAGTTAGATTAGGAGCAATAATAAAATAATAATATAACAACAACAATATTAATACTTGAACGTTGTGAACAAGACATGAATATATTGGTTGCTTCCATAATACATATGGGTTTAGAAAACACACAATATGGTCATGTTATGTTAAATGAACATGAGATGGTTTAAGGAATTTTTACCTAAGCTTATTTGTTGGTTTGAAGAAGAAATGAAGTATTGATAGTTGTATGTGGATGATAGTTTTATGAAAAGAAGAGAGAGTTAGGAAGAGAATTTTGGAGAGAGAATTTTTGTAGAGAGAATTTGAGAGAGTTTTGGTATGTTAATGAAGTGTGTGAAAGAAATGGAGGAAGATGGGGTATTTATAGATAAATGTGAAGGAAAATTAGATATAATTAAATAAAATAAAAAAGAAAAAATTAGATAGATGTTGGGGGGTGGGGTAGCTCGGTTTACATTGTTGAAGGGGGAGAGAGAGTGATGAAAAAAAATTAATTTTGATAAAAAAAGTAATAAAGTGTAAGAAAAGTTTAGTAAAAAGTTGTATTGGAAATGAGAATGTAAGATATAGTTGTATAAGTTGTAAAAATAGGTTTATAAGAAAAAATAGAGATAGGTGAATAGTAATAAATAGTAGAATGGTACAATAGATAGTTATACTAGACAAATAAGATACTGTTAGCAAGGAAAATACGCATATTAATAGAATATTCAATGATGTAAGTCCATTGTTGTCCACTCTACTCGCGGATGCTAACCAAGGAGGGGATGATTCTAATTCTAACTCTGGTGCACCAGTAGACCAGCCTACACAGGAGTGGGGTGTAAATGATTCATCGATAGTAGATGATGTCTAATGCAACATGATTCCTATCCCAGATCATGTTAGACCTGAGGACCTACATGCCATCACAGTTAAGCAAGAAGAGGTTGCCTGATATGCCGCTCGCGAGGAGGCTGATCTTAGGACACCGCCTAGAAAAGAAAGCATGTATAAGTGAAGGAGCATTGCAGGAAGTACAACCACTGGCCAACACTTAGCATGCCAAATGGGTACAAGAGCATCATGTGCAAGCCCACTAGGATGCTCAAGATGGAGTTTCCACTCCACCACAAGTCTTTCACAAAGTTGGTCGTGCAAGGTGTCGTTGGCAAAGCATAGTCAACATTTCTAGAGTCATATCGACATGGCATTATCGAAAAGTCATGGTAAGTTCATTTTATATCTAGCACATTTTTCATCAATATTATGCATAATTTTATCTATTTATTAACACAGTCTAATCATGTTAATATGCAACAAAAGTTCACAACACTGCCTAATTGGAGGAAAATAGCAAAGTGGTGGGAGGCCCTAAATTTTTTAGCAAGTAAATCATATAGTCAGAATCGATACTTGCTCAAGCAATATGTAATTTCAAATGGTGGAGGAGAGGTAGCTACGAGCAACCCTCCACAGGATATGAGCACAGGGCGAATGAATGGAGGGATTTCGTCCACTTCACGAAAAGAGATCCGGATATGTTTTTCAAACAATAGATTAAATGCGATCATTCCTAATCAATCCAACAAAATATCTTATTATTTATTTATTTTTTGTAGAATTGATCCATAGTTAACACAAGGAATCGAAAGAAGTAGAAGGTCTTGCACACGGGAGGGATTAACTCCATGATGTTACATATGTTTACCAACATGAGTCGATAATGTCCACCATAAAGTTCATTTCAACATAACGGCATATTGTAACATTTTAAGATAAACATGTGTTTTCACCTGCATTTTGTTTTATATTTCAGAAATTCACACCCATAAAGAACTACTAGTGGACCCATATTAGAAAGAAGAATGGGATGCCAACAAGTGAGTGGCAATTGCTGGAGGCCACCACTAATTATGAGAGTCTATGTAATATTTATTCATTCAATAATAAATTTACTATTATCATAATTATCGTTCACCTTTTTTAAGTTAGTTACGGATGGAGGAGCGTGGAGCCTAGGAGGATGCTATTGCTACTACGATAAGTCAGGACCCTATGATTGATGCTGCTATCATGGAAGAAATCTTAGGCCACAGTTATGGCTATCAACGAGGCATGGGATACGGTGCTTCGATCCTTGAGGAGAGGTGTTCTTACTTTGAACCCCCTTGGGACGAGACTCTTGTGAATTTGGATGGGGACATCGACGCGCTAAGGCACAAGGTTGAACATATGGAGCGTTTGTGGGAGGCTTATAAGCAGACCTTTAATGCAATCGTATAAGCAGTATGCGTCATACTCTTAGCTTGCACCCCACATGAATGGCCTGCTGGTGGGCTCGAACCCGGTTACCCGAGCCAGTGATTCAAACCTTTCACCCCGACAGCTCCACCTTCACAGCCATATTATGGCTGGCACAAGATGTCTATCCAGCCAATTGGCCGGCATGGGATACCGACTCAACACCCTGCCGAACAACAGGGTACCACTGGCAGCTCTAGACAACAGCAAGGGCATCCCCATGTATTGGGCTTCGTACCCTGGTCATCATCAGGATTAGCTTTCCATTCTACTTCCAGCATCCCTAGTACTATTCTTGCCCGTTCTTTGGCACAGCTCCACCATCAAGTGCTAGATCAAGTTAGCAGTATTGCCCACCACCCTATGGATACCAACAAACACCACCTTTTACAACTTCCACCTCCACATCCCAGATAGTGTGCAGTACTAGACCAACTCAAGTCTAGCAACGCCAGTCAAATAAAGGGCGCTAGACTTTTGGCAGGTTATGTGATGTTTATTTTGGTGTCATGTTGACTTTGCTGTTTTTTTATTTATACACTTGCACTATTTACATTATGCAGACTGATAAGCCAAGATCTCTAGTTTGAACTACTATTTGTATGTTGGCATTACTTATCTATTTCGATATATGTATCTTTCCATATTTCTATCATACATTTTATGTAATTTGAAAAATATAATTTTGTCCACATATTGTTATGAGATTAAACAATCAAATGTTTAAAAAATGAAAACTAATAATAAAAAATATATCTAATTTACAATAATATAATGATAGAAAAAATGTACATAGGTATATTTTGTTAAATATTAATATATATAATTTTTAATATTTTAATAAAAATAAATATTATTGACACATAGAATTTATTTTCTCTATCTTATATGTATAATTTGAAAATTATGAATAAAAAATATATCTACTATAATAAATTATGTATTTATTAAATATTAATACATAAAAAATTGACTATTTGTTAACAAAAAATTAAAAATTATTTATTTAAATAATTTATTCTATGTGTTATATATAATAATTTTAAAATAATTAATTTTTGGATTGAGGGGAATTTTGCCTTAGATTTGCAACTAGGGCAAAAGTATATCTTAATAATTGAGGCGAATTTTGCCTCAATTTCAATTGCAAATCTGAGGCAAAATTCCCTTCAATAAAAAAAATTCAAATTTGCTGCACCAAAATAAAAGTGTGGTGGGTTTTAATTTCGCCTCAATTTAGACAATACATAGGCTACATTCGCTTCTATTCCTCCCTATATATTCGTTACCTGCGTCTTTTTTTTTATTTTACCCACGTTTAATATTTTCATTTGTCTTCCCTTGAATCTCTCCCCATCTAAGGTGCAATTTTTCCTTCTATAAAGTTCGTTTCATTGTTTTTCTTACTATTATTTAAGTTTACGATATATATTAATCTTGTTGTGATCTTTTAGGTATTGTGTGACATATGATCAATATATTACCATATCTTAATGGTAAGAATATATTATATTTATAGTAATCTTCATTTCATGTTATTTATATAATAAATAATCTCTATCACTAACATTAATAATTTCATGTTATTTTGACAGGTATTGGAATTAAAACATGGAATTACCTTATGCTGCATGTATTATGCTTAATAATTCTCTTATTGAGATTTTAATTTTTTAATAAAATAAATTTAAAATAATAATATTGCAAAAAAATGTCACTATAATTAAATCAAACATAAAAAAAAAATGCAGGTGAATTTAGCCTAAAAATGGAAATTGATTTGAAAAAATAATTACTTTGAGGCCAAAATCGCCTCAATTGGGAAATAAAATAAAAACAAAAACAAAATCTCCTCCTAAGGTTAAAATCGACTGAAATTGGAAAAATTAAGGAAAAAAAGGAAATAGTGTGGAAATATTGAGTTTTGATCTGGGAGGCGAAGGTCGTCTCAAATTTCAAAGTGAGGTGATATTCGCATCAATTTTATCTAATGCAAGATTCACACTGGTACATTATATTAGGTGACTTTCACCTCTATTTTTCAAATAAGGTGAGGCTTTTTAGGCGAAAAACTGAAACGATTAAATCACGTCATAAACTAAATCAAGCGAATTTTTTATCTACTGAGGCAAATAAAATCACTCAAAAACTCATATCCATACCAATGAAAGTTATTGCATCCACCATAGAAGATTATGTTTCCTCATAATCAACAAGGTCTTTGAGAAAAATCTTATGCAAATCCTCATTGCTTACATTTTTCATATTCACTTTGCATAAATACCCATTTGCATTTTATTGGTTTCACACCTTTAGGTGTCGGAACTATTAGTTCGAAAACTTTATATTTTTCACGAAGATTCAATTCTACTTGTGTTATGATGTACGCCAAAGATGACTTATGAAGAATCAAGTTGTTTTAGGGTTTGTGATTTGAATACAAAGGAAACTAAATGATATCAACAGTGATATAGTTGGATATGACACACCAAAAATAACCCAAACTGCACTCTCTCTCACCTGATATTACGTACAAGTAAGAATAAGTGGTTTGTTCGCCACAATCTTAGAAAGATTGATAAGAACACAATGAATTGCTCTCAAAATTAAAAGGCAAATTCAAAGGATATGATTAACTAAAAATGTCTAGTTGTCTAGGGTTACAAAAGGAGGGTATTTATATGACCTACTATAATGACAAACTTGTAAATAAAATAAAGTAAATAAAAGAAAATTCGCACAGTATGGATTGAGATCACGCCCCATGTAACAGGCATTATCTCCTTTCACGCTTCCCATCATAACCATATTTTAGTCGTGATCTTCTCTGGACAATCTTCCGAGATTAGTGATAGGCTCATCATGTGCGTATCATAGACTGTGACCTCCTCTGGACTATCCTGTAATATCGACAACGAGTTCCATCACGGGCGTATCGTAGACTGTGATCTTGTCAAATTCAAACCAATATCGTCAGAACCGGACAAGCTAGGGGGTCAGGGGTCGAGAGGTCGGATCGGGTTCAATCGAGAGTCAAACTGCGATCATGAAAAAATAAAAATGTAAGGGATAATTTAATTATAAAAGACCAATATGTGTGTAATCACTCAATTAACTCTATATTTGGATCAAATTCATCAATTAATTATTAAATAAATATGATTTAATGATTATATTTTATAAATTTATAATAAAGTATGAATAAATATTTAAATTTCTAATTTTTTATTTTTATTTTTTTGGATCTCGGTCAATCCGGGTCTCGTCGATTCGTTGCAAAAACGAGTTTTAAGTGAGACCCGGCCCGGCATTATACCGGTTCCGGTTGAACCAGGTTGAACCAGCCGATCCGGGCCGATTTGATAACCATGGTTCAAACAATCAACACTGTTACGCCCTGGGTTACGGGAGTTATTGTGCCCATTGTCTTCGTGTTTCCTTCTTCATGCGTAACGCTGGAATCATAGCTGTGGTTGACATGGTTATTTTCCTTCTTTCATGTTCTCCTTCTAAATTGTTACTAATTAACCCATGCTCCTTTATGCCATATATCACATAGCCATTTATGAAGTTGTATTCATCTTCATGAGTCCAAATCCTCATATTGTTTATCTTTTGATGTAAGCTTGATAATCATCAAAGCGATTCTCCCTTTCTTGAATGGATTTGGCAAGGATCCTTTGAGTTGGTTTTTAGCTTCCTCTAATGCTAGCCTTGACAATAAATGTTAGGATCTAATTCCTGTCATTACTCTGGGGTTGTTGAAGATTCGCCCTCGAATCTAATGGATAGGAAATCTCCATGTCATAACCTTCATCCAAAATTAGTATAACAAACTTCAAGGAATGTGAATGTACATGCAGAGGGGAGTTAGCGCAATAAAATGAAGTGTTTTCCTCACGAGTGTATATAAAATCTCTCATCACTTATGTAGTCCTTTCACACTTGTGTTTGAAGTGTTTAGCTCTCAACTCCCTGCATATTTCTCTCATAATTAATTCACTCACTCTCTCAGCATAGAAGGAATTTGGTACAAAAATCAAGTTTTCATCGTCCCTTGCTTGTGGGTGAAAAATATTTATCCACTCCTCTTTACCTCTATTTCCCATATTGATTCTAACCATTGGGAGAATAAAAATAGTATGACAAATATCATAGCTTCTCCATAAACCATTGTAATCAATCTTAAATTTCACAACCCTCTTCCAATTCATAACAAAGTTGTCAACTTCACTCACAAATTTCTCAAATAGTCTAAAATTTCTCTATCCATCAGATTGCACAAATCCTCCATTAGCTTGGCACATGGCTTCATAAAAACCAAAGGAACATTTCCACACACATATTCCTCCCTCATGTCATCTCCACAAGAATAAGTAATATCATCCCATAGCACATGGCCATTAACAAAATTATGATCATAGATAGCCAGTAAACATTGTACCAGCTCATCAATTAACCAACAATTACCAGCTAACATCTCTTCTAAAAACCCACTTACTACTAAGGTATGATATTGATCATACCTGAAGAACATTCTATGCAGTTTAGCTTGCCCCTTTGGAAGAACCACAACTATAGTAGGAATAAGAATATGTTGATCTTCTAAAGACTCAATGGAACTCGATGATGATAGAATAAGTGCTAGCTCTTGAAAATTTACTTTTCTACCATACCATCTTGTATCCTATTCATAAATTTCCAGTAAAGAAGTACATGAATCCTCTTCTTCAGCACGGCATAAAGATCTACCACCAAAGTAGTACTCATTCATTGCAGCATAAATGCAATAACCATTCAAAAGAGAGCAAACAAACACATCATTAGTAGGTGGATTTGTTGATATCGAGCTTCCTGTTACTCCAAAAAATATATATGAGACATGATATTGTCCATGAGAGATCGACTAAAAGAATGCTATTAAAAATCATTTCAGTAGTCAGTACTCCATATATCTTGACTTTCTCTACAATAGGATCACATTTAGAACACTCTGCAATATAAGTATATATTCATTGGACTCCAATAAGTATCAATAGGTATCTCATTTATTTTCACAGGACATACAATATCATAACACCTGCCTACGTTCTCACTAATCCTTGACTCAACATGCAATTCATGATCTTGATCAATGCTCACTTGACTATATTAGTCACATGGTGCTTCAAGACTTCCTTTTACAAACAATTCTTGTAGTGGCTCTTGTAAACCATGGAACCCCTTAACACAAGACATAGCTCTTCCACAAAGGCAACAACTATCCATAACACTTCTACACCAAATCACAACATTCCTCTTATATATGTAATCATCAATAATATTCCAGTGAATGTCAATAAATATCTTGATCTTCTTTACAAGCAAAAGATGACTACAATACTCATGAGTGCTTCTCAATCAACAGTGGATCAAAATAACACAAATGAAATAGGGAACAAAATGTGATAAGACCTGGAATGATTTATAGCTCCCGGTGTAAATGGTAGAGGCACTAAGTTAAGCACCTAAAGGTTAATCGTGAATCATCAAATTCTTCTCTTGATGCCATAGAATGTAGCTCAGCTTTCACAACATATCTCTCCATCTTGACCACCCATTTCTTCTATGCCCTTAACTTCTTCACATTCTTAAGGATCTCATCCTTTCTTTCCATATCTACATCAGTTTGCTCTATTTTGCTCTTCTGAGCATCCTTTGCTATGGATCCTTTAGTAGTTTTAATTCCTCCATCATATCAACAAGAGTAATAGACATTTACCTTCAAAGCAATTTAGACGGCTTCTTCCAAGTTTAGAAACCTCCATGAACCCAATTTCTTAACAATATCATAATTTAAACTTTGCACAAATTTAGCAATGGTATCTTCTTAAAATTCTTCCATTTCACACATCTCACAAGGAACCTATATTCTCTTGTATATTCTTTAACACTCATTTGTCCCTGCTTTAATGCCAATAAATATCGTACTGCTTATCCAGGTAAGGATGGAATAAAGTTCTTTTCTCATTAATCTCTTCATGTAATCCATGTAATGTCTTCTTGATAACCACTTATTCGTGATAGCATAAATACTTCACCACCACAATCTTGTAAATCTAGTAAACTTCTTAGCAATTGCATGCCGCAATTTATAGCTTGGGTGTGCAAATTTCTCAACAACTTGAATCACTTGAAACTCCCAATCCAAATACTTTCTTGGAGACATGAAATCATCTAATCTCGCTGTATTCATCTCTATCTCCCTTAGAATGGCCACATTAGGAATATTCTCATAATGATATCCACTAGCCATAACTCCTTCTGAGTAAATATCAATTGTATTCTTCACAAGAATTTGTCGAACACTTGCTATGCAAGATATCACCTTAATTCATATGCAACTCCCAAATATCATAATACTTACCAACACAACAAAGAACACAATGCAACAATGACAATCTACAACCTCAATTTCCTTCTTTAAGTATCAAATCTAAGATGTCAACAATAATCGCAATGTTTTTTTTTTAACACTTACCCTTTTCATAAACCGAAGCTTGCTCTAGGGTTTGCTACACATCAGCGCCCTCATCGAAGCCGATGCTCTGATACTATGATGATATGTGCCAAAAATGGCTTAAGATGAATCAGTTGTTTTAGGGTTTATGATTTGAATAAAAGGAAACTAAATGATATCAATGGCGATGTAGTTGGATATAACGCACCAAATAACCCAAACTATACTCTCTCTCACTGATATTGCACAAGTAAGATTAAGTGGTTTGTTTGTCACAATCTTGGAAAGATTGATAAGAACATAATGAATTGCTCTCAGAATTGAAAGGCAAATATGATTAATCAAAAAATGTCTAACTGTCAAGTGTTTACAAAAGGAGGGTATTTATATGACCCTCTATAATGGCAAACTTGTAAATAAAAGAAAATTCGCACAGTACGAATTGAGATCAAGCCATGTGTAACAGGCGTTATCTCCTTTTACGCTCCTAATTACAGCCGTATGTTAGGCCGTGATCTTCTCTAGACAATCTTTCGAGATTAGTAACGGGCTCAATCACGGGAGTATCATAAACCGTAATCTCCTTTGGACTATCCTGTAATATCGATGATGGGTTCCCTCACAGGCGTATCGTAGACCGTGATCTTGTCAGGTTCAAACAATCAACACTGTTATGGCCTGGGTTACGGGCATTATTGTGCCTGTTATCTTCACTCTTTCATTCTTTATGTGTAATGGCTGGAATCACGACCGTGGTTGATAGGGTTATCTTCCTTGCTTCATGTTCTCCTTCTAAATTGTTACTAATTAACACATGCTCCTTTATGCCATACATCAAATATCCATTTATGAAGTTATATTCATCTTCATGAGTCCAAATCTGCATATTGCTTAATCTTTTGATGTAAACTTGATAATCATCCAAGCGATTGTCCCTTTCTTGCGTGGATTTAGCAAGGATCCTTTGAGTTGGTTCAAGGCTTCCTCTAATGCAAGCCTTGACAATAAATGTCAGGATCCAATTCCAATCATGTTATATCTTTTTATTTTTGTTAATTATCATTACTCCAACACTCATAAATATATAGTGACTCATGTTCCATATTTTTATAATCTTCAATACCACATTGTATGCAAAATTGCAATCATAACTATTTCATTTCTATTTCACTCTTTTCATAATCAATTTATTAAAAGTTTTTCATCAACATCAGATATTTGTACTTCTTTGAGAAGTTTATTCATGTTAGTATCATCTTCCTCAATAAAATTATCTTTATTATCTATTTTTCGAATTTCAAGGATTTTTAACCTCAGAACCAAGAGGTCTTTCGCACTTACGGTGATTTGAAAGTCATTATCAAGCTGCCTTTCTAGGTCATTGATATAAACTGGAACATTAACTATCGACATATGTGATTTTATTGCTCCAAGTGCATTTAGCAATTGATTTGCTAAGTTTTGCAAATGGATTGTCTTATTGTTTTTTCCACATTTTTCATTTCTCCCCATGGAAATGTTGTCTCATCAAAATGACGATTTGTAAACCATGCAGCAAACATAGCTCCCCGTTAATGGCTTGAGATATTTAATTATCAAGGGAGATCCATATTCAACATATATTCCTAATTTTCTTTGAAGGCACATTTTTTAACATTGTAGTGGAATAATAGGAACATATACTCCACATTTAAAAATTCTTAAATGAGAAATTTGGCTCTTGACCAAGGACCAATTGTAGTGAGAAGAACCTATGGTAACTTGTCAACCTAATATGTATGAGTGCTGATGCATATAGAATAGCGTATCCCATACAAAACTAATGAATTTAGCTCTCATAAGTAATGGTCTAGCTATTAATTGAAGATTTAATAAGCGACTCTACTAAAACATTTTAATTATGAACATACTACAAGATGTTCAATTTTATCTCAAGTGACATACAACAATCGTGGAAAGTTTAGGATGTAAATTCACCCGCATTATCAAGACAAGTTGTTTTAATTGGATGATCCAAAAATTGTCCTCATAATCTAATAATGTAAGCAGTAATCTTGCATTTAGATACTTCATGGTCTACATGATAAATGAATAGGTCTACATATCACCTTAAGTACGTTCTAAGAATGCAATGCAAGTGATTCGATACTAACATTAGCTAGTAATGGCTTTATGATTAATTTTCCTTGAAAACATGTAGCATGGAAAAAAAAAAAACATTACCTTGAAAAATTTTCTAGTTTTTCAATGGATATTCATGTGAATTTTCAAAAAATGTTCTCATCATTATATGTACATGTGACCTAATCAATCATACCAAATTGTAAAAATATCCAAATCCGCAAACTCCTAATTTACTTTAGGATTTGCTTTAATCATACTAATTTTACGTATCATAAACTAGAGGAGGCAGTGAGAAATATCTCCATTATATATTTTCTTTAAAATAATAATTGTAATGTAGAGGTATTTTGTATTCCTCTCAACAATAGTCTGAGTATGATATTCATTGCTTCAAATATCTTTAAAACTTAACAAATTGCCATGAAACTTTAGAGAAAATAACATATTATTTATGACAAATTTCGGTCTTTTTAGCAAAAATATATTAGCTCTTCCAGCCTTCAGAAGTAATGATATATTGGATCTTCTAAAGCCTTCAATTACTTTTGTGTTACTTAACATTATGGTAATAATTACTTCACATATTTAAAGAAGAAAAATATTTTTGCAATTTTAAGAATGATAGGAATAGTTCAACTATCCACAACAAACACAATATTAATATTTTATTTGTCTTGAATTCAATCAAAAACGAAGAAGTATTCATAAATTTTCTATCATTTCCACTATATTAAGAGCTCGCAAAAAAAATGAAGAAAATAAAGCGAGCCAAAGTATATTGACATCAAAACAAGAGAAGTGATTTATGCCCAAACGTAGTGAAGTCAATCTAAAGGAAAGCTCAAGAACTAAAATTCACACTATCAGTCCTACCCATCTCCTCAACAGGCCTTTTTAATTAGAGGAAATTTTCTATCTTACGTAATGATTGCTCATGAAACTAGGGCAAGCCCATTGCTAGTTTTTCCTAGGGTTCTTGACTTGTAAGCCTGGGATGGAATAAAATGAATTCATTTAAAACCGGCCTTTACATCATATTCCTTTTGTTAAACTCTTGTCCAAAAGCCGTACTTTATAGTCCAATATAAAGTCCTATTAGATCAACCATAGTGTATCGCTTACAAGACTGACCAAAATTTTTTGAATTGTAGTCAGGTGTGAAAATAAGCCTATGAGAGCGTGAGGAAGTCCTTTTGGACTAAACAATCCTAAAAATGAGATATCTTTTCCTAGTTGGATAGTCACAAGACAAAGATAAAAAAGAATTTACCCTAGGGGCATAAGAATGGAATCCTTTCATCTTTAGAATGAATTTCCAACAAAAAAGAAGAGAGAGGTGAGTTTGAGTGGAAGCCTTCATCTCATCCTCAAGTCGGTTGACCAGAAATCAATGATAAATAATGAATGGCTTATGGCAAAGAATTAAGCATACTGTTTATCTGTAATATTCAAAGCCGAAAGAATTTCCTTCTCACACCAACAAAAGTGAAAAGGTTATTTTAAAAACAATTTTCAAATCAGAACTTTGACTATCCTTCAATAGACTTAGTAGCCTTTTTTATCCAATATTTTTAGTTATCCTATTAAAAGATAGGAGCTTTAAATATCCCTTTAGGAAAGAGCTTTAGTTATCCTAAAAATATGTTAGGAATTTAGGTTATCTTATTCTCAATCTAGGAGCCTTAGTTATCCTATGAATGATAGGAACTTCGATAATCTTCCTCAATCTAGGAACCTTAGGTATCCTAAATTTTAGGAACTTTGGTTATCTTGTTCGTAAACCAGGAACCTAGTTACCCTAGATAGTAAGAACTCAGGTTATCTAATTCTTAATCCAAGAATTGTGGTCATCGTATGGATGATAGGAACTTAAGCTATCTTATTCTCATTCAAGAACCTTTAGTTATCTAAATTTTAGGAACCTTGGTTATCCTTGGGTAGAAAATCCATCATCTTTGGTCATCCTCACCAACCATACTTTGGAGATCATCCAAATTACTAGGAGCTTAGCTATCCCATGGTTAAAATGAAAAATCAATTAGGAGCGGTCATTGTCTAAACAATTTAGGAACACAAATTATCTAAATTTTCACTTACCCTAGTCAACCATTTTAGGAGTGGCTATTATCCTAAGAAATTGAAGTTACCTATTATTGTATCAATTATCTTTAGGAGCAACCCTATACTAATAAACATGATAAAAGCCCATACCCGATAGATGGTAGGCAAAACTTATAAGTCCATACCCGACAGATGGTAGGCAAAACTTATAAGTCCATACCCAACAGGTGGTAAGCAAACCTTACAAGTCCATACACGACAGGTGGTAGGCAAACCTTACAAGTCCATACCCAACACATGGTAGGTGGACCAAACCTTACGAGTCCATACCCGACAGGTGGTACGTAAACCTTACAAGTCCATACCCGACAAGTGGTAACCAAACCTTACAAGTCCATACTCGACAATTGGTAGGATAACCTTACAAGTCCACACCTGATAGTTGGTTAGCTAACCTTGCAAGTCCACACCTGATAGTTGGTTGGCAAATCGGTTCCTTTACGTAAGCCCATACTCGATAGTTGGTTGGCAAATCTTATTAGCAATCAGTTTATTGAGCCTAGGTCCGACAGATGGCTTAGCACATTACCAAGCCTAGATTTGATAGATAATCTAGCACCAAGCCTTGAATCAACGGATAATCCAATACTAAGCTTAGGTTCGACAGATGACTTAGCATACTTCTAAGCCTAGATTCGATAGATAATCTAGCACAAATCTCGTTTTTTATTGATATTATAGCACCTCACCAAGCCTAAACTCGACAAATAGTTTAGCATTTGCTTCTCAGATTCATACAAAATGTTACCTTTCTTTTAATCTATCCATTCAAGATGGTGCATTTCTTTTTAAAATATATCCATTCAAGATGGTGCCCATATTTAAAATCCATTCATTCACGATAGTGCCCTCATCTAAAACCCATCTATTCAAGATGGTGCCCTCTTCTACTCATGAGAGCAAAAATGGAGTTCTATTTTTAGTCTTTGTGGTAAAGTTTTATTCAAACTTCACTACAAAGAGGAACAGCTGTAGACATCCTATTTTTACCATCACTTTATTTTAACATTTTTTCAGGTTCATTTAAAAAAACAATAAAAAATAATAAAAATACAAATACAAAAACTCTTCAAAAATAAAATAATAATAAAATCGATAACATAAAAAAGTAGAAAAATAAAAAATAATAACAATAAAAAGACAGATTAAGATTCATTTTTTTTAGAGTCAAAGAAATTCATTAAAATATCTATATTTTGTGGGTCAATGGTTTCATTGGTAGGCAATTTGGGTGTACACGTGCAAAATCCAATTCTAGTTTATCCAAAAAACAATGTAAATAGATCCAGTATCATAAAAAGATCACAAATCCATTATGGATTTACATTGATACTACTAGAAATCAGATTAACGATTTACATATGGTCATCAGCATCAGATTTGAATTTATCAGAATTAGAATTCATAAGGGATTCGTGACCTGGTTATAAAAAGAAAGGACAAGAGACTTGAAAAGGCAGACGGTCTTTTCCAAAAAAATAGGGCTACCTCTATCTCTAGAATCCCCCTTTCTCTAGGAAAACCACTCTTTTTCGAGCTGCTATCTCCATTCTCCCAAACTCCACAACTCGTTACCGCTTCTAGAACAAAGAACCAATCATTGTCCCCTCCATCGAAACCCATCTCTGTCGCTTGCCATCATCGAACCTAGGATCTCCACTGTCTTCACCTCCAAACACACTCGAGGTCAATATCAAAGTAAACTAACTCATTCACTTGTCTACCGCACCAGCCACTTCGTGAACGTCTAACTCAAAGATGACCACCGTTCGTGAATGAATTGAGGAAGAAGACCAATATTCCCATGTGTGAAGACTGATCCGATTTTGTGAATCATGCACCACTTTATTCGCACATTTGCTCCTCAATGAACCTAAGTAGTCACAGCTAGATGACTTTGTGAAGGTTAAAGATTTCGCTTTTGATCTATCATGATGTGTCTTCCTGTTTGTTTTCGATGCTCCATGTGATGGCAATATTATTATTGTGACCTTAAATTGCCAATCAATTTGTGTTGTAGGTTGTGTGTGTTCAAGTTGGCAAACGTGAATATATGTGATCCCTGTGATAATGTGCTTCATGGATTATTCATTAAAATCACATAACCTAATATCGAACATTTGCACTACATGAAATATTTTTGTCACTAGAGGAGTTTTCACCAATATAAAAAATTGATTGGCATTTTCAAAAATTAGAATTTGCATTTAGTGTTTTAAAATTGGACTAGCAAGTTTAGTTGTTTTAGGATTTTTCTTAAATTAAATTCAATTTGATAAAAACTTAAACCTGGCGATTTTTTTGGAATAAAAATTATCCACAAATTAAAGTTTTATAAAATAAAAAAAGAACTAGGATGATTTGATTCCGGCATAGCGGATACATAGGCACCTGCAAGGCAACCAATTAAAAACAAAAAAAAATATTTTTCTTTTTCTTTTTTGCATTTTTCATATTATTGGTATATCACTTACTTGTTTGTGAATATTTTAACTATCTTTTTTAATTATTTGCTAACTTGGCTTATTTTCTTTTTACAGAGTTAAATGTTTGAATAATTTTTTTTGTTGATTCAGGTTTTAGGATTTTAGCAAATTTCAGGTAACTTTCATTATTTTTTTTTTTTTTATATAAATATATGCATATATAAGATATTTCAATTAAAGCCCATCTAATTTATGAAAGCTCGTAAAGTGGTAACCTTTTTAGGTGTAATAGGATAGCCCGATCCTTGAATCTTTTGTTTAAATTTAAAAAAAAAAATGATTTTTAGAAAAAGCCCGTGGACCAGTATAGCTTAAATTAGGATTGGCCCATATAACTAGCCCTAATTTTATAGTTTTTCCAACTTATGTTGGTGGTGGCTCCAAATTTGTAAAATTAAACATTTTCAAAGAATTTTTCAAAACTTTCTTTAATTGTGTCGAGTATCCATATTAAGTGGTCTGGGTATAATGTGGATCCAATTAAAGAAAAAGAAATTTTCAGGCTCGACATATATATATATACATATTTATATATATATATAAACCCTTACAAGATTTAACTGCTTTGGTTTGTACTGCTTCATACATCACCAAAGAGATTTAACTAGTGGATAGAACAAGTCTTTAATGAACGATATAATTGACTTTTGTTTTTTTTTTAATTTGACATTGCAAATAAAGAAACCAAATTTAAAAATAGAATCATCGCATACAATACATTATGAAGCGGTCAATGGTGAATTCTGTATCTTTTGCACCATCATGTTTTAGTATCATAAGGATCTCAACAAATGTCTTTAATTGCATGTCGTAGAAAGGTATACAGATAAATGTCAATATAAATAATTTTACTAAGAGATCTAATATAATATGTATAGAAAATTCATGACTTATAGACTGAATATTAATCGTGATAATCGGAAAACCACAAATTCATGAATAGTCTCCAATACCATGTGTTGGTAAATTTTATAATTACATGACATTATCATTTCATCAAATTAATTCCAAAGTTTTTCAATTTCATGATTTTCACATGAACAAATGTATAGATAAATTACATACCTTTTCTAATAGTCGTTATATAATCTTTCTTTAAATCTTTGAGAGTAAAGATGCTTTACTCTTTAAGCATATTATCCCTCCAATTCATCCTTATTGATAGCCTCCAAAAAAAAAAAAAAAAAAGAAAATCCATTCTTATTTCTTCAAGAGAATGATTTCCCTTCCTTCACTTTTAACTTTAGTAATGAATTTCTATGAGTCACAAAGAGAAATTATGTGATAATGGTATGAGCATTTAAAATTGATCTCTTAATTAAAGAATCATGTTGATGACGTGTTATATAAAATAAAGAAAACATAAAGCATAACAGTTGTAAAAGAAAATAAGAAAATATAGAAGGAATATTAAAAGATTAAGGGGAATGATATTGTATTGTCATATTCTTTTTCATATCAATATATAAAAGGGTAAGCCTTATTTATAAAGTAAGTTACATCATAACTTACAAGGTAAATTATATATTTATAGCAATTGAATATTGAATTGATAGTATTGAATGACAATTAAAACTAAATGACATCCATATCTAATATATATATTTATAACAAATGGTTTGTATTGCAATTGTTGTAGAGAAAACTTAACTATTTTTTATGATTACAGAAAAACCCACATTGAAGTATATCACATGCAGCAAGATCTTCGCCTCAAGAGGCATTTAATGCATGATATTATTTTTCAATAAGGACAAAAAAAATTAAGAAATGACACTAATTTTATGGGAGATGACAAAAAGCTACTAATAAAAGAGGAGATTAATTCTTGTTTATCCATCAACTTAAAAAAAAATTACGCAAATACAATTTAGACAAAATTAATTACCTAAATACGACCATTGTATCATATGTACAAGGTCCGATATTGAGTTTTTTTGTGTATCACATGTCCAACATGCTATACACATGTATATTGCATCTTGCACATGCAATACAAGCATGTATCGCTTGTCCGAGATACGATACACAATTAGCCTAAATCATTGTATCGCATCTTGATCATGCGATACACATGTAAAATTATGTATCTCACACCCAAAATAAGATATAGCGATGGTGTTTATGTAATTATTTTTTACTAAATTATATTAGTGTAATTTTTTTTCCTAAAGATGGTAAACATGTCCTTCACTTAATAAAAAAGCATAATTTCTAATAAATGCATTTCTACCAAACCTTGTTATTATGGCAAGGTATCACTTGCTTAATTCAACTGATCAATCCTCCTATTATTAACAAAGAGACTCTTTAAAGGTTAAGACTAGATTCCTTGGTTCAACAGTAGGTGACACCTAAGATTGAAAATGTGAGGGTAGAACCCAATTGTTCTTCAACATCGACTTATGCTTCACATAGTATTTAGCAAATCTATTAATCACTACAACTCCATCCTATTTCTCCATAAGAGGTTGAAGTCATTACTCTAAGGACTCTCTCTATCACAAAAGAATACTTGGACATGTGTTTTAGAAGTATAGCCTAAGTCATGTGTTGAAATGCTAAATTTGAAGCTTCCTTACCACTAGCTTGTGTTTGTAAAGCCATACCTCAAAGACTATAAAAGTTTGAAATTATGCTTTTTAATGCTAAGTAAAGAAGTATCAAGGAACATCTTTTAAGTTTATCAAGACCCTAGAGCTATACAACCAAGATGATGACCCTAAGCTGAAGAAATTTTCAAAATCATTAACTTAAAAAGGCATATAGTTGATAAATAAATCTACCTCAAGGTTCAGATCGTAGGGGGCATATCTTGCATATTTTTAGAAAATTTCATCACTACCAAATAACAAGTCGTAATAACTAACTTTGAGTGAATATAATAGAAGCCACAGGAAGACATCATGATATACATTAAGTGATTCAGAGAGTGCTCTCTAGACATATAAGATAAGTGCAATGAGGAAGAGCTAGTGAAGATTTGAATCCAATAGATATTCTCTAAGTATTCAATATACTTAGAAAATTTTTCTTGGCTTTCTTTCACTATGCCCATAGAGAACACATAAAAAGTCAAAAACTCTATTGCCAAGTAACGAGGAGAAAACAGCAAGCTTAAAAAGTAGACAACATCCATGAACTTAGCTTATGGCCGAGAACTTTAGGAGAACCAAATGGCTCGATGAATTATGTGCGAGGAAGCTAGATGGAAGTTTTTTCATTCTTATGCTCAATGAGTGAAGTATATGTTACTCTTAATCATTGGCTATAAGATGAAGATATTAAGTTATCAAGACTTCAAAATTAAATTATGAAAACAAAAAGAGGAATCCTAAGTATTGTCAATACCATAAACAGTGGTGGACCATTCCTTTAAGAATTGTCAAAGCCTAAAACAACATCCCATGAGAGGATTTAAGGGAACGTTTATCACTCTCCACGTTAATCCACATTTTACCCTTCTTATCGTTCTCCTATTTCCTTACTTACTCTTTGACTTTTTTTCCATTTTTATCCTCGTTCAAATTAAAACCTCCACCTACTTTTTAAATCACTCTTACAATAATCCATTTTACCTTCCTCTTTAAATTAGTAGAGATCCATTTCCTCTTCCTTAATTAGGGATGCAATAGGGTGGACCATTATGGGATTTCTAACCCATCAATCCGCAAAAACCCTATAGATTTTTAGAGTTAGGTTTGGATATGTAGTAAAAATCCTATAGAGTTATAAAGTCGAGTTTAGATAATATAAGAAACCGGATAGATACCTAACCAATAGTAAAATAAAAAAAAAATTCATAAAGACTAAAGCCACTAAAACCTAACCCTTTCCCTATTGTGTGTCAACTTATCCACACTTCATACACATCTTATATTCTGAAACTAAAACACACACAAACAATCAAACAATAGGAGATTTAATTTAACTATGTTTTTAAGATGTTATGTTATTGCCTAAGTCTCTTATATGGGATATAATGACAAAAGTAATATATTTTTGTGTTTAAATATTGAGTCATGAATGGAAACGTTTCTACGTATTCTATCAGTTCCACATGCATTTTTTCAGTTTTTACTCGTATAAGCAACATGTGTTAGAAGCACCAATTTCTCTTACATTTATTATTAAAATTTGAAAATAGATTGAGAAAAAAAATGGTCATAGGTAAGTTTTAGGTTCTAAAGCAAACCTTATAGAGCATATTTAGATATAATATAAAAAAATCCTATAAATTTATAGGGTCGGATTTGGTAAATCTTATAAGGTAACGGGTCAAGTTTTGAGTTTACATGATTTATTCAAAACACGATGAGTCCCTATCTTTAATCCCTTCCCAAATTATGATTCCATTTCTAACCTAAACTCACTTTCAACATTACTATATCCACTAGAACTATACCCTTTTTGCCTTCTCTTTCCCTTTTCCTCTCCAAATTTCTTTCCTATCGCTCCTCTCCTCAACAACCTTCTCTTTGATCTCCTCCTTAAACTTGTCTTTTTCACATTTAAGAGGACTTAACATGTAATTCTATGAATGAAATTTCATGGCTGTCCTCATCTTTTGCTTCTTCAATCTCCTCTTCTCCTCTTTTCTCAACCCGTTCAATCCCTCATCTTATTATAAAACTAAAAACTTCCCATCCTTAACAAGATATAATATTTTCCTTCCGAAAGACCTTCGTGGATCATTTGGAGTAATTTATGCAATAATAGGAATTGCAGTGCCACAATTGTTAAAAGGATGGACTTTGGCAACAATTAACTTTATAGCAACTAGTAACTACTAGGATCATAGGAGTGGCTGAGGCGGTAATTAATATGGTAGCAATCAAAATAATCCAGATCAATGGGTTAGTGTTGGTTATCTAGTTCCTAATTAGAGTAACGGCAACAATCAAGCATTTCAATCATGGAAGAAGACTAAATGCAATAACTTTTTATATCTCTAATGCATATGAAAATTTGAATATATGTTATTCTCTCATCAAAATTACACCACCAATGCCACTACACTTAACACCATGGCTTCAATTGCTTTACCTTTTTTACATTTATATCGACTTAAAAGTGATTTTAAATTGTATTTTTGATGCCAATGTTTTTGAGCATGAATGCATTATTGAGATAATATAGATAAAGAGTCTTGATGAGTAATTTTGACCAGTCTTCCATATCCTAGTCTAACCTATTTAAGGTTTAGGCCAACCTTTCCAAACCCTCAATCTATCTACAAGACCAAGCGCAAATCTTTTGAATATTTGGATCAACCTAGTCCTTTCTCAACCTACTGCCTCATCCACTTAGCTAATCAACCTCCGTAACCCCTATCAACTCCATTATCAAAAAAACGAGGACGTGCCTCAATAGCTTGACTCCCACCGCTCATAATCGTCACGTCATCCCACGACCACCACATACTCCTATGAATAATGTTCAAAAACTCTTGATGGATATCTGGTAACACTAACACTACACTTACACTGCACCTATTCTTATTCATATAGGCAAAGCTTTTAATAAAGAGAATGTATTTATTCTTAGTGCAAAACAATGTATACATAGCAACAATGTTGTTAGCCCATTATGATAATTCCTTTGCCCTATCATAAGACCGCAATCTAACATTTAGACATGTTTTTTTCCGTGGAAATCATCTATGGCAATTCTTTTTTCCTTATGACCAAACTTCTATACGATCGTGCAAATGCCATATTTTATCATCCAATATTTTTTACCGCACAAAATGCATAATGCATTTTCCTCTAGCCAGAGCTTAATCACTTTTCATCCTCCCCCCACCCCCCCCCCCCCCCCCCCCCCCCTCCCTCCCTTCCTTCCTTTCCCCTTCTCATAAAGGCAGCTTTTTCAAAAATGAAAATCTTGCCCCGTATTTCTCCTCTATGGCGAAACCTTTCGGACAACGAGCTTAATTCTACTACAAATACGTAAACGCCAACCTCGCTCCCCCCTGCGCGGACTTTTATTTGTATTCTTCGTGTCATACAATGCTTGTCGTCCCACTCTAAAAACTGAATCTTAAATAACTTCTAGTCCACTGGTTTGGATTACTTGCATTGGCCAAGGGTCTATCCGAACGACAGGAATTCCTAAAGCTGGACAGCCTTCCTAAATTAAAAATACTCGCATCTGTAAGTATTACATTACAATATCAACTTGCACCGATGACAAAATCAGGTAATAAAGGATTTAAAAGAGAGAGTCAAATCACGAGCATTGGGACGAGAAGGGCACTCTGAATGGACAACCTACCATTGCTGCAAACAATAACTAGCCTTTAATCATCTTTATTAGATTTCCTTGACATAATTTTCTAAACTGAACAATTCAAGCCAAAACTCCAACCAACAAACTAAATTACAGCATACAAACCTACAGTAGTTATTAGGGTCGATCGAGACTGAAAGGACAGCACCTATACAAGCACTCCTTCTTGCATACACTCAAAAACGTATCAATACAACTAAAGGGAAGGAGGTGAAGCAGAGAGAGCAAAGAGATTCTTTCACTAAATGCAAAGGCAAAAAATTCCTCCTTTCCATGAATACTTTACACCCAGTAACCTGCATGAGAATTATCTGACCATTATCAATATCATTGAAATAACATGAAGTTGGCAAGTTACGCAGCTTACGCTATACACGAAAGCAAGTAGTAACCATCTAACTTTTAATGATATAGCATGGATTAACCATCCTATAAACTTACAACTTGCTATTAAGCCTGACCACATCGACAAGCCCCTGCAGTCAACACCACATGTCGAGCAGCAAACATATACAAAGAACCTCGGTTACTTCACATTTTCCAATACAGAAGTGCAATTTCATAATGTTCTGGCAATTTGCTTTTTGAGCACCTCACAAGAAATATGGGACACCTGTTCGGGGCCCCCTCATTTGGTTGTTCTCTTCCGTTTCAGTGAAAAATTTCACCTCTCTCTCCTACAAAAGTCAACCAGAGTAACAATGTCAATGCAATTCTTGAGTCAACAAGACAATAACAAGTATGAATGAAGTCCCCTCAACAAGACTGTCAAAGCAGTCACACTGTCAAAATCTTTGCACAATAACATTAAAGAATAATGCAAGCTTGTACAAAACTTACCATGTTTTCATTAAAACTCAATATAGAAGCTACATTGCCACAGCGATAGCAATAATTTGGAGCAGACCAAACCTGTAAAAGACAAAAACATGACATAATGGCATTAAATAGCACGAAATGTGATAAAGTTTCTTGAGTACTGAAAGCATACAGTTACAAGGCCTTTGTCCTGAAACATATATTTGAGGCCTTCTTGTACAAGTTGGTGAGCGCGGCAAACAAGATCAAGAGTGTTTATATGATTGAACTGCAAAGTATATAAAAACCAGCAATGAAGATCAAAACTAGCAATCAACATTCTTCGCAAGTCATGACATTATAATTTACAAAGATTACCTCAGTAGTGACCCTGGAGCCAAAAAGCCAGCCAGCTCCACGTGGACTTACTGCCCATGTTTCAATGTCTTCAGGGTCACTCCACATGAGATCGCAAAATGGCCCTTCATGTGGAATCTCACAATCGCGTTCTACTAGTCTAATCTGCCAAAGAAAAATAGAATGATATCACCAAAAGCAGCAACTTTGCGCTAAAGATTATGAAGAATTTATCAATTATTAGGATCTTTTGAAATAAAATGAAAGTTTACAGAAAAGTGACCAGTTGGGAAAAAAATGCGAAGCAATCACAGAGTTCTTTTTTTTTTTTTTTTTTTTTAGGGTAATTATATTTGCTTAGACAAAGTGCCAAATTAATAAGGTGCTTCCACAAATTTCTAGACAACATGAAAAATACTGATGAGCATCAAAAGGACTCCCTGCCTCCTTGACTTTCTCCCTCTCACACACAAACGCACAGAATATGGAAATCAATGAGGGACAACTGTCTCGTCATAATAAGCATAAATTCCAGTTGTGGAAATATGATTTCAGGAACCATGATGAGTGATATTGTCCCACAAAAGACATGCAAACAACTTAATCACACCTATTCAAGCCATATTGTACATAGAAAGCTTATATAAAACCTTAAACATAGACTAAGGATATAAAGCAGTCATAAGACACTAATTGGAGCACCTGATCTACAGTTCGCACATCAGGAGAAAGACCACCATGGACACAAAGAACCTGCAGGATGGAAAAATAAAAAACTAGAATTAATCACCCCCTTAATATTTGCTATCAACATGCAGTTCCCCATTCAAAACCGCCTCAACTGTTAACTCTATGTTCATCAGCACATTTGTGATTCTGTCTTTGGTAGAGTCAAATCATTTTATATTTTAATTTCAAAAGCTTTCATCATTTGCACCTCTTCAACAGTAGTGCCTTTTGGTTTTATATAATTTCTTGTCACTTAATAACATCAAATATCTTTGACGATTAACAATTCTGTTTACTCCATTATGTATCCAAGAGACATTACTTTATAAATTATCATAAAAGTTGAAACCACTGCATGACTCAACGTTGAATTACTTGCTTTTTCTAAATAGCATATCATTTCATATATAAATGTGAAAAGAATGCTCATATAAGATCAACATGTAATATCTATTTATAGAATTGAAGTACAGGATTACACTATATTTGAAACCTTTTAAGAATATACAATCTCAATGAGTTAATTTGTGATAACCTTTTACAATAATAAATTACTTTTACTTATAAGTATGTCCTCTGAATCAAAATCCACATATAATGCGAATCTTTAGCTAGCTATCTACTATTACATCTGCAATAGGTTGAGAGAATGTGGATCCACGTGATGCCACTGGTAGTGGATGTGCTTTTTTGTGTTTTGTATGGTACATCAGGTTATGCAGACTTAAAATTTACAGCAGTAATACCATGCCTATCTCACCTATCATCCACCACCAATTCCCATAGACAAAAAAGGAAAAAGAAAGAAAAGAGAAAAAGGAAAAGAGAGAAGAAGAGGAGCACCGTTCCATCAATAATTGCTGATAAGGTCAAATAGTCAAAAACATCTGTGCAGTATCGCCATGCATTAGCATTTCCATACTTTCTTTGGCACTCATCATAAAAACCATATACCTAGAAAGAGGAAACATTATCAGATAAGAAGCTACCAAAGTTATTGACAGAATGACTGACATGAGGAGGTTCATTGGCTTTACATCAATGGATATTTTTCCCAAGCTACACACAAAATACCAATTAGGATAAACAAGATCTAGCATTTGATCCCGTGGCTCACAACCCTTATGAGAAAAAAAATGTAGTCACAACAATTCCATACATATGCATATATGATATATGATTCCATAAACAAAGGCCCAAAATAGAAACTTATCACGCTATTCAATATTGATCACACCCTTCACAAAAACAGCAAATGCGTAAAAAGATGCAAGATCTCTTTATTGAGCCTCTTTATTAACAAGTGCCCTAGGGGAAACCATTGACAGTTTCTATATATACATTCAAACCAATGCTAAGCACGAAAGATTAAAAAAGAGTCAAACAAATGCAAAAGTCAGTGACTGTCTACAGTGTAATCAGCGTAACATAGCTCATAATCCTAAGAGGAATGCTTCAGGTTGAGCTGAGTTCTAAAGGGATACAAATCAAACAATGATCAGGTATATAATGAAGCAAATGAGCTTAGGTACAGACTAACAGGGATTGTATTCCTATAGAACCTATTAAAAAGGCTAAAGCCTTAGGATTGCAAAATTTGATTTGCAGATTTACAATGGATTCCGGCACTGATGAAGATCAAATTTATCAAGGCTTTTTGTTACAGGATTGATTAGAAGTTCTACTTTTTCTACCTATCTTGTAATTGGAATTTGGGCTTGTTAGAGAGAACCCAATGATCTCTTGAAAATAAGAATGTAAATTTTGAGAAAATCAAGTCTAGCCTCTTTCTTATTCATTCCCCGTATAAATACATTGGTAACATGGCAGTTACATAACTGATAAATTCCTACTTTTCTCTTTTTATTACAGCTGGACACAACATAACAGCAAACAATAATTCTTAACTTTTCACGCCACACCACACGGCTTATTAATACACTACCACCTATAACAATATCACATGCACTCCATCAGACATACAAGACTGCAAATACAACAACAACATTAAGTAACAGACAAATATTACTAACAGCCCTAACACAAAACAAACAAGCTTCACTCTTTCTTCCTCTAGTGCTTATAAACATACTGAAAACGAATGATTTTCAGACTGGTGCATGTAACACTTTCTTAATTTGTACTAAAATTTTTGGGATGGAGTTGTATTTTTCATAAAACTGCAGCAAACTCTAGGGATTAAGTAACTATTGGCACCACTTTGTTACATGGTTTGCACGCAGCATGAATAGCTTACAATTACATGCCTTGAATGTCACAAGTGCTTGGCTTGCATGAGAATTTTCATTAGCCATTTGTCTCAATTGTTCAGTTATTAGCTATTAGGGCTTTTGCATTATATTTATGATTTTAACATTATGTCCTTAATTTACATTTGGGTAACATCAAAAAGTATCAACATTTGGAGTAAGTTCAAATAAGATATTAATGTTTTGAGTAAATTAAAAAAAAAAATTAATGTTATACAAAGTGGAGCAAGTAAGGTATTTACATTTTAAGTAGTTTAAAAAAAATCAGTATTTTATAAAGTAATAAAAATAAGAGATCCTTTTTTTTATTTATTTATTTGTCGCTTACTTAAAACGTTAATTTCCTCTTTTAACCACTTAAAATGTTGGTTCCACTATATAACATCAATTAATTTCTTTAATCACTTAAAATGTTTTCTTAATTTAAATTTACTTCCAAATGTTGATACTTTCCAATGTAACTTACCCTTTTTTTATTTATATTTTTGCTTTCACATCCTTCATCATTACTAGAGTAGGTTATGAGGCTTTATTATTGATTTATAAACAGACAATCATTATCATTTGAATATTCTAACCTTATGAAAGTTCTCTCTACTTCTTGTTCTTATCGATCTTCAAGAAAATTGTGGAGAAAAAAATATTTATTTTATACGTACAACATATCATATCATCTAGGTCAAAAGCAGTACAATTATTCATGGTGCATATCCTTGAAGTATCATTCATATCTCCTTTTCATTAAACATAAAACCCTAAATTATCCAAGGTTGAAATTGCTTTATCATTTTTGTTCAGTCTTGAATTATTGCACATGCATATATATAGATCTTGTCCATATCACAGACAGTAGAGAAAAACGTATATGAACATTTTTTATGAGCAGGCAAGAAGGCAGGAAATCTTTTAAAAAATTGGAAACCCAGCCTTTAACTGAAGCATGATTGTTTAGGCAACTGAAATAAAGCATGCAGGTGACCTCCTGAAGGCATAAACTTTTAATAGGAAAATATAAAATCCATGCAAATTATACGTCACATGAAACATAAACAATCATTTCTTCTACTTTTATTAATAAGAACGAGGCCACTGTTAAGACTGTCTTTCACACTAATTATTTTTAAGCATATATAATAGAGAAATGCACAACTTCCAAAGGCCTGCAGATTTCACAATGACTTATACTGGAAGTATGTGCAATATCTATTCATCTCCGCATATCAAATGACAAAGCACTTAACACGAAATCATTCTTAATATTGTCTAACTTGAGATCACTAAGTAAACAGAAGAGTATATAACCAAATATGAGTCCATTCAATCAATGATCAATAGGTTCACTAGATTCTGAATAATTAAGACTATGAATTAATTGAATCAAATAGTGAGTGAAACTGAAACGGTCAAGTCAACTACTTGCAAGCAAACTTACAAGGAACAATCGGGTCTATTGCAACTGTTATTCCCTTATGCTTAGTAACTGCACTGGCAAATTCAATAACAAGGAGCCAAATCCAGAAGGAACAATCTGAGTTAATTATCACCCTGGTTTGATAAACTGAGTCGATCATCACTCTTGATGACTATTGTGAATATTCAAAAATCCTATCTAAAGAAAAGTATTGTCACCTAACGTAGGATGTTTAGCTTTGGAAAATGAAGTATGGTAACAAATACTTAACTTCTTCCACTAATAGATGTCCTTCCATATTCGTTGCATCATTCAAGGCCATGTAGTGGACATCCATGTCTCCTTTTCTTTTTTTTTTTTGAGCATCCATTATAATAGGTCACTAATTCAGTTGAGTACCTTTACCAAAATTATCCTTTAAAAAAGGCTAGAGACCTATAAGTACTAGGCCACTAATTCAACGAAAAGACAAACTGCATAAGTACACAAAACCATAACAGTAAAAGCCTAACAGAAAATCTTTTGAATAGCGCTATTCTACAATCTCTGTGCGCGCACATGTGTGTATATACATACATAAATAATGTCAAAGAAAACCTGAGTAAGTTGCCTGCTCTCATGATTTCCACGCAGAAGAGTAATATTGGCAGGGTATCTGCAGTAGAACCATCAAAAGAAAGTCACAAGGCAAAATATCAGTTTTGGTAAAGATGGATCCATGGTTGATGAAAACAAAGAAATGAAATAACATACATTGATCAGCAAGATGCTATGTCCAGCCAACAGATGTCTAAATTAATATACTGTTTCGTAACAATAAAATAACAGCAAGTTGACAAAGCATATAAGTCGGTCAACAACAAGTTTCTTCATTGTGGAGATAACATTGAATCACTGAAGGTCAAGAACAAACCTGGCTTTAAGAACCAAAAGTATGGTAAAAACTTCAAGACTGTTGTAACCTCGATCAACAAAGTCCCCCTGAAACCATAAACCAACTATTTGAAGAAAGAGGTATACTACACTGTAAAGCAATAAGATGATGAAATCTATTCTAATGTAAATATACCATAAATATGTAATTAGTCTCCGGCACATGACCACCTGTCTGAAAAAGCTTCATCAGATCATGGAACTGACCATGAATGTCCCCACAGACAGTGACTGGACTATTGACAGGTTGAACATTGGATTCCTCTATGAGTATGTCTTTCACCTAGAAGATTTTCCACAATGGTAATTGGTTGATGGTTATAATAACAACTGATGGCTAGCACTTTTTCCTTCAACGAACTTGTTACTAAAATCCAACTGCAACTACAACCTTTCTAATATTTTCAGCAATTGCATATGTCCAAAAAAGTGCCAATATTTCTGTTTCTTTGATTATAGCAAATGCCAGTAGAAGTTGAGAAAAGTTTCTTTGCAAAACAAATACAGTTCATATATGCTTACTGTTTGCATGTCACCTGTAGGCAAGCTCCAACCAAAAAAGGCCCTTGAGCCTTCAAAATGCAAATAGAGCAAAAGAGTATTTTGCAACCCCAATATAGAAATAGCACACAATATAGGACTAAACATGCTTAAAAAGATAGTGCAACAGAATCCTGTACGAGATCTATCATGATAGTTCCAAGTAGACAGTCATCTATTACAGAATATAATTAATTAACAACGGTTTCTATTTTATCCTAACAGTGCAACAAGAAGAAATCAACCACCAAACAGACAGCCAAACCAATTAACAGATTATAAAACCAAGAGTCGTACACTCATCACAGCTACCTTGTACTTAAAACTACTCACTTTACAACTTCAAGTACATTTTTCTCTGCGCAAGCAAGTACATCTTTACCATATAGATAACATTCTATTCTCCTCATCTTCACCATAAATTACCAAGGCGAAGCAGAAAAGTAAGGCATTCACCAAATGATTCATAGATAATGAAAACATAAAGTCAACTCAGTATATTCAGTACCAGCTTTCTCCATTCGCGTATATCTTTAGGTGACCGAAACTCCTAAACTAATCATCCATCAAACTAAATAATTAAAGACATTCTTCACGACCAAAAGCTGGCCAACTGAATCACAAAAATCTTCACTAGATTACGAATAATACATTTAAATTATATTTTTTAATCATTAGAACAGAATAAAATAAGAATTAAATAAAATGCAAATTACAAGCACAGTTCGCTCAATCCAAACAAGAGTATGGAGTAGCGCATTCGAATTGACCGAAACCTAAAAACCTCATATCGAGCACGAACTATGCAATGCATATGAAACCCTAAGTTGTTAATATTGTTAAAAACTCGTTAGTAATACAAATTAAACTGCAAGCAGAGGGTGAGAGAGGTTTACGTATTCGCAGAGGAGTTTAAGCTCGTCTTCCAAAAGATGTTCGCCTTCTTTTACCTTTGAAATCCATGCGTCCAAATCCATCTCTATCTCTTGCTCTCTCTCTCTCTCTCTCTTCTTCCCTCTGCAGTTCTAGGTTTAGTACGTGGAGGGAGAGGAGGGAGCAAGATTTTCAATTTTTCAACAGCTTGTTTGTTCGGGGGTCTAAAAGAAAATGTCAGTCAATCTCTAAAGTTGCCGGCCAAGAAAAACATTACTCAACTAGGAGAAAAAAAAACTAGAACAGTATTTATTGGGAATTCATCAAATTAAATATGTTTCTTTCATATAGAAAATAGCATTATAAGTTATAGACTGGCTGGTTTGCTTCCCGTATGAAAGAAGAGGGAACTCTACTTCAATAATAATTTAATGAGGTTGTAATAGTTAATATAATATTCATAGTATGTTTATTTATTATAAGAATTTCACGGTCTCGTAAACGTTTATTAATAATCTAATCATTAAAATAAATATAATAATTTAAATATTAATTATTTTAGTAATTCGATCATAATTGGATATGATATGAACTATTAGATAGTAACAGGATCGATCCTATCAAAATTAATGAAACCATAAAATTTTTCTTTCCATTACAAGCTTATTTCGCTATTATGATGTTTAGTTGATCGTAATAGTAATTTTAAAGGAATCCATACCTCCATTCAAATAAAACATTAACAAAAGAAAATTACATTACAACTCTATTCCATTCTTAGTAATAATAATTCCATTATAGTCCTATTACAAAAAGAGAGGAGATGATATTTTTAAGACAAGAAAATTTATGACAAAGTTGAAAAATAAATTGTTGAATAACAATTCATGGGTATAGGACATGAATTGCTATTCACCATTTGAGGAAATAATAATTCATTATGAATTATCATTCTCTAGTAAATATCGTAGTTGTAGCTTTATCAGATCGAGGAGACGTGAATAGTTATTCATGTAAGGTTTTATATTAATGTCAATCTTTCAAATTGAATAATGAAGTTCAAATTACCTTATTTGTTATAATGCTAAAAGAAAATAATTATTTGCTATATGAATACACGCTTTTTCTAAAAGGTAACATGGCGATTTTATTTTATAGTGAAATATTGATTAAAGATTTTTTTAGAAGATTTAACTTAAACTCATGCTGTATATGCTTAAAAAAGTAAAATGCGAATAACATTGTAAGAGATGATCATTGTAAGAAAGAAAGGATTAGCTGATGATGACCTTGATATATTATATACTTAGTAATGTGAATGAAATGCATTTAATTTGATAAACACGATTTGGTATTGATAGCCATGAATACATCAGAACAGTACCATCTTTTCTAAAACCATCCACCGATAAATTATAGGTACGATGTTCTCCTTTTGCAAGCTTAATCTAGAATCCACACCCATATCCACATTAAATATGATTAAATACATTGAATATATTTATTGTATTTCTAGTTTAAGATCTGAATTCCATCAAAAAGAAAAAAAGTAGTAAATATATTCAAAACTCAAAATAAAAACACAGTACACTAACTACTATTACAAAAGATGGAGCAATTACAGACGCTACACCCATTACATGGATATAAAAAGAGTTCATTACATAAAATGAATGACTTATTTTGCCATTTTATAAATACGCATTTATATAAAATCATTTGAATAATTTCTTTTACACATGTTTGTTACATTGAAACTTTAAACACTATAATCATTAAAGATAGCAAAAAGTTTAGTATCTTGAGATAGACTATGCCAACCAAAAGGTTTAATCATTATAACCAAATTCAAATCAACACATGACAAGCTTAGTATTTTGGGATAGAGTATGCCAATCAAAAAGTTGTGGAGGATTGGAAATGCAAAGAATGAAAGAGATGAATGATGCTTTCCCTATTAAGGTGGTTTAGACTTTGATATCTAAGCAAGACACTCTCTAGACAAAGGTTATCAAAGCTAAGTATAATCTGCCCATTAATTATCTTCGAGGCTAGTTATGTGCTATGTGAAGCAAGTGTGCGAGATATTTAATGGATAATTTGGGATGGGAAGGGAATTGAATACTAAAAGGATTTCTAGGTCGACTTGGATGGCATCCTCTTAGATTATGTCAATAATAATATTAGTCCAATGAAAGCAGATTCTTGTGTTTGTGATTATGCTACGCCTGAAAGAACCTAGGACTTATGTCGTATAAAACAATACACTACTAGAAATGGTGGTCGGTAAAATTTTAGCAATATGCCCCCCCTTACAGCTCTATAGGACCTGACCAAATAGTGTGGAGAATTTCTAATTCAAGTAAGTTTTGTAATCCTCAGATTTTTATAAATAGAATTAAAAAGTAAAGAATTAATGTGTTTGATTGTATATGTTGTAATATATGAAATTAGAGTAAAGCTAAGTATAATAGTTTTTATAAAATCAATTTAGTAAGAATAGAAACATAAAACCATCGATGGAATTTATTCGAGGAAATTGTTAATTAATTATTCTTTATATTCTTGAATAAATTGAGTTTTGTAAACTTAAATTATAAATTACCGATAATATTGATATAAATTCTTATAAGGAATTATTTCCATCAAATAGATTTGTAAATTAAATTATTACTAAATTATGTTTTAAGTTTGAATAACTAATAATTCTAATATTATAGGAAAATAATGGTTTAATATGTGGTTGTTTTAAACTTATTGGCTGCAAAATTATCTTGATAAGCTACCATAACTCCCATGCACACACCCATACTCAATCATTTTTTAAATACCTTGAAAGTCATAGTGGATTTTGTTTATATGCATATAATTATCCTTAAAGAGGCAGAAATTTGCTTCTTCATTTCCTTCTCTTCTCTCTTTCAAAATCAATGGTTACCACACACATATACACTTCACACATCAACTTCAATTTTCTCCTCTTAAATCTCTAAGAAAAACAAGACAAGCCTTCATCTTCAAGTTTTGCGTGTTTGAGTACTTATATAATTAGTGTTGTTGTTGGTTCATGGCTGATATTGAATGGTTATGAGTTAGTTATTTGATATAAGAAGTAAAATGATAGGGAAGTGGCTTTAAAGTTCTAAAGCTTAAAGTTTATTGTTGATTTGTTGGGTGGTTGTTTGATGTGAAAGATAAATATGGGTTGGAAGAGTCGAAGGAGTAAATAATGAATTTGAGGCTTGTATGAAAAATGTTGGAGTGTATTGGATGGATTTGAGGCAACTAAAGTTGGTTAAGATGTGTAAAATGCAAAGTGAAAAAGTGTTTTTCGCTAACAATAGGCCACAGACCGTGGGGGAAGGCATGGCACGTTCTGAGTACAATCTGGGTTGCCAGGCAGGCCTCTTGCCATGGAGTGTAAGAAGGATGGTGTTGGCCCCTGTTCTTCTCCATATGGGGCGGGGCAGGGGTGGCGGTAGCCCTGTGCTTCTCCATATAGGGCATGGCAAATGTGGTGGTAGCTTTTGTTCTTTGTCCTGTTTGATACGTCCCGTAACATGGGGCGTGGCAAGGGACATGGTGGCCTTTAGTCATCAAGTGATCCTCCATATGGGGCGTGGTGAAGCTTGTGTGTTGCCCTATCTCTTATAGCCCTTGATACAGGGCTAAGTGAAGGGCGTGTCAACCTTAAAGTGTCATTTTGTCTTCTTTAGCTTTAGAATCTTGTTTAATCCTTCTTGTCTTCGTTAAGTAGATAGTAATACAAACTTTTCTATCTTACAAGAACCCTAGATCACGAGTTAGATTTTTCGTTGGACTATTACAACAATTAAGGAGCATGCACGAGTGAGTAACTTGAATCATATCACCTTATTTGTGATTGTAAATAATAGAATATAGTTTAACTATAACTATAGGGAATCAATTGCATAGGGATGGAAAATATTGCACGTTATATGTTGCATGTTTGAGTTGTAATTCTTAATAATTGAAGTGACAATTACTCCATTGACATTAAATTATAGTTGTCTCATTGAGTGTCTGAAATTGATTTGACCACTTGATAATATTAAATTCAGTTTAATAGACTTCTAAAATTAATACGACATGCATTTCATATCATCATACTGCATTAGCATGGTACTCACGTCACGTGTTAACATTTCGATTCTATGATAATGCTTGTTGGGACCGGTGAGTCTACTTGTAAGTTACCATAGGGTTATTAGCTTCGCAGAAACTAAGTGGGCTTCGAAGGAGATCATCCGTGTCAGAGTTGGTTTTAAAATGTTAATAATTAGTGAGATTTCTCAAGTTTTAAGAAAAGTAGAAGTTTTTATTTGAAAACAAAAATTGTTCTCTAAAATGCTACTCATGTCCTGTAGCGCTCTAGTAGAGACATTTCCCCCAAGCGGGTTAGGTGAAGAGGAAGTCCTTCTAATTTGGTTTGAGTTTATCATGGGCATGAAATATTAAATTTATCCTTCAACCCCTAAAGAGGGCATAAATCCCTATAGGTTTGAATTCCAGTTATTCAAACCATTCTTGTTGCATATGGTTGATCCATGCATTGCATATGATTGCCAACTAAACTTGTTTGTTCTTAATGATAGTGTTAAGATTCTATTATCATTGAGCTTTGTATGCTCATGCTCTCTTAGACTGTTGATTTATAGGGCTTTAAGTATGAATACTAAAATCAGAATAGACTCATGTATTCTTTTGAGAAGAGGACCATATATGTAATAAAGACTTAATAATGGGTTGTAATAGTATAAGTTAAGTTTTGTTTTCCTTTATAAGTTTTGGTTGTTCTTGGGTTCTGTTGAAGCCCTGTAGACTATGGTTGTAAAAATATGTGATGTCTTAGATTTATATGTTTATGTTTGGTTGTGGCTTGTATATATATATATATATATATATATATGTGCAATTTCTTTCTTACTCAAAACAACTATCGGTCATGTTCAACTGTCCACTTCAAATAGGGAACATTAGTTGTATAGTGTTTATGTGACTTTTTGGATGCCTTGGTTGGTTACATGGTATACTAATACAGCTAGGGTACCCTATTGGGGTGTGACAAGTTTTCTACTTCAATAGCTCACATGAGTTATGTAAGAACAGATGGTGTGACGAGGACCCTCCATGGCGTACTATTATAAATGGAAGAAACCTAACAGGATCAAGTCACTTCTTTGGCTATATGGTCATAAGGCTTTCTTAACCAATAGCAAAAGATTGGCAAGACATTTTATATATGATAGCGGTTGTTTGTTATGTGAGTCTAATAATGAGGTAATGAGGATATAGACCATTGTCGAGTCAAAAAAATTCCTTTTCCTTTAATTGGATCTATATTAAGTTCGACCCACTTAACATGGATACTCAACACAGTCAAAGAAAGTTTTTTAAAAATATTTTTTAAAAAAACTCATTAAAAAATTGACTTAGAGCAGCCACCAACATAAGTTGGAAAAAATAATAAAATTAGAGCTAGCTCTACCGGTTAACACTAATTTAAACCACTGGTCCACAAGCTTTTCTAAAAAATTTAATCTTTAGAAAAAAAATATTTAACCAAAGAATTATGGAATCGAGCTATCCTATATACCTATAAGGTTACCACTTATGGGTTTTTAAAAATTAAACGGGCCTTAATTAAAATATCATGTATATACAATAATATTCACAATATAGTAATAAAATCCTCTCTCTCTCTCTCTCTCTCTCAAAACCACATAAAATGATCGCCTTGTTTTTTGTTGCCAGTGCTGATTCATGAGACTACATATAAAACTTACGAAAGAAGAAAATCCTATATGATCACATCTGGCTGACTTGGTGTTGTTTTAATTTTCTCTATTTAGAAAATTATATAATTTTATGAACTATCTCTCTCTAAGAACTAGAAAACCCACTTCATCATAACCAAGTTGACTTAGTTACTAAGCCACTCTCACGTAGCACCAAACCAAGCCAGCCTCCCATCATCATAGCTACCTTCTCTATCTAGTCATACACCAGCCCATCTCCATTGCCAAAACTCATACTGAACTTTCACCAACAACTTGTTGATTGTGATGGGAAGTTGAATTGACTCAATGTAGTTGGGTTCTACTGGCTTAGTTTGAAGTTAGTGAAGATTGTTGGTGGTTCTCAAGTAACCAGCATTTGGGTTTAGTGGGACTCGACTTCGGTGTTGGTTTAGACTAGCACTGGTTGGGTTGGACATGTCGGAGATATCATAGTGAATGACATGGCCTTGGTTTGTTATGAGTTGGAGGTGAGCCAGATTTGGATTGTCATCAATGGAAGTTTAGAATTGTGAGGTTGAAAAAGGTGGTTTAGGAGGTTTAGTGGCAATGGTGTGGCTTGAATGGTTCAAGTTGGAGAGAAAGAAGGCAAAGAGAAGAGAGACAGAAACAGTTTTTTTCCTTTTCAAGTAATGGACACGTGTCATACGACTATTGGTGGCTTTATATGTGTAGAGGGTCCTTTGGTAATTGGGATTGTGGCCCAATTTAATGCCATAGGCTGGTCTTCTAATCTAGTGACAGGGCTTAAAAGACCAAGTCCAATAAGGGATGTTAAAGGGATATTTGGCTTGGCTGACTCTGAACAAGGATTGCTGGAATGGTTCATTTCGCTCTCGCCCTACTTTGGTTTTCTGGTGTACGAAAAGTAGACTTTAAGAATATCTTCCTAGATCAATTTAGGTTTTATTTGACTAAAATAAGTTTTAAACCCTTTTATATTTAAAAAAGACTATTTAAAATGAATAATAGACTTCTTTTATATTGTAAAAGTCCTTAAGTTCTTTCCAAGCCCATTTGCAAGTCTAACCCATCACTAAAGAAACTAAAGCTTCAATCTCAGCTGTCAGATCCTTAGGAATGATCTAAAGGCTAACATCAGCTTCCAACATCTATAAATAGGAGGTTGCTATTCTCATTCAGAAGAATTCTGCATATTGCTAAGTTTGAGAGCAACACGCAAACTTTGTTGAAATAACTCAAAAAAAAAAAAAAAATCAAGGACATCCACTTCACAAATAATGAGTCAAGGACAATCAAATCTAACTAATTTGATCTTCTATCATACTCATGCACTCGAGAAATTGAGTTTGCTTACTCCTCCTCTCACACCTTGCTCTGTGATAACTTACATGTGTCATTGGTTTGAAACTTCTCTCAATACAACAACATGCTTATCGTACATGATCGACTAGTTGTAGCAACCCCACTATACAGTCTACATAGGATAACATTACTAACAGAGTTAATGAGGGTAGTAATAAGGGACACAAAAAGTTCAATTGGGTATGTCATTGGTATTTTTAAAAGCCCAGGTACTTGATTGATCATTTCATCAAAGTTCGGGTACCAAATGAGGCTTTTTCCCTACAAAAGATAGATAGCAGTCTTAATATGTGTGAATGACAGTCTTGTCTGTATCTTTCTCGTGCATATTGACCTAATGATAACCAAACATAAGGTCTAACTTTGACAATACTATTGCCCCATGTAATTCATCCACCAACTCTTCAATTTTTGGAATTGGAACTTTATCCTTGATATAATTATTTGATTTAATTCTCTATGTTTGATGCAAAATCTTCAACTATGGTAGTTTTTTATTGACTAATGATACGGGTTAAGAAAAAAGACTTCTGCTATGCCTTATAATACTGCACTCCAACATACCTTGAACTTACTTTTCAGTTTTATTTTTTAAAAAACAAGACTACCTATATGGTTTACCATTACCAAGAGTAGTCTTTTCAACTAAATGGATTTCATGCATTATGTAATGGTAGCAATGATGACCATGTATTAGACATGTAAGAATATTTACCTAATACTTGGTCAATAGCGGTGTTATTAGTAGTCATCTTATGTGTGCCAATATAAATTAGTTGAGCTAACTCTTGTAAACAAAATAGAACAAAGTCACAAGTTGTCAACTTGTGTAACTAATGGTGAATAATTTATTTTGACTCGTTAAAACTATCTATTGTTAGTGTGACGTGTAGTTCCTCATTCGTAGATCGCATCTTGAGCAGTCTATAATCAATTGTGATGGGTACCAGATTTTCAAGCCATTGAAAACGTATTACTAAGTACCACCATGTATTGATATTACATGGAAAGTTTCAAGCAAAATAACTTCTTGAATTGTCAAAGCAACATATGTTGGAAAAAATGAAAGAAGAAATGTCAAAGTAGAATTTACGCATTTACCTTTATACTACAACTTACTATCTTTGCTTGTTAAAATTTGAAACTTTAGAGAAGATAACATTATCGATCTTAAATGTTTGACAAAACAAGTTTGTGAAAAACTTGTGAGATTTCCATGAGTTAACAACTAGTAAAATTGATTAGTTGTTGGTTGCAACTATGGGTTTAACAATTACTACTATATCAACATCTAATGAAGTATGAAAATGTATTCTACAAGTGTCTTACTCTAAACCAACCAAGTTCAAGTCACCGGTCTCAACATATTGGTCACTATTATTCACATCACCAATTAATAGCATCAACATGGTTTTGCATTTGTGATTTTTATTATGTTTTCATCCCAATTGAAGAATAATCCATGTCCACTTTTACATTCATTTTGGCATGAGTTAAGTGCTTTATGGGTAATGTTGTCTTAGGTTTTCGTGTCCATGACTAAAGGATTTAGGTTAGCATATATAATGAAGCATTTTGGTTTGTAGATGTTTGCCAATGGAGTAATCAATCTGTTGGACTATTGATCTTCAAGAGCTAAGCCTTGCAAGCCTTGAATCCATGATATCTTGGCTTATAAGATAAGACATAATTAGTAGGCACTAGGTTTGTCCATGCAACTACTTTGATGCTTCAATCAATATGTGCATAGGAACAAACCAACAACAAGATAACAAAAAAGTTACATGACAGTAGCTGTAAGTGAGTGTATCTTTGGATATGACATGTGATTGAAATATTTAGAGCAAACTCACCATAGACTACAAACGTATATAAACTCAAATATGAAAAGTGTTCCTTGATAGTTTAAGAAGGGAAAAGGTATAATTTTAGTCCTCAACGTGCTAATAACTTTATATTTGACACCCAACCATCATTTTTTTTCTAATTGAATCCTTAACGTTTAACAATTTATAAAAATTAGACATTTTTTAACACTATTAACTTTTTCTTTAATGTTTTACATGTGGTTGCATTTTATTTGCCCACATGATTTTTCAAAATAAATAACATGAAAATGAATATTACTTAAATAATTTAGTAAAAAATGAAAAATTAGAGGAAAGATTAAAAAATGCAGAAAATTCATTTTAGGAAAAAAAAATTGCTTGTGTCATTTGTTGATCAAGTAACCTCGGAACGGAGTATAGTAAATCACAAGTAGAATTATTTTTGTAAGAGAAAAGATTGGATGTCCAATTTTCAATTTTATCAATAATTGACTATGGTTAGCAAGATCTACAAGCATCCTTCTTCCAACTTGTCAAATTTTCCATCACTTTCCCAATTCATTCTTGGAATAACTATTTACCATGACAGATTTGTGATCTTAGATATCCAAAGACCTACTATAGCAAATCACATACTACTTAAGCACTCCAATTGTTCTCCCTTGATTCTAATAGGTCTATTCCTCATGATAATTCTCAATTCCTTGGAACCTTAATAATTACTCACAACATCAATTTCCATGTTCTTTCTAATTCTAAAATCTTCGATGCTGCTTGGATTTTCCATCTCTAGGTGTGCCATTTTCCTAATCAAATCATATGTTAATCTAAACCTTCCCTTTAGAAGATATCTTTTCCTTACCTTCCCTAGATTTTTTTTTCCCGCACAAATAATATCTTTAGGGGTTTTGGAATTAGGTAAGGAGCATGTGTTACATTACATGATTTTCAAGCATCCCTGCACCATGTTTGTTAACTTTTAAGATTTCCTAATTTTTAAATATATTTACTATTTTATTTAATTGATACTCATTCCTTATGTTATTTATTTAAAATAATTGCGTGGATGAATCAACTCCAACCATATGTTAATCACTGACAGAAAAATTAACAGTGTTAAAAGAGTGTGCAAGTTTGCAAGATTTGTTAAACATTAATTACTAATAAAAACAATAATACTGGTCAATGACTCAAATAGAAAACCGATGAAGTGTTAAAGACTAAATTTATATTTTTCCCACTTAGGAAAATATATGAGGATATAGTAAGCATTTCTTCTAGGTTATGATACATTCTAAAGACTATCATGCTAGCTAAAGACGGCTATCAGCAAGTGAGTGAGAGTTCAACAAGAGGTAATTAAACTACTAATAAGCAGAGTAGCTCGACATAGCCTTTTAAAGTGTGGCAGGGATAAGGATCATCCCAAGGTCATCATAGGCTGCTTGAGAGGTTAACCTGTGAGCTAAAGGTTCAACCCAAGGTCTAACAAATCAGCTATTGACATGAAGGGGTTAGTTCGAGCCTAAGCAACTCATGACAAAAATTTCTCATCAACATGGCTCCAATGCCTTAACAAAGGCTTGCCGAATACTTAAATGCATGTTCCTATTAACCAATGAAACAATATAGAAGCTTAATCTTCCATATCAAGTGATAATATCAAAATTCTCTAATTTTCCTCTGCATTATAAAACTAAAGAATTGTTCGACTTTAAAAATATAAACTTTAACATCCTATGCAAAAAAAATCTAGAGGTTTTTAATACAATCCCATTCAAAAGAATCATTGCATAATTTAGTAGGTGATGACTCGTTAGTATCAATACAGGGAAGAGATGCATTCATATTGTGAGTTAGATTCTTTTTAAGTTTTAATCGCTCTATTCTCCATGATAAGTTTTGAAGGACTATGTATGTCATGATTCTAATAAATTTCTAAGATAGTAGTTAATTGATTCGGGGTGTAAATTGTAAGGAAATTAGACAATTCAAAGCAGTAAAGGGAATGTGTAAGTTTCATATGCTATATAAGGTAAATCGATAACCAAACCCTTTGTAATGAGTTTCTATAGGTTTATATAGACTCTTGATTGAAAATTTGAATTTCAATTCAGTAAGATTTAGTTTCTTTATAAGATAAGTAAAGTGATCGAACCCCTCCCATGAGAAAGAATCCTAGTGGCCCTGATATGCCGAAACCTCTTATTTAGCTAACTACGGCTAGTCATGAATCACATATAGAAAGAGAAATGATTTGTCTTGCTTCTTCACAGAATAGAAAAATTAAAGTTAGATAAATAGGCAGATTAAAATCTTATATATAATTGGTAAGTGAAGCGGTCATTTCAATTAATTAAAATAAATGTCCTTAATCGTATCCTACAAGCAACTAGACAAGTATATCTATTGATTATATAATATAGTACCAACTATGGATTGTTATTGCTAAGAGGGTTTTCAATTAATAGTATCGATCACTTCTCTGTTATCTAACAGATAATAATTAAATTATATTAATGTATTTGCTGCAACTACTACTCTAATAATTTATATTACTCTACTACTCCAAATCAAGGCTTAAATTAATTAACTCGAATAATAAAAATATCTAGATCTCGGATCACCGCTAATTGTGTCACGTAGCTTACTAATTCTCTTAAGTATATTACATTAGTTCCTTAAATTGCAAAGTTCCCTTGTTAAATTAGTATCTTTCTTAAGAATACTGATTCCTAATTCTAGGTCAATAAATTGGAATTTCTTGCTAATCAGCATCAACTTAAAATTACATCAAAAGCATGAACTCTTTAACCAAACTTAATTATTACAGAAGATTTTCATTATTCCATCTCTAAGATTACGAGTAAATCCCTTCAATTACATAGATTTATCTATAAAGAAATTTCACAGTTGACTCATATGGAACCATACATAAAATCATACATCGATAATATGAATTCAAGAAAACATGAAAGAACATGCATTTAGATTTGAGGAAACTAATACACATGCATTAAATCTTAATCCAGTTACATAACAAAGTTAAGATTCTTTAAGATCAAGATACAAACATTTAACCCTACATAGATTTAACAATAATCACAAATAAATTGGAAAATTTGAATAAATTCTTGATTACGACCATTTCAATTGACGAATTCTTGCAATTCTTCAATCAAGAGCTCTTAACTTGTTCTCCAAGTGTTTCTCTCACAACTGCTTAAGAATGTTTGATTTTTCATCTAAAACTTGGTATTTATAGAAACCCAAAAAATTGTTGTAATTGTTTGTGGAAATGACATGTCAACATTTTAGTCATAGGCATTAACAAAGACCTTGGACATCTGGATAAACAAATTCTTCTCCTCCACATTGGTTGTGACAAAGGGCATGGTCCTCCACAAGTATTGTCGTCTTCACTATGCATGACTTGTGGCAGCAAATGTGTGTTGCACCGACTTCTTTAACTCTTTGTCCCACGTGTTGTGACTAATGGCATGAAGTCTTTGTACTTCTTCAATGAGTTGCCAATGTCTGTTATACAAGTCGTGGGCGATAAATTATTAGGCATAGCCTTTATGGGCTCCTTTGTCAATTTCAAGTAGGTTCTTTACAAAATTCATCTTTTTTTCCCCCTCAAATTAATCCTTAAACACTTGTAATTAATGTTTCAAATTATTAAGTACCAATTTCTTGCCAATGATATAGTCGCCTAGTGGCATCTTCCTTAAAATCTTATGTGAGAAGTCCCAAGTTCCCTCCCCCCATCAAATTATCCAATTTAGCGCTCAAAACCACTCCTATAATAAGGGTATTTTAAAGACTTATGAGTAGGTTTTGATTAAGTTTTCTTTTTTTAAGATGATTTTATATATAAAATGGATAATGCTAAAAATAGTGCCATAAACTTTCGCAATAAGTTAAATTAGGTATTCGAAGCTTGGTTTGAATAATTTGGTACCTGAACAAATTTTCGTGGACTCTTTTCATACATACAGTTTGATTTTGATAAATTTTGGTACATAAATAAAGTTTTTACCAACTTTTTTCATACTTGATTGAACTTGTTTCAAGTATGAAAAAAGTCTACAAAAACTTTATTCATGTACTAAAATTGTCAAAACCAAACTTTATGTATGAAAAGAGTCCACATAAACTTTATTTAGGTACCACATTGATCAAAATGAAACTTCCAATATCTGATTGAATATTTTGTAAAAGTTCATATGCCATTTTTATCATTAACCTTCTATAACATCCTTTCTCTATGATAAATTTCTCCATGTTCAACTTCTTTAAAACTGTTTTTATATCTTTATTTCTCTTATTAATTATTTAATAAGATGTTCTATAATTTCATTTATAACATTACATAAGGCATAGAATAATTAAACTTTATACATAAAGCTAGACAAAGCATGGTGGAGCAAAGTACTAATACCATATATGCATATGCTAGGTAGATTTTATTGCTTTCCATGATTCATATCGGGAAAAGAAATCCAACGGTACAAACAATCCATTGACTTTGCTCAATTAATAAAGATCTAATGGAATTGCTATTTGTAATAGAATTTTTATCTATTAATTTTTTATTTAAACGAGGGTAGTTAAGAAAAAAACCAAATATACATGTTGGGTAATGAATGACAATTTAATGTCGTCCGTAGTAAGAATTCCTTATAAAATTGTTATTAAAATCAACTAAAAACCATGATAACTTTTCATAAACAATAAGACACTGATGCAATTATAATTATAATGGTGAACAAGTAATAAGTGTCCAGATAAGTAATGAGTAAGTACAGTACTTTTTTTTTTTTTTTACAAATAATGGCAATAATATATAGAGAGAGTTTCTATAAAATTATTTCTTTTTCTTTTTAACCACAAAAAAAAAAAAAAAGATTTGAACCTAATCCATCACCATGATAGACCTATAATAGTGTCATTAGGTACAAGATCATTAACAAACTATTTATATGTCATAATTTTATGGATAGTTATTTGTATTCAATAGACTATTAGAGTTAATAAAACAAAGAGAAATTTTGTATTTGAAAAAAATACAATAAAGAGAAGAGTGGGGGAAATGAAAACTATTTTTTCTATTCAAAATAAAAAAAAAGTAATAAAAAAGAGGGTGCCTTTTTTTTTTTCCATACTCTTTTCACTCTTTCTAAATTGTCTTTCTTTATATTATGTTTGGATCACTATAAATTGAATTAAGATGGAGGAAGATAAGGGAAATGAAATGAATTTTAAGTGTTTGATTAATTTTGTTAAAGCCAAAATGGGACGATGTTAGGGATGTAAATGAACCAAACCCGCTCATAAACTACACGGGTTTGGCTTTGTATTTACTCGAGCTATTCAAATAGTTTATCGAGCCAAACTTGAACTTCATATGTTTAGCTCCATTAGTCTATGAGCCTAATCGAGCTCAAGTCAAGCATAAATTTAATCTAATTTGAATGAAGTTTAGGTATTGATATTATTTTATTAGAATTTAAAATATATATTTTTAATAAATTGAGTCTAAACGAGCTTAATCAAGTCGAACTTGAGATTACATAGTTTTATTTCGAGCTGAACTCGAGCTTAAAATGTTAACCTTAGTCCAATTGGAATCAAACTTGAGTTTTGAAATTTCAAGTCGAACTTGAATTTGAGCTCAGTGTTGTACCATCTCAATTCGATTCATTTGCAGCCCTACAGGAAGTAGATAGAATTTTAAGAACATTTTATTTCTCTTTAATTTTGAAATGAAGGATAGGAAAAGAGGGAAACTAATTGAAATAACTAATATACCCCTTAAAGTAAACTAATAAAAGAATAATAAGTGACATTTTGGTCTATTAGATATTTTATTTCTCTTCCAACAAAAAATATTTTATTTTTCTTCATGTCCTTTAGTCAATATGAAAAGCAACAAGTTCGTCTCAGTTTCTTTCATTTTCATCAAATAAATCCTAATAAAAAATAAACATAGCATTTCCTTTTATTTTCCTTCCATTTTTTCCCTTTTATCTGTTCCTTCGATATCTCCTTTTATGGAACACGTGTCTACAAACTTAAAAGAAAAAAAAATTACTATGTACAAATTATATAAAAATCATTATATGCATCAGTAAATAGCATGTACGAATTAGGGATAAATATATGAGTCGTCTATGCTATAGGTTATGGTTCTTGATCGTGGTTATTTCAAAATCAAAGTATGGAAATAGGCTCGGTAAGAAAGAAAATATGGGGGAGGGGTTGATAGAACCTTTTGATTTTCGAAGTAGGTACTGTCATTGATGGCGCCTTTAGTTGGAAGAAGATGAAGGCACTCTTTATATAGGTGCCTTCAAGTTGCATATTATAGGCGTTGTTTATAACAGTGAAGGAACTGTCCCCATTCCTGTGTCTACTCCTCTCATCTTCTTCCTCAAAACCAAATCCCCTCCAAACCTTCCGACGAGACCCCCCTTAAAGAACCACCTTGGAGCACCAATCAAGCATTTCGATGGAAAATTCGATCTTCCGACAACAGGTAATGTATAATGCTAGTTTTTTTCCTTCAAAATAGGTAGATTTTGGTACCTTAAAAAATTATGTCAAATGTTGGAGATGTGTGGTTGTTTAAATTTGTACAAATGATTGCATTTTGAAGGACGTTTTTAAGACGTTACATGCAATGGAAGTATTATGTGAACTTATGGTGATGTTTATGTAGTTGTATTTACCAATCTTGGTTCATTTAGAAATAGTAGACGTAGTCAAGGTGCTTGGTGAAATGCCTCGATTGCATATAGGTAGTCCATTGGTCAAAATTTAAGATTATGGAGTCAGCATCATTGAAATGTAAGTTATCAAAGCTGTTTTCCCCAATTTAATTTATGAGAAGTATCATTAACATTCGTAGTTTTGCTGTCGGTAGATTTGAGATAGCCAACTGCATGAAGCTAAAAAAAAAAAACTATGTAAGGTTTATTGTCTATTTGAGTGTGCATATTGCTTATGGAAGTCATGGACCACAATATGAGAAACCTTCGATTGGTAAAGTGAATGTTAGAACGGATGTGAATTTTTGAACAATTCAAGGAATTGATACATGAGAAGATTGGTGTTGATCAAAATAACTTTAAAGTCGAGTTGATACATGTACATGCTCATTATATAAGTCATGTGGTAGTGTACATGTTAATGCCAATTGTGGATAATGATAATCTAGAGGATCTGATTTCAATGGTCGTTGAGTGGGGTGCTAAACTAATATAAGAGATATATGTGAAAACAAGTTGTAAATCATTGACTACTTAGGGGTTGCATGATGTTGTCAATGATTTTCCTAATATTACATGCAGAGAAGTGAATATGGACACTCCTAACCATGGTTCTGATGTGTGTGTACAAAACTCACAGATTATAGGGGACTCGAACTTCCATATTGGTAAATCTTCTAATGTACATCCGCAAGATAGAAGAGAGGTACCGTCATTACCCTTGAATTACGAAGAGTATGATCCCATGCCTATGAATGAGTTATCGATTGATTTTAAGAATAGAGTTAAAGAGAAAGCGGCACCAATGTTTAACATGGGGTAGAACAAGATGAGGAAAAAGAGGATGGATATTTTGAGGAAGATTAGTGTCAAGCTTGGATTTTTCAATTATGATTTTATTTCTTTTAATTCGATTTGTACTAAACCTCGACCCATTTAATAAAAACCTCCAACTAGAAATTAAAAGAATTAAATTTTTGAAAACATTTTAGAGTTGCCACCTAACTATAGTTGAGAAAAATCATAAGTTAGGATAAATGGGTTGATTAACCCTAACTTAGTTATTAGTCTGCAAAAAATTTGATTTAAAACCAAATTTAATGAACTATAAATTTTGGATTTGGGAGCTACCCTATTAAATCTATAAGGTTACTGCTTAAAATTCACAAAATAATCCTTTTAATGCTCAAAGAACTTACTAATTTAAAAAAACTATGATATTTACAATTTATTGTTAAAATTTACAATATTTACAATGAATTAATTCAAAATAAATAACAAATAAAAAAGTATTTCATTTTTTAGGTTGCCTTAGAGGTGCTTACGTACTTGCTAATTAAGATTAGATAATAAGTAGTTCTTTTTTTGAAAATTTTAGTATATTGGTCAATTTTTATTTTTTGGACCATTTTCGATTTAAGTTCATTAAATTTTCAAATTTGTAAAAATGAATTTTTCATGTATGACCTTACATGCTATCAAATTGTTTTTTTTTTAGAAAATAAGATTTTTCTATGTGTAAAAGGTTTCTTTTTTTAAATTTTTTTTTATCATATTTCTACTACTATTATTATGTATATAGTAAATTAATCCTATATTCCCCTGAAAAAAATTGTTTTGTTTAGAGGAAAAGAAAGGAATAAAAAAGCTTTTTATATTTATATTTTCTGTGTAAAAAATAAAAAAATTACAAAACAGGCCTACTTGGAGCAGCGCGTGTCGGATCTTCAGTTTGGGTCGAACTAGGTCTTCGATTTACGCAATAGCAAACGACTGACGAAAGATGTTAGTGGTGCTCTAGTGGTTCTGGGTGGATGTGGAGGTGTCAAACGAGTTGATCTAAGGATGGGGAAGGCTCTGGTGGGGGTGATTTGGCTAAAAAATGGCTAGAAGTGGGTGGTTTAAGTTCTTAACAAGTGGTGGTCGGCAGTGGTGGCCGTCGGAAGTGGTGAAAGGCTTTAAAGAAAGGAGAAAGCTACTAACTAAAGCTTTCACTACTCTTGAGTCCAACTATAGACTTGATTTGCTCCGATTTGACCTCTATGGAGAAAAATGAAGAAAAAAAAACCTTAGATCTTAAACTCGATTTGAAGCTTGCTTGTTTTTTTTTTTTTTTAGGATGGAATTTGCTATTTTTTATTGTTGTGGATGACTGTTTATGACATGAACTGAGAATTTGACCCTTATTTATACTGTTTAAAGGTTGAATTAGGTGGGTTTCGTTCGAGAATGAGTTAGTAAAGTGGGCGTGAAATCAAACTTCTTGAACAATCTCGAGCTTAATGGTTTCTAGAAGGAGGACAACGAGTCTAGATTTGTACTTCTAGAAACTCAATGGTAGTTCGAATCAAAATTTGAAAATTTGTTTCGCGCGTAAAAACATGTTTTTTACAAATTATAGATTGAAAATTGAATGGCAAACCATGATCTTTAGAGCTAGTTTTTTATCCAAACTTGCAGTATCTCATGCCTTCAATAAATCCCCTCCATCAATTTGATGCAAAATCAAAGCGGAAATGGATAAAAAATGAGCTTGAAATGACACGATCGTGTGGGAAAACTAGGTCGAGTTGGGGAAGAAGAAGGTCCGTGTGTTGAACATGAGTACCCCATGCACACCAACGCGCAGGTGCGTGCATTGCACACGCCTAGTGTGATTCGAACCCTGGTTTCAACTATGCACGTGTGTGTCTTTAATCGTCAGGCCGTTGGTCTGTGCCTCGATTTTTGTTTGCACCAAAATAATACTTAAGGCTTTCCAAATATGCTCGATTGAATAACCTAATTTATATGGGGTATTTAATTGGATCTAAGACAAACCTATAATTAAAATTAGTATCATATCAATCTAAAAAATATTTTATTGTAAAAATTTTTATTATTGTTTTTTTTCCCTTTTTTTTCTTATACATCTATAATGATTTCTTTTTCTTCTTTTTTTTTTGTTCGTTTTCCTTTTTTTTTGTAATTTGTGAGCTTAAGATGATATTAATTTTTATTATAAATTGAAATATGAAAGGGGAAAAAATGGGGTGTCTATAATGAGGAATGCGAAGAATAAGAGGATGAAGTTACACAATAGGTTAATGTGCCTCAATGCCTAGTGCAGGGTGTAGCAACATCAACTCAAGGTCTTGTAAGGGATGTAATCCCTTGTTTTAACTTGGGTGGTGATGGTGATGGTTACGTGGTATATGAGGATAATGCGAATGCTATGTGTAGTAACATATGTGACAGTGAGGTCTTATGTAGGGGAATCATGTTTAGCACATAAGATGACTTAATTCGAACAGTTAAAGCTTTCCACGTAAGAAACATTGTAATTTATGTGTTGATAAATTTAAGAAAAATGTGTGGACAACCCATTGCACAAAGAGTAATCAGGGTTGTTCATGGAGGATTAAAGCTCGCAAGAAAAAAAATTGGGCCTATTTGTTATAACAAGACTCGATGGCCCTCATTCATGCACCAACCCAATAATTGGGCAAGACCACTCTCAGATAGACTCTAATTTGTTGACTTGAGAATTAGTTGCTTTTATTCTGAAAAAACTCGATTGCAAAGTTAGGGAGCTTGAGTCACATTGCTTGATGGTACATGGGTATAAGGTATCTTGTAGAAGAATATGGGAAGGTAAGAGAAAGGCAATTGTTGGTGTTTATGGTGACTGGGTTAAATTATATAAGGGACTCCAAAGCCTTTTTCTACAATCAAAGCCACTAAACCGGGATCACTAGTTGAGTGAGGCTGGATAAGATCTCCCCTACCTGATGAGGTGTATTTTAAATGGGTTTTCTGGACCTTCAGCCCATGTGTTGAGGCTTTTAAGCATTGTAGGTCTGTTGTTTGTATTGATGACACTTTCTTATATGGTGGATACAAGCATGTCTTGCTTATTGCATGTGGTATAGATGCCGACAATCACATTGTACCTCTTACATTTCGTATAGCAACTTTGGAGTCCATATCTACATGGCTTAGTTCTTAAGGAAGTTGAAACATAGACTAATAGGACATAGAGGAGAGAAGACCATATGCCTTATTTTAGATTGGGGAGTTAGTATAATAGGGGCTGTGAATGATGAATCAAACGATTGGCAATCACCTTTCACAGTTCATTGATTTTGTATCTGGCATACCATTAGTAATTTCAACAAAGTATATAAGAATTAGATGTGTAAAAACTTGGTAACCTATGTTGCATTTCAAGCAAAAGCACAAAAGTTTGAGAAGTATGTTGAGCTATTGAAGAACATAGATGAAGAAGCAATTGAGTGGTTTAACAAAACTGACTCGAACGGTGATATGCTCCTACAAAAGGACCCTAGTGTATGATGGGTTTTATCATTACGGCTACATGACAAGCAATATTGCAGAAACATACAATTCTGTTCTAAAGGATGCTAGAGGCTTGCCAGTAGCAACACTAGTGAAAGAAATATTTTATAACCATGTCATGCACTGGGGGAGAGACTCAATATTGTAGCCAATGCCATTAAGGGCGGAAAGGTTTTCACGACATATGCAAAGAAAAAAATGGATTTGTGGTTTTTTAGAGCTAATTCGCATCATGTTACTAGTTTCAATTGGGGGATAGGACTGCTTGAGGTGCAAACTGGTGCTCATCAAGAGAAAGGTCATCTTAGACGGGGTGTCGCACACATAAGGTTGATTTTTCCAAGCAAAATTGCATATGCAACAAATGACAGATTTTCTGCCTGTAGTGTTCACATGCAATGACAACGGCAGGAACGTTGACTGGACTTCCTTAATAAGCTTGTGGTATAGGTAGACCAATGAGGTGCAATACTATCGAATCGACTTTTTCCCACTTGGTGATGATCTTGATTGGCCTAGCCTAGTTAACTTCCATCCATACTACTCGATCTATAAACTGTTCGCCCAAAGGGGAAGCCTAGGACCAAGAGATATGAGATGGAAATGGACTATAGAGTGTGACCTGACCAAGTTATGTGCAGCCTATGTTGACAGGAAGGGCATAATAGGCGGGGTTGTCCAATAAAAGAGGGGGAAAACATAGGCAGGTTTAACATATGTTTGGTTTTTCATAATGATTATCGTATTTATGTTTGTTATTGCATTTCATCATATATCATTGCACTAATGATGTTCCTTTCATGTTCAGGACACATGGAGCCAAGACCAGTTGTTCCTTCTATGCTTACATAGTAGGAAAGGCATCATTCATCAGCTGTTTGGAGGGATGAGGTAAGACCATCTCGAAATGTTTATTTGTAAAAGTTATCTAACTCAATGCCCTTATCATACTATGTTCCTTTACTTTTCAAGCCTTAGCTACCACTCATGTTGTTAGATGACGGGAACCGACTTCAAGGCATGTGTAGGCTGGAAGACCAATCGATGAACGCCTTTTGCCTTATCTAGAGTAAGCTGGATTCATAGGAATGGCACATTGCTCATTCATTCAACTTGACTGATATCTAATCACAACACTCGTCGAGCGATGGAGATTGGAGACCCATACCTTTCATATGCTACATGTGGAGATGATTATTACTCTTTAAGACGTAGAGGTTCAGCTTGGCCTAACAGTTCATGGTATGCTTGTTGTGGGTGTCACTTCTCTGCCAATGGGTTGGACGACACTATACATGTATTTGTTAGGGGACAATCCACGTAGAGGTTACAAATGAGGGGGGTCGTTTGAGTTTGCAGTGGCTATGTAATCGTTTTGCTTAGATACCTGAGAATGTACTAGAGGAGCTGGTTATTAGGTATGCACGAGCATACATCCTTCGGCTCATGGAGGATGTATTTTTGTTGAGAAATTAGGATCGTTGGTCCATGCCATGTTCTTAGCCTTATTAGAGGACATGGCACGAGCTGGCTAATATAGTTAGAGGTGTACTGTTTGTATGCGTGAGTTAATTGTATCGACAATTATGTCAAGCATCTGCTAAGGATGTTGGTCAGATTGGTGGAGTAGCTATGTTGTTCTAGGTTTAGGCTTGGGATCGATTTCCTACGCTCCGTGCTTGTTTTGGCCCACCATTGTAGGATGGAGCACCTCTAGCTGCTTGATGGTGGATCGTTAGGGACACAATTCATCATCCATCCCATGTGGTTTCGCCTACCGGTAGGCTTTTGACCTTTAGGTTCTCGACAGGTATATATTTTTTTCCTTTATCATGTTCAAATTATGTCGTATAATAATTTTGATTCCAATTGGAGCGACATTTTTCTTTTGTTGTGAAACAAGTTGTTTGGATGCCCTACACCGATGGCATTACGAGTAGGTTTCCACCTTATTGTAGAGTTGGTGTTGATGTATTGACTGCACAAGTACCACTCATTTACTTTTGCATTGTCGATTGGAATTACCTAGATCGTGTCATGAGACAGCTTAGTGGATATCGGCGAATTCCACATGCTATGAACACCGATCTATAATTGCATCAGATTGATTTGAGGGGGAGGGTGGACATGAATTAGCTTGTGCATCATGCTGCCTATCATGGATTGTCGAACGATAGACAGGATCGTCTAGTCCCTGTTGAGGGTCCACTTGGCACAGACCTAAACTATGCATGTTGGTATAGGCGTATAACCAGACAATATTTTAGCCATACTTGAGCTACGTTCAGTCACTTAGTAAGAAATGATTTCGATAGTCTATCCATAATATAGTGTTGCATTTCATATTCTAACCTTGTGTGCTTCAAATTGCATTGTAGGCCGATCGGCTTCGCTTTGTACGGTTAACACCCGACATCCTTAGGATTTACACCATTGTAGATGCAGCTATTGAGAGGGTGGATGAGCATGGAGTCCTCGATCATCTACATCCAGAATACCGGCATGTAACACCTCGGTAAGGTGAACTTAGTGAAGATGATGATGAGGATTCATATTGGAGCACCGTATTATCCATCGATCCCCATCTATATCGCGTGGACGGCATAATACTTCTTCAGTATCACCTTCATTTGCTTCCAGCTCTGGATCATGCCACGCTTCCGTACATGGAATATGGTACATCTTTAAATCTTACTCCACTTGCACCACAAATGAGACGTGCTGTTGATGATTGGGACATGGGCGAGGGTTTGACACAGCTCTCTCAATTTATGCGTACCCCTTCCCCGGGCTACCCTAGTTGAGCAGCCTGATTTTAATCCACCATTAGCTTCAGCCGAGGGGCCATCCGATCAAGTGCAGGGTCGGCAAACCATATCATCAAGGTATACTCAAGGGTTTCAAAGATAATCAAGAAGGCGAAAATAAATCATATCATTGCACTTTTGTCATATTTATGTATCTTCTTATCTAAACAGCATTTACACTTAAACATGTATTGTATTAATCTTTATTTTAGTTTGTGAACGGTGTTTAGCTATAAGATTATCCTATTCACATTGTCTTATGATTGAACTCGGTAAAGTTGTGCTGGGGATATGATGATGTGATTACAGTCAAGATAACATGGAATGATGTATGATGTATTGCGGCTATACTGTGTGGATTGATTATGGGGGAAGTGATAAATTACAAGTTTACTGTTTGGATTTATCATGGAGGATATGATGAATTGCAAGTTCACTAAGAATTTAGATTAGAAATTTTGCTGATTTTTTGAGTGAATGTATTCATATTGTAAATTTGGATCATAATTAATGATAATTTTTTTTTTGCAATTCATAGGGTTGAAGTTGAAGACGTTGTTGTTGACAACACCTTCAAAATAATGAATGGAAGATATCTAAGAAGAGGGTGCCTTCTTTGGAGATGCACTAAATGTCATGGTCTAGGGCTTTCGCTAGCACACTTAAACCATGCGGTGCTTACTATCATACCCTTGTAGTAGTAAGCAAGCCTAAAATCTGTAAGCAACACACACACAAAGCAACAAGGATAACCAACAAATAAAAAGGGACGCAAGCAACAAATCAATATATGAACAACACTTTTCATTAATATCAAATGTACAAGGCAACAAAAAAGTGTGTGTGGAGGGGGGGTATTATGTAAGATGGGCTATCATTGACTGTGGGCAGTCAACCGGTGAGTAACAGCCTCAATCCAGAAGAGTACTCACACCCCCACAAAGAGCTTAATATGTATTTTTGGCTCTTGCAGGAAGAGACATTAATTTTGGTATTAAAATAATAATAAAAATATTACAAGCCCCCCTATACCTACATTACAAAAGATTGCCACACCCTACCCCACTCAATCTATTGACGTCTTCGGCAAGGTTTGCTGGAGCTTGACCTTGGTGCTTGAATAGTCTTGGCTTGAGCTGCTCTCCTCTCAGCTAGAGGTATAAGATCTTCTTTTATCTCCCAGCTGTTGTCTTCTACTCCACAATCTTTACACTTCACTAAGTATTCTGTCCGTGCTGCTCCTGTGGTTGGATCTTTGACACTTCTTTCAGCAAGGATATCTTCGACAGCTTCACTAACGTTGGAGTTGAACTTGGCATTTGACCGCTTTAACTTGTTGCGTGCAAGATCTTCTATGTCGAAGTAGTATGGCTTCAGAACACTTACATGGAAGACAGGATGAAATTTCAACCACTTGGGTGGTTCCACTTTATAGGCAGCTTTTCCGATCTTGGCAATAATAGGGACTGGACCAATTTATTTTTGCATGAGTCTCTTGTCCTTATGTCTCAATGGTCTAATCTGATCTGGAAAAAGCCTGGTCTGGAAAAAGCCTGATGAGGACCTGATCTCCAACATTGAATTCTCTAGGTCTGCACCTCTCATCTGCCACTTCTTCATACGCTTTGAAGCTTTCTCGAGATAGGCCTTAGCAACTTCAATTGTCTGCTTCCAATCCTTTGCAAACATATAGGCCTTTGCGCATTTCCCAGTATATGGTGTTACCACTGTGTGGGGCAATAATGGTTGTCGACCCATAACAATTTCCATAGGGCTTTTGTTAGAGGAAGAGCTTCGTTGGATGTTGAAGTAAAACTGGGCAATATCCAGTAACTCCACCCAATTCTTCTGATTGGCACCCACAAAGTGTCGCAAATATTCCTCCAGCATCCCATTGAACCGCTCCGTCTGTCCATCACTCTGAGGGTGGTGGCTAGAGGACATGCTAAGTTCGGACCCCAAAATGTTGAACAACTCGATTCAAAGCTTCCCTGTGAATCTATTATCCCGGTCACTCACGATGTTCTGAGGCACACCCCAAAATTTGACTACATGCTTGAAGAAAAGCTGGGCAATCTCTGTAGCGTTAGAGCTTTTTGTGGTCGGAATGAAGGTAGCATACTTCGAAAATCTATCTACCACAACAAAGATGGATGAAAGCTCCCCCACTTTTGGTAGGGAAGAGATGAAATCCATGGAGACGCTCTCCCATGGGCGAGAAGGCACTGAAAGGGGCTCCAACAGCCCTGTAGGTTTCTGCCTCTCAATCTTGTCCTGCTGGCAAGTCAAACATGTTTTGGTATAGTTCATCACATCTTCCTTCATATCCGGCAAGTAGTAGCCCTGTTTTAACAAGCTCATCATCCTCTGCTAACCGGGATGGCTAGCCTACAATGTATCATGGCACTCCTTTATGAGCGCCTTCCTCAAGTTTCCTGCCTTAGGAACATACAAACGATGGCCCTTAGTATAAATTAGATCACCCTCAACCCAGAACCTGCGAGTCTTGCCCTCATCAATCAATTGCTTCAAATTTTTGGCCAACGGGTCTTGGCCTAAGTGTTCTTTGATCTGTTCTTGAATAGTATCAGTAACTCGACTGGCAGATTGTTGGGCTATTTGGGCTAAAGAAGCCAAATCTGCTCTCCTACTTAGGGCATCTGCTACCTGATTAGTTCGCCCACTGCGGTGCACAATCTCCATATCAAACTTTGCAAGGAACTCTTGCCATTTTGCTTGTTTGCCTGAGAGCTTGGGCTGAGTAAGGATATGGCTGGCAGCAGAGTTGTCAGTTCTTACAAGGAACTTGGACCCCAACACGTAGCGTTTCCACGTTCTAAGGTAGTGCACAATTGCTAGCAGCTCTTTCTCTTGTGCTGAATATCTGCGCTCAGTGGGGTTTAGCTTCCGACTCTCATATGCCATTGGGTGGCCATCCTGTATTAGCACCCCGTCCATAGCAATGTCGGAGGCATCCGTGTGGACTTCGGGTCTGTTTGGATTGTCTGTTTTTCATCTGTATCTGTATCTTTTTTAAAATGATATATGTAAATATATCCAATTTACATCTAAATCTTATCTATATTTGTTCTATTTGATCTTTTGATGAGAACTGTCAACTTTTTTTTATCTATATCTATTTCTTGATAAATAATTTGTTAGCAAAAAGTTTGAAAAAGTGTCTGTATCTGCCGGAAAAAAGCCAAAAGAAACAGACCCGAAAATGGTTTAGAGATATCAGGCAGGGCGAGGACTGGTTCCTTTATCATAGTATGCTTTAAATCTTCAAAGGCAGCCTGGCACACCTCATCCCAAGACCATGCTCGATCCTTCTTCAATAGATCAGTGAGGGGAGCAACCCTCCTAGAATATCCCTCCACAAATTGTCTGTAATAGTTGGTGAGTCCAAGGAATGAGCGCAACTCAATGACACTCCTTGGGATCGACCATTCTTTGATGGCTTCCACTTTGGCCCCATCCATTCGAATATGCCCTTCTTCAATTATATGCCCAAGAAAGTTGATACATTTTTGGGCGAAGGCACACTTCTCTCGCTTCACATACAGATGATTTTCTTTGAGCTTCTGAAAGACCATCTGCAAGTGCTTCACATGATCCTCTAACGTCCTGCTATACACTACAATGTCATCAAGATAGACCACCACAAATTTATCCAAGTATTCACGGAACACATTGTTCATTAGAGTGCAAAAGGTTGCAAGGGCGTTGGTGAGACCAAAGGGCATCACTAGAAACTCATAGGCACCATAGCGGGTAACACAAGTTGTCTTGGGCTTGTCACCTCAGCAATGCGAACTTGATGATATCCCGAGTGAAGATCCAATTTAGTGAAGTATTTAGCCCCGCTCAATTGATCAAATAAATCAACAATGAGAGGAATTTGATAATGATTCCTCACAGTCAACTTGTTAAGAGCTCGATAATCAATACATAGTCTCAAACTACCATCGTGCTTCTTCTGAAATAGGATAGGAGCCCCATATCGTGCTTTTGAGGGTCTAATGAAAACTGCCTCTAACAGCTCATCTAGCTGCTTTCTCAACTTAGCAAGCTCAGGGGGCAACATTCGGTATGGAGCTCTAGCAGGTCGCTTGTCTCTTGGGGTCATCTCAATTTCGTGATCTATAGGCCTTCTTGGGGGTAGTTCCATTGGGAGTTTGTCTGGCATGACAGTATTAAACTCCTCTAAGACATTTTGAATCACCCCCGGTATTTCTTCCTTCCTTCCTTCCATCCTCTTTCTCTATTAAGACCGCAAGGAATGTAGGTTCCTGACGTTTGAGCCCTTGCTTAAGTTGGAGTGCAAATAACATCATTGCCCCGATACCTTTCTCATTATTACTTCCATTGCCTGTCTTCTGCCTTTGAACGGGCATTAAACATGGTTTGTCACCCATGAATAGCAAGCAATTCGTCGCTGGCATGGAAGCAACTTTGGCATTCCTCAAAAAGTCTATCCCCAGGACTATTCTAAAGTCGTCTAGGGGAACAGCGGTGAAGTTAAGATTTCCACTCCAATCTCCCACCTTCACTTCTACACCTTTGGCAACTCCTTTGACTGTACGTGTCTTAGAGTTTACTGCTTTGATTTGGCTAGTATCATCTGTCAGTACTAACCCCAATCTCTCAGCCTTAGGCACATTAATGAAGTTATGTGTGGCTCCTGAGTCTACCATTGCATCGGCACTTTTGCCATTGATGTGCAATTGCACGTACATCAAATCGTTGTTGGTCTTGGCTTTGTTGCGTACTACTAAAGCCTTCCCGACTGCTGACGGCATGTGAAGAGCTCCCATCTGAGGCTGCTCTTTGCACTTCTCTTCAGACACTTCATTTTGACAAATGCTCTCGGCTTTCTTTGCCATAGCATTAAGCGTCGCCTTGTGTGGGCACTCTGCTACCTTGTGCGGTCCGCTGCACAAGAAGCAAGAGAAGGCGGGCTTCTTGCTGCTGCTTGATGCTCCATCTTTCCCCGATTGGTAATAGCCATAGGATTTCTTTTGGCCCCCACTAGTACTACTGTTGCTCGAACTTAGGGCTCCCCCACTCTTAGGTTTGCCCAAGTTATTGGATCTTACACCATCGTGTCCTGGTGACACATTCTTCCCTCTAATGTCGTCGGTGTAATCTATCAAGCGCTCTGTAGCTGCTTGTGCTTCGGCCAAGTTAGCTACCCGTTGCCTCTGCAACTCATTCCTAGCGTATTGCTTTAGCCCCTCTAGAAAATAGAATAGCTTATCGTTTTCACCCATGCTCTTCATGTCGAGCATAAGTGTAGAAAACTATCGAACATACTTTCGAATGTCATCACCCTGTCTAAGCTTATGCAGCTTCTTTCTACCATTATATTCAACATTTTCTGGAAAGAATTGAGCTCTCAATGCAGCCTTCATCTCATCCCACGTATCAACATGTGCTGTTCCATTTTGGATCTGCTCATACTTGGTGCGCCACCACAACTTGGCATCACCTGTTAGGAACATGGCTGTCATGGAAACCTTTATTCTTTTATCAGTCTGTCCAATGGCTGCATAGTATTGTTCCAAATCAAAGATGAAATTCTCCAACGGTTTGGCATCCCTCTCGTTAGTGAATGCTTGAGGATCTGGCACCTTTGGATGGGCGACATGAGTGCGAGCCGGGGTAGGAGCGTTTGCAACCGCTCTAGTTAACAGGGCGATTTGCTGCCTCAAATCATCTAATGCTTCAGCAGTTGCATGATTGGCCAACTTGGTTCTCACCCTTTCGATCGACACCCGCACCTCCTCTTTGAGTATGCCTACCGTCTCTCAAAAATTATCAGCCAATTCATCAACCCTCGCATTAGTCCCTTCATTGGCTGCCTCAAGGTCTACCTCCTTTACATTGAGTGCATCCCATGTTTCCAATTGCGTCATAACCGTTGCCATCTATTCTTTGAGGTTGTCTACTTTCTTGAACAACTCGTCTTGTCGTGTCATGGTTGTTCCCGCTGGAATAACTTATGCTCTGATACCAACTGTCACGGTCTAGGGCTTTCGCTAGCAAACTTAAATCGTGCGACATTTACTATCCTACACCTGTAGTAAGCAAGCCTAAAATCCGTAAGCAACACACACATAAAGCAACAAGGATAACCAACAAGTAAAAAGGGACGCGAGCAACAAATCAATATATGAGGGTATTATGTAAGATGGGCTATCATTTACTGTGGGCAGTCAATTGGTGAGTAAGAGCTTCAATCCAGAAAAATACTCGCACCCTCATAAAGAGCTTAATATGTATTTTTGGCTCTTGCAGGAGGAGACATTAATTTTGATGAGAAGACAACACCTTTAAATTAAAATAATAATAAAAATATTACAAATTCCCCCATATATACCTACATTACAAAAGATTGTCACACTAGAGGCACCTATACAAAGTGTGCCTTCTTCTTCTTATTGATGGTGCTACTTCGAAAATCCAAAGACGCTGTGGACCCCCCCTGTTTTTTATTTCTCACCGGGCCTATTTCCTTACATTGATTTTGAAATAACACCAATCAAAACCAAAACGTATGCTGCATATATTGGTATTTTTTATAATTATATTTATATAATTTAATTTGAACGAGCTAGTAATCTTGCAAATTCCCTTGCGAAACACATCGCATCTTTTCCTTACCTTACCACCTATCATCCATTCCCAGCTTCCCGTAGTGTTAAAAATTAGTTGAGGCTACAGTATATATTGGAAATTGCATACACCACAAACGGTGAAGCATATTTCCGTTTGGATTTTGGTTGAATCGATTTGAAAATCTCCAGTCATATCCGTGTTATTCTAGAAGCAAAGCAACTGGCAACTATCAGAAATTCTCTCTCATAGATAATACCTGCGCATGAGGAATTCTTCGAGGATGTCCACTTCCGCTTCTTCTTCTTCCAACGTGGCTTCCTAGGTATCTCTCTCTCTCTCTCTTTGTCTTGTTAGTTGAATAATCGATTTGAATTAGTTAGTAGTTTTAGGGTTTCAAGTACATGGCATTGTTTTAGGGTTTTAAGTAATTGAAATTCAGGCGCCATATTTAGAATGGAGAACGAGGGCAATTCGGAAGCTGGGTGTCTGATAAATTGACGGAATTATTAGGGTATTCTAATGAGACACTTGTCCAGTACACTATAGGGCTTGCGAAGCAGGCATCTTTGGCTAGTGTTGTTGCAGGGAAGTTGGTGGAATGTGATTTTTTGGTCAGGTGGAAATCATCGACCGAATGCAAAATCCGTGCTTTTTTGGATAAATTATCTAGACAGGTACTCCATGGGGAAAAAAAATTCAGCTGGTTTAATTTATATAAAAAGAAAGGGACGCTGCTTTGCTGGCTATAAAGCGGAGGGCTTATGCCATTTTGATGTGGACAATGATGAGAATTATGTTGCTGATGATGAAACGGTTGAGAACAGATCCATTAGTGAGAGTGCAAAAGCACGTTTCATAAAAAACACAGGTTAAGGAAGTTTTGAGGTGGGAATGTCTTAAAAAGAGAGTACAGAAGAACCTGCAGGAGATCTAGGATGATATCGAGGATGGGAGAATTACAGAAGTTGAACAAGAGATTTTCAGGAAAAAGAAGACAATATGAGCAAGGGAAGGAATATCAAGCAGAATGTGATGCTAATGAGTATCAAGTGCCTGTGGTGTTGATTAAGGAAAGAGAGTCTTGGTTGACTGCAGCAACACAGAGATCTCGGTGCCTTGGGCAAAACCAATCTGTCTGAACGGCTTGGAAAGATTACTAGATTGGGAAAGCTACTTTGAGCTTTTTTTCCAAGAACAGGAAGCAAACAACTGAAAAATATGGCTACGTTTTAGAGGATCATATAGATATTCTAAAGGCAACTGTGATGGACAGCAAGAGCTTAGATGAACAGTCCCTTAAACAGTCTGGCACTTCTGCTTTGGAGATGTTTTGGTGAAGAGGCAATCTCTAGCTTTTTACCCATGCAGTGGTGAGCTACTAGCAGCTTTCGGCCCCAAAAAAAAAAAAAAAAAGGAAAAGAGAGAGCTACTGGCAGCTGTTTAAAAGTATCAGGTTCTGTAATTGTTGGAAAAACTAGTTGAGAAAAGACTACATAGATACATTGATATCTTCACGAGGACGGCAGGGCATGAGTTTGATTATTGCATTTGGTTTGAAGATTCTAAATTGGAGAAGACAGTGATGGAATGTTGACAGATGGCATCCTGTTATAGGAACATTTGGATGCACCAAATCTTGCAAATTATAGTGTGGTGACGATTAATGAAGTCGAAGGAAACCCGCCACAAACTTTCTATTTGGCCTGTTGAGGGATATTGCTCATTCTGGGCCTGATCTAAAATTTATTACTTCGAGTAAAAACTCTTGATTTTAAGAAGACAGGTGACTTTTTTTGTGGTGCCAATATTCTATGCAAAAGGAAGATGGTATCTAGTGGATATTCTTTATACCACCTGAAGCAAACTACTTGAATGCAGCTGCTGCAAATGCACTTTAAATCCATGCTCTGACCAACTGGAGATATTGTGATTTTCCCAAATGGTCAAGAGCATTGGAGATCTTAAAGCATAAGGCTAGGCCCAAGGGGTCTGGGGACCACGTTGCTAAACTCACCACTACACCAATATGCAAATTTGACCAGAATTTCAAGCCAAGATATATAAAACCATACCTGAAGGGGCTTGAAAGGTGGCTTTGGCAACAGATATATTTCTTTTTGGTTTAAAAAAAAAGAAAAAATTGTTGACTTGAAAAAATGTTTGTAAGATGATGTAGGAGATTCAACGGACTAATCTTGCTAATGTAGTTATAATGTGAAAGCCTTAGCACTACTCTATGCTCTTGGTGCTTTAAATAAATCAGGAGAACTCACAAATGTTGGGTGATGGATGGCCAGATTTTCACTTGACACAATGCTATCAAAAACAATTTTTTCTTCTGATAGGTATAAGCATTCAGATGAGATGAAATAATATCTTTTATCGGCCAAGGGAAAAAAGAGTTTGTGCAGAAAAAGCAGGCACGGATTTTCACACTGGAAATGTGAGCGACCGTATTTCCTTTGCTTGAGTTATACAATTCTTGGAGGAAATTCATTATTCTACACAGTGGTGCAATGACAATTATGTACATGAAGAGAGCCAAAGATATTAGAGGACAGCTTGCTGGTCTCTTGGAGAGAGTTGGCATTAAATTAAGTTCCAGTTGGAATGACTTAGAATCCGTTGAGAGGGTAATAATGTTAGGTTCCTTTCCTTATATAGCAAGATTACGGAAAATTGGGTTTATAAGTTTTCTTAGAAAGTTCATATACATCCAAGTTTAGGGTAGGCTCAAGCACTTCGAAGATGGGTTTTAGTTTGACATCGAAGAAGTAGGTTGGTTTGTATAGCTCTCATTGTTATCAGTGCAAAGATGTGAAGATCCTGCTTATAAGAAAATGCTGAGAGGAGGGCATTGATTATATATGCATAAGAAACATGAGAATTTAATTCTAATAATATTTGTCAAATAGACCTTTTATGAACTTATGTTTATTTTAACATTTGTCTTAGATGATAAGTTCTCAAAGACAGGGCAATGTATTGACAAACTTTTTCCTGTTTCTAAATTTCATCTTTTGTAAACTTTTAAGTACTTCTGCAGGACGAAAAGGTTATGTACTAGTGTTAACATTTTTTTGGTGCTATAATATTAAGATGATTTGTTGCTTAGGTGGAGACTGAAATGAGAGATTCACGGTCTGTCGGTGGTTCAATAACAGCAATTGACTCCTCGAACATAGGATATCAGGTGCTCATCTCTTCTCATTGTCTGATCTCAGTTTTCCTGCCTTCCATTCCTTCTCTATTTTTCGAGGGTTTTGCTTGCAAATACACATGAGACCTATGGATTTACCTGCAGGCAGCGTGAAGAAAGGCATCCTTGCATGTACACTTGACTGCAATAGATGCTATATATAATGACCTCTTCACACTCTTATACATGTTAATGCACACTGCATATTTGCCTGTCTAAGGAGAATCCGATTAATTTTTTTTTCCACCATCTTGCAGCTTCTAATGAAACATGGTTGGAAGGAAGGAACTGGTCTTGGAATTTCAGAGCAGGTCGGTTTTCGTTGTCTAAAGGGAAAATCATCTTGTAGTTTACCAAATACCTTGTTGTTGGAATGTATTTCTGTTCTCATTTCTGCTGTTAAGTTTGAGGTGCATACTTCTTTTTTCCCAGTTCTGTCATGCCCCTAAATTTCTAGCGATGTCATAAGTTGCATCATCTTTACGGCAGTTAAAATGGTTTTTGAATCAAATAAAGTGTTTAGAGGCATATGCTTCTTGACAAAACATTTTCTTTGATGATTTTGAAGCAATTATTAAAATTTATTGAAAAAATAGGAATAGACATATTATATGTGGGGATAAGTGTGTACAAGATGGGCAGAGTTTGAAGCCTTATCCATATGCTACTTACCCATGTGCTACCCCGTAAGGTAGAGGGTAATAAATTTTATACCTGAAATATTTACCTTATAATACCTTTCTATCTATCTTCTATTTTGTAAATTGTGGACCTATAAAATTTTTAATAGAATAGATGTATATTTTTTTCTTGTTTAAATTTTTAGTTTATAATAATATATAAAGTTTTATGTAATATGAAAAACTACTTCATATATTATGTTTATTATAAGCAACCTATGCAAAGAAATTTAAAAAGTAACATTTTAATATCACAAATTTTCCAATATTGCAGAATTTGTTTATATGTGAAAGTTGAAATATCTTTATAGTATGAGGAAGAATAACATTATCCATGAAATATCATATGGGGAACACAAAATAAAGTGATTTCCTAATTCATTTAATTAAAATTTCCTAACCCTTGTTTGATGGGTAATTATATTTTATATATAATATTAAAGAGTAAAGTTAGTGAATGTATTTTTCTAATGTTCTGCTCCAGTTTGAAAATCACAATAGATTAGATTTTGAAATTGGGATGAAAAAAGGGAAATTAAAGTAAGAAGATCAATAATGCTAATATGAGAGGAGAGATAGAAGAAAAGAGGTGCATTAGCTAGCACTTTATTTAGGGCTTTTTATTAAAGTGGATTTGGACTCCTTTTTTTTTCTCCCCTTAAACATATACAATAGAGTTACTGCTTACCCCTAATTATATGTACATCTTAAAGAGAGAAATTTTAACATGATTCTTGATACTAGTAATTGGCTAGGATCATGAGTTTACAAACAGGAGGTTATGGGGTCAAACCTATATGAGTTACTTGAATGGCATCTCTTTTTTCATTTTTGTTATATAATAAATAATTATATTGTCAATGCTGTAAGTTTTTCGGTCTTATCATGTAAGGTATTATTTAATACAACAATTATATAACTTGATGAACGAGCATTTTATTACTATTAATATTATGAAAATAATGCTATGTTTGGGACGGATGAAATCTGATGAAAACGATTGAAAGTGGGAGAAATAGAATGAAATGTTGCTGTTTGGCATGCTTGACGGGAGGTGAAATCGGTGGATATCAACGGAAATGGAAGGAAAAATTGGGAGCTTAATTTTCTGTTTAATGTTGGGCTGAAAGGGAGAGAAAGGCCATTTCCCTTCTTCTATTAATGTTTTATAAGAAATCATATAAGGATAATTCTGTCAATCACTAACTTCATTTCTCCCCATTTTCTTCTCTTTCCTTCATAGATTACCAAACATAAAATAACAATACTACTTCTTTTCATTTCCATTCATTTCCATTTTTTTCTATTTCTTTCCGTCCACTTCTCTCCGTTTCTACTTTAAACAAATATACCAAACATAGTGTAAATGTAGAATATTGAACAATTAATTACCTAATCACTTATGTTGACAATGATATTTTTTGTATTATTGCTAATAAATTAATCTTGCCAAGGGTTTATAAAGAGGGCCCGGGGAGGGGACTTGTGTTTTCTTGTTTGGATAAATTTCGTTATTAATTACTGTTAATAACAAAATTTGCACAAGTCTTATGTCCTAATTTTATTTTTATTAAATAATTAGTTGTTAAATTTCAATTAATTTATATTCCACAAGGAAGAAGTAAAAGTCTATTGCTCTAACCTCTTATAAACTGTACCATGTATGTTTTGTCATTTCATTAAAAAATTTAAAGTGCTGTAGGTGCAGTCATTAATAAAATGCTCTTGTATATATAGGATGTAATATGATCTCAATAACAAACAGATATTTTCCTACGGTTAATTATAATATTAATTTAATTAAAGGAAGTTCGACCTCTTAGTTGCATGGTTTTGTGTCCAACCCCTGTCCGTGTGTGAAGTTGTCTTTATATGTTTTGTACCATTTCATAAAGTTATTTGAAAAGATAGTCTTGATATGAGGGATGGCAAAAGCAGACAAGTCTAAGGTGGCAAAACCTGTCTCTGTTGTGGTGAACTATGTTTGTATGGTTTGGATCATCAGTACTGTTAATAAAACCAAAGTATACACTTCATTGTCTCCCATGACTCTTATACCGACAGAAGCAAATAATAGGTTGTGTTTGTCAGGTGGTTAATCTTGTGCGTGTAAAATATAGTCATTTCCCTTTGCTTTTTATTCTGGTCCATCTGTTAGCCTTCTATTATTGTGCCTATTGATTGCGCTCTGAAACATATGATAGCCTGATAAAATATCAATGGTCTCAATCAGGGTAGGCTAGAACCTCTTGAAGCACATCAGAAGACTAATAAACGAGGCCTGGGAGCAGATAGAGTGAAGAAGAAGATCTTAAAACCCTCTGATAGTAGTTCTTCAAGTCAGAAAAAATCAAATGTAAGTTTCATGTTTTTATATGTTTCTTATGATGTATTATTTAGTGAGTACTCTGTAGTGTTGTGATTTTCTAATAAGCTGTTTTATGTATACTCATCATGACATACATACCTAAAGAGAACTATGATGCTATTAGTTATGTTCCTTTCAACTGTGCTCCTGTGTGGTGGACCCCCTTCCCACTGCTCCTATGTATAACTTGCATATATGAGCAGGTTTTTGATAGATTATATTATCTACGTACATGGAAGGCCACATTAATATATTTATAATGCTGAATCTGAAATATACTGTAAATTCCATATTAGTGCTGCATTAATAGGACTGGATTGTACTCTGCTTGTAGATCCAGTAAAGATCCCCAGAATCAAGAATGGTTCAGGTTGTTTAGTGAAAGTAAGTAGGTAAAGAAAGCTTGCTATCCCTGTTTATGGTTACAGAATTAATTGAGAAGCAGGTAAAAGCAGTGCTTCTGTCTATTGCATGCTCATAAGGTTTAGTTGCAGTTACATTTGCGACTGTACTGCTACTAGGTGTTACCATTTTCTCATTGCAGCACAATTTAATCTCAATTAGTAAAGCTGGTCAGAATAGCTTGTCCCTTGATTTATTTCTGATATCACAGGCAATTGTCGTTATTGTAAAGGTACATTATACATACCTGTATACCAGATTTTTAGGAATATAGAACAAGAAGGAAATAGCTCATCAATGTGTTGATACCATCTGATCGAGTTATACATGAACATTGCCACTGCTTTTACCCTCCACTTGATCTAAATTCTTGCTAGTTCCTTTTCACACTGATTTAAAAAAAAAAAAGAAAGAAAAGAGTTAAAAGGAAAAATCTCTGATGTGGTAAACTGTGGATTAAGACCTTATCATGATCCTACTAGCTTTTGATAATTGTTTATATTTTGGATCATTCATCCTTCACGAGTACTGTTGAAGACCATAAAAACTCTCTGCGATAGAAGTTTATGAATTGTTCTTTTTTTTTTTTTGGTTTTAACTACACCAAAAGTAAAGCATGATATGAACTTACAAAACTGCATGGTCCATAGTTATACCAGTTTTAAATGCATTGCATTTTTATGAAGCAAATGAACAGCCATGTCCAGGGGTTTGTCTAGTAGTGATATAGTCTAAGGAACTATAGTCATATGATTGTATTTCAGCTAGACCCTCCTGGCTTACCAACATAGTGGAAGCTGGAATCATGGTGTTTCAAGTTTGTGGTTGTGCTTCACCGTGAATTCAAATAATAAGAAAAAGCAATTCTAGTAAAGCTCGTCGCAACTTAATGAAGTACACCTCGTCTACAGCATGTTGATCAGGATTTTCATAGATTTTCTAATTATCTTTGATTTAATTTGCAGGAGCAGCCATCTACAAAAAAGTCCAAAGCTCTTTCAAAGAAGATGAGGAAAATGCAGGAACTAGAGGAGAGACTAAAAGAGAAGGAATTTGAGCAAGCTTTTTTCAGGGAATTTTGGCCTGATAATGTCTGACAAATGGCAATGCAGTTCACTGCATTCTCTTTTCCTGATGTTTATAGAAAAATGTACGGAAAGCTCCTTAAACGTCCTTTGTTTTATTAAGTTTTCTCGTGTGCATGGTAAACAAGGCCCTTTGAGCTTGCTTTTCTGAATTTTTGTTGTCGATATAGAAACTTAATGAATTAGCTGAATGGCCCAAAAAGAAAAAAAAGAGGAGGATCCTTTTATGGTGTTGTGGCTTGTGATATCTTGTTGCTCTAGTGAATAATGCTGATGACATTTTCCCCATTCCAGGGAAGGCATGCTTATGTATAGCAGTAAGCAAAGGATGAGATCGTAGTTTGCAGATATCATTCCATAGCAAGGCAGTGGATTTGGGTAGGACTCCAGCTTTCAATTTGATTAAAAGGCTTTCTAAGGTAATAGGAGTTCTTCATCGAACTTTTTCAATATCAGTCTTGAACCTAATGGCTGGTCATCAACTTTGCTTATGATTTCCTTCCATTTGGTTACACAGGTACATGTTTCATGATTCATGTTTTTGACGAAAACTTACCAGCAACATGGCTTATTACGCAAGATAAATCCACTGCAATAGGATTGCTTAGAGTTCATTGCACATTTAACCGAGGAGATTCTTTGTTTGGATCAGCCCTTTAATTTAATCAAGAAACTGCTACTTCGTTGTGGACCTGATGCTTGTGGAGCTGTATTCAGCAATTTGGGTTTATGAATGAACTGAATCTAGCCAAATACTATCTGTGGAATGCGGTCGAGCTTAAGTTTAGCCCTGCCAGAAGTGCTATGTAACAAATTTGAGTTTGGCTTAGTCAAGCATATTTAGACTCGATAAGTTAAGAAAGTTACTTATTTTTAATTAAACTTTGGAATAAGAGTCAATGAAGCTGGATTGAAGCTCAATTATGCTTGCTGAGCTTATCAAACCAAAATCCGAGCTTTTCTTAATAAACTACTTGAGTAGCATCGAGGACTGAGGTTAAATTACCCTCAAATATAATTGATTTACACTGGAGTGATGCAGGGTTCAAACGGGTTGCCTGCCGGCTTGATTTATTGAGCCTTGTAATCATGAGAGCGATCGGTGATGTTTCCCAAGTCACCACGGGATTAATCATCGGTGGTTCCAATCCCGCCTTTATCCTCCCGTCCTACTCTACTGTTGTTGTGTTTTATTATTTAAAACTCATATAATCTGTTCACTTAATATGAATAGTTATTCAAATTGAAATTTTATTTTTTCCTTATTTCATATGGTAAAGTGAATGAGCTGATAATGTTATCAAACTTTTATAGGGAAGAAGTCCCGCATTATAGCTTCTTTTGCATCCAAAACATCGTTGATCATCCATTATGATTTACAGTTACTAGCTGAAAATAAAATATTAGTTAGGGAGTGTTAAATATGTATTGAGGGAATGATAGACTAACTTAGAATATGGAAAGAGTATGATAAGTGTCCTTTATTGTGCAAGTAGTTTGTTTTATTCAAGACGAATATCAATAACGTGTACAATTTTTTGGGAGATTTTCCTCATCTAGAATGCAGAAAATGTGGAGACTTCCATTTTCATTAAAGGGTTTTTTATTCTTTTTTTTTAGAGAATTTTGTTTATACAATATACATGATCGAACGAAACAGAGTTGTAGACAGCATCAAGGTTTTGAAACTGGATCAAATCGATTTCAGCTCTTGCCGGATTTATATTTTTGTACAATACATATGGTCGAAACAGAGTAATATAAACATGGTCATAGTATTTTTCGGACAGGTTCTGGGAATTGAACAACCTAAATCGGGACCTAGGAGGGGTTTTTGGTCTGATTTTTTGGAATCTGCAATTCTTGGTCTGGTTTTGGAACTACTAAATTCTAATTTTTTAAAAAAAATAAATTTTAATTTTAACTAGATAAATTTTAAACTCAAAATAATAAACAGTATTAAAATGTTTAACCCATTTTCTTAAAGATTTGCTTAGAATGCATTTATTTATATATAAACACATATAATTAATGCTAGCAAAATGTGATTGCTGAATACTCTACAGATTAAACATAAAATTATAAGTGAAAAGTGATTTTATATTGTCAAGGAAAAGGATTATGTTTGTAATAGAAGTCCATCGGAAAAAAAATCAGCTGTAGTTTTAAGGTACATTTAATTGGCTTAGACTTTGTTTATTTCACATTTTTTTTGTCATTTTTTCAAACATATGTTTATCACAAAATAAATATAAATGAAAAATAAATATTTTTACTTATAAATAGATCAAAAAATCAGATATAGATAAAATAGAGATAAAAATAAGATAATCCAAATAAACCTCAGATCAACTAAAGTGGCAGTATTGATTTGGTTTCTGCTTTAAAACTAAATGGCGAACATCTCTAAAGAATCTTGGAAATAACAGAAAATATGCTTAAAAAAATCATATTGCTTTATAGTTGGACAGTCTTGATTTAAGTTACAAAGATGCACAGGATGAAACACGTGTCTATCATTATTTAAAAAAAAAATCATGCAAATACAAATTGTATAAAAATAAATATCAAATGAGCATCTCTATATTGCATGTTGCAGAAGAGATATAAAATTTTACACATGTATCGCATCTTGGAGGCGAGACACAGTAACAGAATACATTTGCGATACATTTGCACGTATTGCACATTATACTTGCAATACATATATTGCATATAGAGTATGCAATATATTTGCTATGTATCACAAATCTACTTTGTGTATATTGCAAAGTATATTTGCTTGCACTTTGTGTGTACTTTGTTTGTATTACAAAGTACATTTGTAATATTTTTGCGTGCGTCGTACATTATACTTGAGATATATGTATTGCACATAAGATATGTGATACATACAAAGTAACGAAGTTATATGGCATATAGCATATGAGATATGGCGATGGTATATTTATAATATTTTTATATAAATTGTATATGCGTAATTAAAAAAAAAAAGATGATAAACAAGCGAAAATCTCGAAATACACACGGCAATTTTAATATCCATGTTTGCTTTGCTTTGAGAGCTTCATTTTTCAATTTCTTTCTACAACATAGTGCACTTTTAATAAAATCTCCGTGGAGGTATCAAAATACTAAAGTTCTTTGATTGAATTAAATAGTGTAAATACACGAAATATGAAAAATATAGCAAGCAAAGACAAAACACTGTTTTATTTAAGGAAAATCCAAACTTACGCTGTGTTTGGCAACGTTGAAAACTTAAGGAAAGCTATGAAAAAGAGAAGAAAACGGTAGAAATAAATGAAAAATTTGTGTTTGGATCCTATGGAAATCGGCAGAAAATGTTGGAAATGAGATGAAATATTTTTGCTTTTGGTTCTTCCATTCTCTTTCCAAAAATGGGCAGAAACTAATGAAAAAAATGAACAGTGGTTCGAACTTCTGTTTTTCTCCTCGGTTGATGATGATTTAAAATCAAACACGAGAACAGTTTTATCTTTTACTAACTATTTTTCTCTTCTTTTTTTTTTATTTTCTTTATAAATTACCAAACACAAAATAAAGTTCCTACTAATTTCCATTTCCATTTTTCCCTTTCTGCTCGTTTCCACAGCTTTCCACTTTTCTCATATATGCCAAACACAACATCAATTCATCCGATTTAAAAAACCAATATTTATAGTATTAACTATTAAAATATAATAATCTTGCATTTAATATTGTATTTTGAATGTTAAATAGAATATTTATTGTCCAATCATGTGGACAGCTTGACAATCTCTTGGCGAAGTCATCATTAAATTCACAAAACAGGTCATCAAATATACATGAAGCCGTTCTTTTATTTTTCGCTAAAAAATGGAGCATACCATAGAGCAGAAAATTATTTCTCAAAAAGGATCGTATCCCATACATGTCCCAGATATATCTTTTCCCCACGATATTTATCTCATTTTAGAAGTTTCATAAAGAATAGACTCTTATATTAAATTATATTGGACAAATACGTGCATCATTCTAAAAAATTCTTCTAATAGGGCATATGTTGTAGATTTTTAAAGTTTCGCATTTGCTTTTTCCTTTGATGCTTCTGCATATACTTTGGCAATTGGTCAAATTAGCCCAAACCCACTCAGTCAAAGGTCAGGTTGTGACATTAATTAAATTTTAATTGAAAAAGTAAAATAAAAAGATATAAAAGAAGATTTTCTTTTGATATGATAAAATACCTTAGCTAAGCTAGTTCCAGATTAATTCATTGGTTACAGACTGGTTCATCGTCCATTGAATTGGCGATATTAATTAAATTTTAATTGAAAAAGTAAAATAAAAAGATATAAAAGAAGATTTTCTTTTGATATGATAAAATCAAAATCATTAAAAATAAAATAAAAAAATAAATTAACACAAAGTTTCCACTTGAAACAATAGTGAGCTTAAGAACAATAGTCTTTAACTTATTTATTGGAGGAACGCTTTGAAATATGCACTTATTTATACACAAATATATCATTAGCAATGTAGAACTATAAAGCACTCAACATAAATTGCCACAAAAACAAAATAAGTTCCACATTGTTTAGAAACTAAAATTCACTTTTATTAGACAAATTAGATATTCTTTTATGCTTATTTATTACATTTGTAAATAATAATAACAACACATTTAATATTATTAATAAGTAATAAGTGTGAACTATTCACATATAAATAAGTTCATATATTTATATATTATTTGCATTTATATTTTTCACCTCTTTTCCTTTTTTTTTTTTTTTTAATTTTAGGCACATGACCTAACCCAACCTAGTGGCTCAACAAACCATAGGCCCTAAAGAGGTCCAAACTCACTAGGTTAGTATGTAGGTCAAGACCCATATGACTGTGCTGGGATGGGCCGGGCTAATGGTTTAGCTCTACCGATGCCAAGTCGGGCTTGCTTACCGATTCCTTTTTCTTTATGTTTGTTTGTTTTTCTTTTATGTATTGAACACATATTTCAAAATATGAGAAATCAACGGAATTAAGAGACACAAACTTTTGAACTCTTTGTTTGGAAATGTGTCTCAAACACTTATGCCACAACATTGAAGGATTCTCATTAATTCATTTTCGCTTTATACCATAGTTACTTATGTGCAAGGTTTCTTTTATATACGAGGCATGAAAATCAAGTTTGTATAGATTATCAAAATCAAAGTACCGGTACTAATGACATATGAATTTTGAAAATAAACTGAATTTTTTTGTCCTCAAATGAGCAAAGATAGTCGAATTTTTCCAAATGAGAAACAAAAATCAAATTCCATCCAAACTACAATACATACTAAGTTTCTCCCAAATCCAAAAAGAAACAAGACTCTAATCATAATCTAAAAAAGCCAATAACCTCAACAAGAATCTTATCATCGTTGTCGATGTAGATGAATCTTTCAACATTACTTGTGGCTTAACTCTTTAAACAACCCTTGATTACGTGGATAGTTGCACCTCCATCTATCCACCAAGTATGAGTTGGTATTAAAGCTAAACTAACTTTCAAACAAATAAAGTTGAGAAGTTTATCTTTCTTTACAAGTCACTTTATATACTTGCAGTAGTCCTTCTTTACATGATCAGCCCTTTAGCAAAAGAAATAAGTAATTTCATTATCTTATTTCTTCGTTACACATATAAAGTCTTAGTATCCATGGCTAATTTGCTTTTATGATCTATTTTCCTTTTCCTGAAGTTTGTATCATTAAGCACAAAAATATGAGTGAAATGCGTATCTATTAGCTTTTAAAAAATAAATTACATGAATATAAATTACACAAAAATAATCACCAAAATACCAATATAAAATCGCATGCAGGAAATGCAATTTACGTTTTTCTTAACCAATTACTTATGCAAGATGCAATTTAACAAAAGTGCTACAGTGTTAAATCGCATTTTATAAGTGTGAATCATGTATGTTTTATATTAATTGCATATAGGAGCTACGATTCATGTATGGCTATATATGAATCGCATGTATTATATGCGATTCATGTTTGTACATGAATCACATGTTGTGACTTGTGTGAAAATTTATAAATCGCAACTAGTAGAAGCAATTTAACATCGATAATTTGGTAATTATTTTTATATAATTTGTATTTGTATAATTTTTATTTGGGCGAGGTAGTAATCATACAATTTTTTCATAGAAATATTGTTGCAAATGGTAGAGAGGGAAGTTGCATTAGCTAAACAAAAATAAAACAACATGCTACTAATTAATAAAATATTATACTTCAATGCATAGGAAAATTCAATCAAAATCATAATTGAGTAAATTGACATAAACAAAAAAGATTACTTTAATTGAGTCCTTATAAGACACCTAGCACATCATTGATATTTAATCTTTGGTCAAAAATACCAACTGTAAACGGTGTCCTCTAAAACAATAATAAAAATTGATAAAAAATAGTTCTACTGATGATATTCATTTTTTTGGGGCAATAAATAGTTCACACGAAATTGAAATTATCACATATGTATTATCACATTTCTATCATCTGGCTAAATAATAATCTTCCTCTAGATGGATAAATTACATCAAAAGATATCAAGATTAGTAATAAGTTTATTTAAGGTATCAATGTTTTAATTGGTTATAAAAAATTATCGGCATTTAGAGCTAAGTTCATAAGGTAGCAATGCTTTGGTTCATTAAAAGAGGTTTTAACATTTGAAAAGCGAGTCAAATATGGTATCAACAATTGACCATTAATGAAAAATTAAAGAGATTTAATTGAAAACTAATCCAAATATCGGTATCTTGCAAAACATCCATACTCCATTTGATACACTTTGCTTTGATGCATTTTGCCAAATATTGATACATCTTTTTAACCATTGAAAATATTGATACTTTAAATGAAATTATACTCAAATATTGATATCTTCTAGTGTAGTTCACCCTCTTTTGACCTAATTATTATTCGCATATATACAAGCATTTCATGTGAATCTTTATCCTAAAAGCTAAATATTTTGAAATAAATCAAAACAATAGAGGTCACTTCATCAACACATTATTTCAATTTATTTTAAAATAATTAGACAAGATTTTTCAAGATAAATTGAATAAAAGATCAGTTTAAATGTAATAAATTTTTATTTATAGGAATATTTCATCCATTAGTGGGTAATATTAATATAAATATCACTCTCTATCAATTCCATAACATATTATAGGAAAGTCAAAACATTTTAATTTTATTTGATTGGATCTATATCAATAAATCATATAGGAAACCATCTTGCAACTTAGTTGGGTTACCTAAATTATTTATACCACCGTAAGGCCAGATTAGACAATTACCAAATTAATTAAATCGCCGCAAATGGAAATTCAATACCAATATATATATATATATATATATATAATCTGTATTTACATAGATTAAACACATATCGTCGTAATTTTGATGAAACATAGACCGGAACATTGAAAATGTGCGTTAATAAACCCCATCAAAACATAACAATGGGGATAACAATGATTGTTGTTATAGTTTTGTGCCACTGTATCACATGGAGGTAACGTAGTTTGATCCAGGCAACTTACGAGTGCCAATTGAATCCAATGTCAATTGATTGAACAGCAAATAGCAATCATTCAAATCCATAATAAATCGGCTAATCCCACAATTATTTTGCCAAAAACATGGGGGTTTATAAACAACGAGGATTAAGGTTTAAAAATTCAATAAACTCTAATTATAAATTAAACCCTTTTATATTTACTCTTTAAAACCCTAAACCTTAAGATGGGGAAAAACAATGCCTGGTACGAATTGCATTCAATATTAAAACATGAATATTTAGAATCATTAAATCGTAACATCACATGCACTGAAAGATTTATTACCAAATTAAAGCTCTATTTTTCATACGTGGATTTTCTAATACTACTTGTTGGAATAATAAGTAGAATTCTATATACAAATATATAAAAAATTTCACGCATGAAATGATGAAATTTCGTACGTACAAGGTTGTTAAATTCGCGATTCTATGTAGAATCACCAAAGGATCGGTAGAATCAGAACGTAAAATCGAAACGTAGGAATTGCAAAATAGCTTTAAAAAATTATAAAAATGCTTATAAAAGAAGTAGAAAACTTAGAATACACAATAGATGTAAAAAAAAAAAAGAAATTAAATTCTTTTTTTTATAACAACTCTTAATTCATGATATAACATATATAAAAAAAGAGCGAATAGAGTCAAAATTAATTTATTTTCTATTGTTTTATTTGAAATAAGTGATATATTGAAGGAGAATCAAAATTTTCAACTTATTAAATACTTAATTATATAAATGAAATAAATAAGTTTTCCTATGAATTTTACAGCTAAAACTTGACTTGAATGAATTCTATAAATGTACAATAGGGGCTTTTGGAAAAAGAGAAAAAAAGATAGAGAGAGATTGTGGAAACCAAACCGAAATAACAACAAGAGAGATACATCATCCTAATTCTTAATAGTTGATGAGATAATAAACGCACAATTGTATTTTTTATATTTTAGCTTATTGACTCGAATAGGTAGAATTGGTAAATTCGGTTAACGTCATAAGATTCTACAAAGTTTACATATAGACTCGGTTGAAATCGAAAGATTCTATCAATATGAGTCAACTCATAAGGGCCTCCTAAAATCGTAAACTTGTAGAATTGTATAGGTAAAATCATGATTTTGACAACTATGCATACGTGAATCCATAATGAAAACTAGTATATGTTCTCTTGATGTAATGTAGGAAAAATACAAAACAAGAAAACCTCTATTAATTATTGGAACCTCAATTCTGTTTATATCCTTTATTATCTTATTTTAGTATGGGCATGAAAATGAGTTCTAAAAATCTTACCTACCAATAATTGAAATGTCACTTTTATTTAAAAGGATTATTTTCTTAAATCAATTAGACAATCTACAATTTACACTTAATTAATGTATTGGCCCAATAGAATTTTACCGTATCTTCAACAATAGTCCTAAACATTGTTACTTCAAGCTCTTTTTCTAAAATAAGCACAAAATACAATGACAACATCTATTAGCAGACTAGCTTGGCATTAGTGTTGACTATGACCTCAAAACAAGTCCACACATGCTATCAAGCTTAACCAACAAGCCCTTGTAGACCTTCCCCATCAAAAAGATGGTGCACAAAGTGATAGGGATCATGGGTCACATGGACCAATTACTCGAGCTACAGCTAAAGGCTTGTTGAACTTAGTTCAAAGAATCCTTGCAAATGACCCGAATGATGATGAATTGGGCTATCTCGAAGGATATATGACACGCTTTGGAGTAAGATCTAATTTGATATGCTTGAGCATTGGAAATTATCATCCGAGGAGATTACACCCATGACGACGGCCATAATAGAGTTTGAATTTAGAGGTCATGCACTATGGGGATCATAGCCACCATCACACCCTTGATGCGGGTCGTGATGGGCATCGTGCCCATGATCAGGGGCATTATCACATCATCATTGGAACGTTTGGAGACCTGAGGAGATAACAGGCATCATCATGCCCATGATGCCGACCGAAACTAGGTAAATCATGGCCATAATTGGTTATTTTGTGAAGAGGAAACTAGATTTGGGGGGATTACGGTCGATAGAGTAATAACCTCCCCTATTTTTTTTAGTTGTTTAAGGCATTTGTTTCCACTTTATTTATTTATCTTGTAGTTTTCCATATTTTCTCTTGCCCAACTCGTGGGAGTATATAAGAGTTATTAGTGGTTTGTATAGCATTATTATGAAAGTTTTTGCCTTCTTGAATAATGAATTGTCCTTTGTGACCAAATTGCTTCTTGAAAAAGATTGAGCTTTCTTTTCAACATTGTTCTTTGTTGTTTTTTTTCATCATGTGTAATATTGATTGATTAGAACAGCTAGTTTGATTATATCTTTGGTGCATATCCAAGCATTGATCATCCATATCCCTTTTTAATTCCGATTTTGTTAAATCATAAAAGCACAAAAACACATTATAAACCTTAAATAGCAATAAAGCACTAGATCCAAAATTACTTGAATTTTCCAATTCGTATCATCTTGGTATTAAAGCTTAGGGTTTGAGGATTTGGTATTAGATACCTTGCATCGTAAGCTTCATTATTTTGATTGCTTGTGTTGCAAGTTTAGTTCATTTTGAAGATGTCGAGAAATTCTGATGTTAAGAATGGAGATAGTAAGGCACCTAAGGTTGAAAACTTCATTGATATAGGTGAGCTTATGGATTTCATGAAAGATATGATGATGGGCACGCAAACAATGATGTAACAACATGGTGAAACCCTAAGGAGTGTATAACAAATTGTTTAAGGAAACCTTCAAAAGTCATGAGTCACAAGAACAAGAACTTGTAAAGGAATTGGAAGATAACCCTACAGTCCAATTACCTCGTGGTGGATTAGTAGATGGTCATAGAAGAGGTAGAGAAATATACGATACCTAATGCATGGTTGTCGGGTTGGAGATTATGAAGATGATTTTGATGATCATTGTGATGGGCATAGGCTTAGAGGATTATATGGTATGGAAACTGTAAAACTAAAAGTATCATCTTTTAATGGTACTAGTGGAATAGATAAATATTTTGACTAAGAGAATCAAATTGAAAAGCTTTTTGATTATTGTTATTGTGATGACTTACGACGAGTTAAGCTTGTTGCAATTGAATTCAAGGGCTACGTTTCACATTGGTGGAAGAATGTCTTAGCTAGTAGAAGGAGGAATGAAGAGCGAGATGTTACTACATGGGTTGAGATGTGTAAGTTGTTGCAACAACGGTTCGTTTTAGATTACTATAACCAAGATTTGTTGATGAGGTTACACACTTTGCGACAAGGAAATAAAAGCGTAGCTAAATAACTTCAAGAGTTTGAGATCCTCATTATGAATAGTCAAATCATGGAGATGCCGGATCAATAAATTGCAAGGTCCACTACAGGTTTGAAATCTAAAATTTCTGATGTTGTTGAGCTCTAGCGGATTGATATCTTAGAGGAAGCGATGTTGGTGACAGAAAAGGTTGAAAGACAATGCAAATCTCACAAATCTTCAGGTAACTCTTTTAAACATGAAAGTAGTAAGAAATCTTATTGGCATGATGATAAAAAGAAGAGTAGTAGTAGCTATAAGAATGATTCTACCCTTAATAAAACTAATGATGAAAAGGCAAAGTCGGTTTCTAAATTGAGTGATTCTAGAAGCATTGGAAAGAAGACTAAGGATATTAAATGTTTCAAATGCTTGGGCTATGGACATATGGCTATTTAATGTTCGAATACGCGAGTTGTTTATACCCATGGAGGTTGTGTGGAAAGTGATAGTGAAGAGGAAAGGAGTAATTATTTTGATTCCAATAAGGACGGTGAGGGATTGAGAGCTGAACCATTAATTGGAGCTGCTATATCTTGAAGGGGGTAATGAGGAGGAGCTTGAGTATAACACCGGTTATTAATCAAGAACAAATGGAGAACATATTCTATTTTAAGTTCTTAGTAAATGAAGCTATATGTGTAGCCATTAGTGATTCTGGAAGTTGTACCAATGACGCTTGGAGAGAAGCTACAACTTTCCACCACTCCCCATCCACAACCATACTGTTTTGCACTGGCTCAGTGATAAGGGCTCAGATCATGTCATTGTATAAGTATAAGCTCCTATTTCTTTGCCTAATCATTACATTGATGGGGTTCTTTGTGATGTGGTGCTTATGAATGCATCTCACTCTTATTGGTCGTCCATGGTTGTTTGATCGGAATGTGAACCATAATGGAAGAGACAATACTTACTTTGTGTTATTTAATGGCATGCGGATTAAATTGTTTCCTATGAGTCCCGAAGCGGTGAGACAAACACATCGGAAATTGAATCCACCTAAGAAGGAATCATTGTTGTTGATGCAAAGAGTGGTTGGGAAGAAATTAACCAATGAGCAATCGATATATTTGTTGCATATCAAACAAGCTTTGGGAGAGGAAAGTAATTTACTTATTCCGAATGAAGTTCGAAATTTATTAAATCAATTTGCTAATGCTTTTTTGGAAGGGCTTTTGAAGAGATTACCCCATTTGAGGGGAATCTAATATCAAATTGACTTGGTACCTGGAGCTACATTGTCTAATAAGCTAAGTTATAGAATGAATCTCAAAGAAGTTAATGAGTTGAAGATACAAGTGGATGAATTTCTAGAGAAAGAATTTGTTTACGAGAGCATGAGTCCATGTTTGGTATCGGCTTTATTGGTATCTAAGAAAGATGGTAGTTAACGAATGTGTGTAGATAGTAGGTTGTAAATCACATTACTGTGAAATACCAGTATCTGATACCACACCTTAATGATATGCTGGACAAGTTACAGAGTGCTCAATTGTTTTCTAAAATTGATTTGAAGAGTGACTATCATCAAATAAGAATGAAGGTTGGGGATGAATGGAATATGGCTTTTAAAACCAAAGATGGTTTATATAAATAGGCGGTAATGCCTTTTAGCTTGTTCAATGCTTCTAGTACTTTCATGAGAATGATGGATGTATAAGAGAGTTTTTAGGGAAGTTTGTAGTGGTTTATTTTGATGATATCTTGGTATATAGTCAAGATTTAAAGAGTCATGTTATGCACTTGACTTTGGTTTTTATAGTATTGAGAAATGAAAGTTGTATGTGAATTTATGTATTTTCTGTCAACATGAAGTAGTATTTTTGGGGTACGTAGTATCTAGAGAAGGCCTTCGTTTTGATGAAGAGAAGGTCAGGGCCTATTCCCACTAATGTTTCTGAGGTATGTAGTTTTTCATGGACTTGCTTCTTTTTATAGGAGATTCATCAAAGATTTTACTACCATTGCAGCATCATTGATGGAATTAACAAAGAAAGGGGTTCCTTTTCAATGGAATCAAGCGGCCAATTGAAGTTTTGAGTTGATCAAGAAGAAATTAACTTCGGTACCTTTGTTGGTGCTACCTAATTTTGACAAGGTTTTAGAGCTTGAGTGTGATGCCTCCAATCATGGAGTAGGTGCGGCTCTTATTAAAGACAGTTGTCTTGTTTCATCTTTCAGTGAGAAACTACATGGGGTTGCCTGAAATTATCCCATCTATGACAAAGGGTTATATTCTTTAATTTGAGCTCTTATGGTATGACAACACTACCTTTTACATAAAGAGTCCATCATATATTTATGACCATGAATCCTTGAAATATTTGAGAGGTCAAAGTAAGTTGTCTAAGAGGCATGCAAGATGGACTGAGTTTCTAGAGACATTTGCATATATTATTAAGTACAGGAAGGGTGATACTGATGTAATAGTTGATGCATTATCTAGGAGGCATACATTATTGAATTCTATGCAGGGCAAGTTGTTAAGTTTGAGCAAATTATGGGACAATATTCTTAGGATGGAGTGTCTGCACCCATTGTAGTAGCTTGCAATGAAAGGAGGTCAGTGGATGGCAATCATCTGGTTGATGGATATTTGTTTCATCAAGGGAAACTGTGTGTTCCTCATGGATTTGTGCGAGAGATGCTTGTTAGAGAACCCTATAGTGGTGGACTTTCTGGACATTTTAAGAAATATCGTACCCTTGATGTGCTGAAGGAGCACTTTTATTGGCTTAGTATGGCTAAATATGTTTATAGAGTGATTGGGGAATGTTTTATATGTAAGAGGGCCAAAAGTCAAAGTGAAACCACAAGACTGGTGCATGCGTTTGCCTAATCCTACCAAATCGTGGGTTGATTTGAGTATGAATTTTGTCTTGAGACTTCCTTAGACTTAAAGAGGGCATGATTCTATCATGGTAGTTGATTGATTTAGCAAGATGACACAATTCATTCCATGCCATAAAACTGACGATGCAATAGATATTTCTAGTTTGTTTTTACAAGAAGTAGTTAAGCTTCATGGCATTCCATAATCTATTGGCATTCCACGATCTCTTGTTTCCAATAGAGATGTGAAGGTTTTGAGTTACTTTTAGAAGCCTTACGAAGGAGGTTGGGTACGAAGTTATTGTTTAGCAATACTTGCTACCCACAAACTGATAGTCAAACCGAGGTTATGAATAGAACTTTGGGATCTTTGCTACGGTTACTATTGGAAAGAAATTGCAAGATTGGAATTTATGTTTGCCTATTGTGTAGTTTGCTTATAATCGCTCGATCCATAATGTGATAAGCAAGTCGCCTTTTGAAGTTTTATATGAGTTTAATCTTAGTTCTCCATTGGATTTGTTTCCTCAAGCTCCTATGATTGAAGATAGTCAAAGTATATTGGAATATGCTTGCCAAATTTAACAACTCCATCAAAAGGTATATGGTTGTTTGCAAAAACAAAGCGATAGAGTAAAAGAAAGGAGAAATAAAGGAAGATGAAGGGTTGAATTTGCATTCGGTGATTTAGTATAGGTTTACCTTAGTAAAGATAGATTCTCGAGGCATAGAAGTCAGGAATTGGCACCTTGAGGTGATGCACCATCCAAGATTGTTGAGCAAATCAATGATAACACTTATAAAGTTAAGTTATTAGATAATTTTAGAGGAACTTCAGCTACTTTCAATGTGATAGACTTGTCACCATACATTCTGGATGAGTTTGATCAAAATTGGAGGGAAAATTTTCATAAGTCGTACGAAGATGATAGGGATCATGGGTCACATGGACTAATTACTCAAGCTAGAGCTAAGGGTTTATTGAACTTAGTTTAAAGAATCCTTACAAATGACCCAAACGATGATGAATTAGGCTATCTCAAAGAATATACGACACACTTTAGAGTGGGATATGATTTTATGCTTGAGCATTTGAAATTCATCATTTGAGGAGGTTACGCCCATGATGATGGCCATGATAGAGTCTAAACTTAGACATCGTACACCAATGGGGATTATGCCTTATATCATGTTCGTTATCTAGGCTATAATGGGCATCGCGTCCATGATCAATGGAATTATCACGTCATCATCGAAACATTTGGAGACCCAAGGAGATAAAGGGTGTCATCATGCCCATGACACAAGTCGTAACTAGGCAAATCATGATCGTAGTTGGTTATTTTGTGAAGAAGAAATTAGATCTAAGGGGATTACAGCTCGTGTCACGGTCGTGATTGACAGAGTGATACCCATACCTATTTTTTTTCCCTATTTAAGGCATTAGTTTCCTATTTTATTTGTTTTTCTTGTAGTTTTTCATATTAGTCCTTACCCGACTTATGTAAACATATAAGGGCTATTAGTGATTTGTTTAGCATTACTATGAAAGTTTTTGCCCTCTTGAACATTGAATTGTCATTTGTGACCAAATTGCTTCTTAAAAGAGATTGAGTTTTCTTTTCAAGATTGTTCTTTGTTGTTTCTTTTTATCATGCATAACAACTAGTTCGATTAGATCTTTAGTGCATTATATGCCAGGATTGATCATCCATATCCCTTTTTAATTTTGGTTTTCTAAAATCATAAAAACCTAAAAACATATCATAAACCCTAAATTGCAATAAAGCTCTAGATCCACAAATTACTTGGATTCTCCAATTCATATCACAAAGATAGCTCTCTTAGTAATTTTGTTGATTTTTCGTTACCTTGTAAGTTTCCATGCTTGACAACTTCCTCTGTGAGCTCTTACTCTCAACATCGTCTCTTGCAAAAAGACTATATCCAGTAGCTCTTGCTTTATCATAGGTGATGAGGCTTATCAATTGGGCACGGATCTTATACTTAATTAGGATATTCCTCCGATCCAGCTCAGACTTGCACATCTAGTATGCTTCTAACAAAGACAAAAGATAACCATCATTTGCTTTAGCTTCTATAACAAATATACAAATCATTTCTTGCAGCCTTACAGGTAAACAAATATGACGATTCACTCCTCACACAACTTAGATATTGTGCTTAAACCCTTAAATCAAAATGAATGTCCTATGAAATAGCATTAGATCCATGACACTCTTAGCCACACATCTAATAGGGCAGATGTCTATTAACAAACTCATGAGCAAAGCAAAGTTAGAGAGAAAGGAAGAACGAAAGTACAAAAAGGATGCTTAATTTTATTCACACTCAAGCCAAGAGGCAATTACAAATTGAATGTGACTTATACTAACCTAAATCTACAACAAGTGTAATGTGAAGCATACATACAAGCGCTACTACTTAACTACTACTATTACAAGTTATGTAATGCTATCAAGCAGAAGCTTTTTAACTACAACAAGTTGCAAGTTGCAAGTTTGAGTACTTTCAAGAATGGGCATGCAAAAGACCTACCCTCACGAGAAGTGTGAAAGTAAATTACTGCTCATGATAATTTTTTGTTCAGATAAGTAGTCTCTTTACCCCTTTTTCTCTACCAATTGCTTACCCCTAGATAATAACCCTTATATTATGTTAAGAGCACTTGGAAATGAGGACAATTGACATAATCTCGAATGCAACGTGTAGCATTTGTAACTAGTACATGCTAATCTCCTTCAATGCTCAAGCATTGTGAGAAAAAGTTTTTGTATGGGTCTTGGTTACTAGCCACACCAACTGCCCTGTTAAATTAGATACCTTGCTTGTGAGTAAGACTAGATTTTAAATAAGAATTTCATTAACCCTGCATTCATTTGTTTTTGGTTGTTTAGACATATTTCTTTATTGTTTTCAAATAAATTATTTTTCAAGAAACAAATTCAGTTGAAAAATAAACGTTTTTTTCTCATAAACAAATTAAATAGATCAAATATAAGTTAAAGACAGATAAAAGTACGGATAAAAATAAAAAAATGCAATAAAAAAATGACATTTGGTACATAAAATGAAAATGTTTTTTCTTTTAAATAGAATTAACAAATGTATTAAATAACTTTAAAAAAACCATCATTTTCATATGGTTTCACTTCACCGTGTTTGGCAATATATTTTAATATGAAAATTGGCAAAAAGAAATAGAAATGAGGTGAAAAGAAAAAGAAAGGAAAGGAGATGAAAGGAAAAAAATTATATTTTTTGTTTGGCTTGTTAGTATAAAAATTGAAGGAAATGAGATGAAATATTGGTATGAATAGACTAAAATATCCTGTATTTTTTAACTTTACTTTTTAACTCTAAGGACATCTTTGCCCAAAATTAATCCGAAGCAATAGGACATCATATTTCTTTCAATTTCTTTCCAATACTCCTCGTTTCCTTCACATTTTAACAACCCAAACACCATATTTCCATCGGTCTCTTTCACTTTCCATTGATTTCAATCTTACCAAACAAAACAAAGGAAGAATTAACATTGACAAGCTCATCATCGTCGTCTCCATCTTCTCTCTCTCTCACTCACTCTCTCTCCCTTCAATCCCTTCCCCATGGCTGCTGCTGCTTCTTTCTCTACTTCTTCTACCTACTTCTTAACTTCCCAACTCTCTCTCACACCATAACCCAGACCCAAGTCCCCATATTTTCTCTCTCCTATCTCTTAAAACCCCTCAAAGCTGCCTTTATCACATCTAGTTGCACCACCACGTTCTTCCAAAACCGCTTCAAACTACACAGGCCCATTGCAGAATAAGAAACCTATTAAGACCTATAACAAGGAAAATGTAGTTAAAGACGAAGAAGAAGAGAAGAGATAATTAAAGTCGAAGAGGACTTGCCTTGGATACAAGAGAAAGCTTTGGACTTGGTATAATTCATTGGCTCGGTTACTCAAGCTATTCCTGGTCCTATGGTTAGGAAAAGTTCTTTGCCTTAGATTTTGGCTATTCCTTTGGCGTATGTTGGGGTCAGTTTTGTTATTGCTAAAAATATACGCTCCTTGGCAAATTCAAACCAATGTCATTAGAACCGGACCGGGATTTGACTCGTACAGGCTAGAGGGTTAGGGGTCGGACCGGGGGTCGAACCAGGGTCAAGAAAAAGTAAAATATAAGGGATAATTTAATTATAAAAGACCAATATATGTGTTATCACTTAATTAAATCTATATTTGGATCAAATTCATCAACTAATTATTAAATAAACATGATTTAATGATTATATTTGATATATTTATAATAAAGTATGAATAAATATTTAAATTTCTAATTTTTTATTTTTATTTTTTTTTCTGATCTGGGTCAACTGGTTCAGGTTGACCAATTCAACCTGATTCGACCAGGTCAATCCGGGTCTCATCGATTCGTTGCAAAAACGAGTCTTAAGCGAGACTTGGATCGTCATTAATGATGGTTCCGATCGAATCGGGTTGAACCGGCCGGTCCGGGCCGTTTTTGACAACTATGATTCAAAAATGTTTTTTAAGAGCTGATGTGTCGAATCTTTAAGTTTTAAAATTTATAATCTTGTAAATTCTAGATCCACACAAGGCAGTGCACCTATCGTGTAGTATAGAATTTAACTCGGATATCGTCCTAGGGATCAATGTGCAGCTACTAGTAATTATCCTTTAACTATTATCTAGCTAAATCAAGAGTGAATTTTATACTAAACTAATCACTAATTCTAATCTAAGATAAACCCAAGAACCCTAACTCAAGATATGCACAATTAAATGAAGATAAACGATTCACAACAAAACCCTTGGTTTTGATCAACCCTAGCCTCCTTCATCTCTAAAAGTGGATTCACTTGAATGAACTTTGATTTTGAACTATCGGGTTACTTAAATAGATTAATTACTCTCTTCGAGTTAATTAAACCCTAACCCTAAATTGCAAAAGTGGGAATTTCTTCCGTCACAGAGGTCAATTTAGAATCGCTTAAAGCTCATGAACCCTAATCGATAGAAAGTTAGAAAAACCCTATTTCTAGGTAGATTACTTAACCCTTTGCTCATGAGAGATCATACTCATTAATCGAAATCTTCTTTCAAATTGACAAGAATCGAGTTTGTGACAACTTTGACCTAAAATTATCACAAACAACATTATATATTATGAAGCAAATCCAAAATCAATTTACATTCAAGTGATTAACAAGTCTTTACATGAAGGCTAGGGTTTCTCAAAACCTAGGGTTACACAACTACTCTTCCATAGAAAAGATAACAACACAAATAATAAGCATAATGGAAGAAGGAAAATGAGAAATCATCAAGATAAAACCCTTGTAGATGTGTAGTTGAGAATCTTCAAGTGGAAGCATGATTTTCCCCCTTCAAGAGCTCTCCAAAGGCGTCCCTAGGGTTCTGGGATAAAGTTAGCTATTGAATGAATGAATTTTTTCGCAAGAAGGCATGTATATATATACATTAATGCCTACACGACCCCTGCACGACCCGCGTACATCGGGGTTGTGTACTCATTAAAGTAGCGTGTTTTTCCCTTGTTGGCACATGTACACGACCTAATGTACACAACTAGTGTATGGGAGGTCGTGTACCCTTGATTCTTGGCTAAATCTTCAAAATTTCTTCAAAAAACGCTCCTCCAAAAGTACACTATTGGTGTGAATGTCACTAGTGTATGGGTAGAAACTCCGCAAAAGCTCCAAAAATCTCCAAAACTTGGCTTCTTTCCTTGATAATCCCTTGAAAAGCTCGATTGTCTGATGATTATCCCTGAAACAAAAGATTAACTCAATAAAGATCATTTTCCTCAATATTTAAACAAATAGCATATAAAATATGCCCAATATAGCACCAACAATTCGGTCTTTGGACACTTATCAAGAGCTTTCATTTGTAAATAAACAAGCCTTAGATCCCCTCACAACTCTTGTACTCTTGTTCATTATCGTGCAAGATTTGTAAAGATAGAGAAGTCAAATTAGAGCTCTGACCTTATATTTGTAAATTTGTAAAAGAGTTGATATTATTTATTTCTCGAGTGTTGTAACTGGTGTATAGCTCAACTTAAACTTTTGTGTTTGAGATTAATGAAGTGTACGAAGTCCTTGGTTGGAGGCAATTTATGTGATTATGGAGATTAGGAAGCGGATCGAACTCCATGTTATATTTGGGCTTGAATCTTCTTTCCCTATCTCTTTTTATTTCCTTTTGTTCAATATTATTATTATATTTGAGGTCATCAAGGATTAGTTTGATCTATTGCATCAAAAATTTATCCCCCCCTCCCCCCAACATTCGTATTTTCTAGTGCATTTTGAGAAAGGGGTTCCTTTTAATGGAATCAGTGGCCAATTAAAGTTTTGAGTTGACCAAGAAGAAATTAACTTCAGTGCATTTGTTCGTGTTACCTGATTTTGACAAGGTTTTCGAGCTTAAGTGTGTGTCCAATTTTAGAGTTGGTGTGGCTCTTATGTAAGAGAGTCATATTGTTGTATATTTAAGTAAGAAGCTGCATGAGACTGCCTTAAATTATTCCATCCATGACAAAGAGTTGTATTCTTTGATCTGAGCTCTTGCTGTATGGCAACACTACCTTTTACCTAAAGAGTCGATCATATATTTTATGACCATGAATCTTTGAAATATTTAAGAGGTCAAAATAAGTTGTTCAAGAGGCATGCAAGATGGGTTGATTCCTAAAGACATTTGCATATACTATTAAGTACAAGAAGAGTAAGACTAATGCAATAGTTGATGCATTGCCTTGGAGGCATATATTGTTGAATTTTGCGCATGCCACGTTGTTGGTGTTTAAGCAAATTATGGGACAATATTTTGAGGATGGAGTATTTGCACCCATTGTAGTAGTTTGCAGTAAAGGGAGGTCAGTGGATGGCTATCATTTAGTTGATGGATATTTGTTTCATCAAGGGAAATTGTGTGTTCCACATGCATTTATGCGAGAGACGCTTGTTAGAGAAGCCCATGGTGGTGGACTTTCTAGACATTTTAGGAACCGTCATACCCATGATGCATTAAAAGAGCACTTTTATTGGCCTAGTATGGCCAGAGATATTCATAGAGTGATTGAGTGATGTTTTACATGCAAGAGGGCTAAAAGTTGAAGCGAACCACAAGGCTTGTACATGCCCTTGCCTATTCATACCAAACCGTGGGTTGATTTGAGTATAGACTTTGTCTTGGGACTTCTTAAGACTCGAAGAGGGCATGATTCTATTATGGTAGTTATTGATTGGTTTAGCAAGATAACATACTTCATTCCATACCATAAAACCAACAATACGGTATATATTTCTAGTTTGTTTTTGCAGGAAGTGGTTGAGCTTCATAGCATTCCGCAATCTATTATTTCTGATAGAGATGTGAAGTTTTTGAGCTACGTTTGGAATAACTTATAGAGAAGGTTGGGTACAAAGTTGTTGTTTAACATTACTTGCCACCCACAAACTGATAATCAAATGGAGGTTGTGAATAGAACTTTGGGTTCTTTGCTATGGGCTACTATTGGAAAGAAGTCGTAAGATTAGGATTTATGTTTGCCTATTGTGGAGCTTGCTTATAATCGCTTGGTCCATATTGTGACAAGCAAGTCGCCTTTTGAAGTTGTTTATGGGTTTAATCCTAATTTCCATTGGATTGCTTCCTTAAGCTCCTATTGAAGATAGTTAAATTGGATTGGAATGTGCTCACCAAATCCAATAACTCCATCAAAAGTAGAGTGAAAGAAAGGAGAAATAAAGGAAGAGAAAGGTTGAATTTGCACATGGTGATTTAATGAAATAACAAAAAATTTAAAATACTAAATTAATTTGCTTTTATATGATTAATTGATGATTTTGTTTTAAATTGTTATGGTTAAGTTAGTGTAATTTAATTTGATGGTATGAGAAATTCTTATAATTAATGTATTTGTGTGTTGGTGAATTTTAGTAATATGTTTGTTTGTTGAATTATATTGAATTATAAATTGTATGTGTGTAATTGTAAGCTTATCAGATTTTTAGGTCAAAAATTAAGCCAAACCTTATTTAATTAACTAAACTAAGCCCAAACACATTCCAAGCCTAAGCCCATGGATATGGCATCTTTTAAAAGCTTCTACATACCCCAAAAGTTAACAAAACAAAGTAAAAATATCATAATCAAAACAGACCCTCTCTCTCTATGTCTCTCTCTCCCCATCGTGTCTCTCTTTCTTCTCTTTGACAAACCCAAATCTTCTTCATTTAAATTCCTTTTAAGCCAACGCAAGTTAGATCCAAGGCAGGAAGTAAGAATCAGGAGTAAAAGAATAAGACTTAAGCTAAGAAAGTTAAAAAGTGGACTTGATCTCTAGAATAGCTGTAAAGGTAAGTAAAAGTTGATTTCTTGTTTGTCTTGATAAATTATGATTTTGAGTGATGTTAATGATAGATAGGAGTACAACTTTGATGTTTATGTGAATCAAAGGCATGTCATGGTGTACGTTGAACTAGGTATGTAAATAGATATATGTTCCCTTGGTGTTTGACAAAATGATATATAGGTTTATGATTAAGTGCATGTATTAATGTTAATAGTGAGATATGAGTAAGACCAGAATGATTTGAGTAATAACAGAGCTTAATAAACATGGATGATAAATTGTGTTTTTCTTAGGTTAAATTTGTTGTGTTTTGTATGAGAGATGAATTTGTATGAACAAATGAGTTTGATAATCTTTAATGTTATGTTCATAGACAAATTAATGTGTTTTTACAAATGCACATAGACTTAGTGGAGAGTTAAAGAACATAAGACTTTAAAAATTTCGAAACAAATACCATAAGGTAATTACCCTGTTCATCATGGGCGTGATAGAGGCCGTTATCCTTTCGAAGTTAAATTTTCTTGTTGGTTACGGCCGTTGTTGAGGCCATTATCTTGTCAGATGAAATTTCAAAGCTTGATCACGGTAGTTACAAAGCTGGTGATCTCCTCTTAGTGTTTTCAAAAACTTAATGCTGCTTAGATTACGACCATTATGAAGGCTGTTATTTTCTCTATAGATGTTCTAAATGTATATCACGGCTGTAATGAGGCCTGTTATTTTCTAAGGTTGTTTTTAGAAAATTTTATATAAAGCTTAATATGGGCGTAATGGATATTACGGTCTATATCATGGCCATAATAGGTGGCAAGATCTCCTAATACGGGTGTGATAAGGTCAATTACGTTTATTTCGGTCCAAGTTCACGGGCGTGATGATGCCTGTAATCCTTATCACGGCTTAGGTCATGGGCATGACAGATCTTCTGGTACTGTTCATATAAAAATAAAAAATCCTTAATGATGATAGATAGGCAATAAATGAAATATGCATTTGTACTTATATAAGTCAAATATGAGATGATTTGGATTTTGTTTAAGTATAATGATTCTTTAATGAGTAAATATGTTAATATGAGTAAGAAGTTAACATGAAATGATTTTCTTTATTGACTCATATACTCAGTTGGGTTTAAACACATTTCTATTGTCAAATAAATCAAGTATGTGATAGCTTGTTTGATTATTGTTAAGTTAGGCATATTCTAAATGAACTTAGCTAAAGATGAATTAAATTGGATTGAAATTGGTTACGCTTTCTATCGTTGAATTGGTCGAGGAGCGGCAACTTATCATGATGCAATGACACGATAGTTAAGTGCTTAAACCTCATAGTCATGATGCGATGACTTTTTTTTACCATGACACAATGGTACACCATGATGTAATGGTGATATATGAGTGGCAAGTGGGTAATCGATAGAGTGGATAATATCGTGTATGTTTGCTTATTCTTAAAAGGAAATAATATGATTTAGTTCAGTTTATGGAACTAGTTGAACTAGATGATATTATGGATTAAGTTAATAAAGTTGTGTTATGGATGTTAACCTTAAATGAGATTATTACTCTTATAGGTGTAGGAGTTTTAGGTCCTTGGTTAGCCTAACAACCCCTTGAAGCTGCTGTTATACAGGACCCCTGCACTCCCAAGATTATAATCAGAGTTTGAATACTCCAATGATGATTGACTTATCTAATAAAAGAAATCAAATTATTGTTTGTTGCATTACATTTATCTTAGGTGTACTTGTCATTTGTATTTATTTGTGTTATTGTACTGAGCCTCTGGCTATGAACTACTTTGCAGGTGATGTTGATAATGATTGCTATGATGATATGGGATATGGGACTGATGAAAACATTTAAAGATGAGGGGATGGATAGGAAACACGCTGGAAGAAGAACGTTTTCTTTAAGTTTTCTAAAAGACAAATGAAATGTAAAATTTTGCATAGCTAATGACTTATTGGATAAGCCATGGTTTGTAATGTAAGTTTATTTCTTTTAAATGTATTTTCAAGTAAGCTGTAAATTTTGAAGTATCCTCGATGGATACTAACGTCATGTATGTATATATATGTATGATTACCTACTCATGTATTAAGTAGTATTATGTAAAGCATATGATGTTATCAGATTTAAACAAACAATCAATACATTCATCTTTTTATGGACTCATGTATTAGGTTTAAACAAACAATCAATACATTCATGCCTAATAGCAGTATTAGGTAGGTCGGGTCCTTACACTTAATATAGGTTTAACTTAGCAAAGATAGATTCCTAAGGCGTAGAAGTAGAAATGGCACCTCGAGCTGATAGACCATTTAAGATTGTTGAGCGGTTCAATGATAATGCTTATAAAGTTTAGTTGCCAGATAATTTTGGAGGAATTTCAGCGGCATTTGATGTGATGGACTTGCCACCATACACTCCGAATGAGTTTGATCAAGATTTAAGGGAAAATCTTCATAAGCCTTAGGGAGATGATGGGATCATGGTCACATGAATTAATTACTTGGGCTAGAGCTAAGAGCTTGTTGAACTTGGTTCAAAGAATCCTTCAAATGATGAATGACGATGAATTAGGCTATCTCAAAGGATACATGGCACACTTTGAAGTAAGATCTAATTTGACATGCTTGAGCATTGGAAATTCATCATTTAAGGAGATTATACCCACTATTACACTCGTGATGATAGTCATGATGGAGCATGAACTTAGATGTCATGCACCGTAGGGATCAATCCATTATCTTTCGTGATGGGCATCGTGCCATAATCAGGGGCGTTATCATGTCATCATGAAACGAGACCTAATGAGATAATGAGCGTCATCACACCCATGACACCGGTCGTAGTTGGTTGTTTTGCGAAGAGGAAATTAGATTTGAGGGAATTAGGACTGTGTCACGATTGTGATCAACAGGGTGATACCACCCCTATTTTTTGTGTTATTTATGGCATTTGTTTCCTATTTTATTTGTTTGTTTTATAGTTTCCCATTTGCCTTTGCCTAACTTTTGAAAGTATACAAGGGTTATTAGTAATTTATTTAGCATTATTATGAAGGTTTTTGCCCTCTTAAACATCAAATTGTCCTTTGTGATCAAAATGCTTCTTGAAAAAGATTGGGTTTTCTTTTCAAGGTTGTTCTTTGTTGTTTCTTTTCATCATATATAACAACTAGTTCGATCATATCTTTGGTGCGTTATATCTAAGGATTTATCTTCCATATCTCTTTCGTTTTCTTAAATTATAAAACCTAAAAACATATTATAAACACTAGATTGCAATAAAAAGCACTAGATTCGCAAATTACTTTGATTCTTCAATCGTATCACAAAGATAGCTTCTTAGCAATTTTGCTGACTATTGTAACCTTGCAAGTTCCCTCTCTTGAACTTCCTTTGTGAACTCTTACGCTCAACATCATCTCTTGCGAGCTCTTGTGCTTAGTAACGTCTCTTGTAAGCTCCTATGTTAAATGAAACCAAACCCCCTCCCAAATGAACTTTCATGCTTCACATGAAATGCGGAACTCATTGATGATATGCAACTCACCAACTATAATGGCTCTTCTCTTCTTCAACTTTATTGCATAACAACATAGGTAAGGTCCTCGGCATCGGCTCAATGCTCATAATACGAAATGAGCTATTAGGACCTTAGCTTCTAAACAAGCGAACATGACACTTGTCTTTACCTCAATTATAGGTGAATAAGGCTTAACTCCAACTGACTTAGTTAACTCAACATGATGAGAAGAATTGTCATAACCTATACTAATCAATAAGCTAATAAGGTATTTACCCTCACCTTACCCTAATTGAATATGGCTAGGACTTAGCTCCTGCCAAACAATGATGTCCATTGACTAGATTCAAAGCCCAAACATTCGAGCATCGTTACTTAGCTTGCCTGCTACGGTCTTTGCTTGTTTAACAGGCTAAAGAGGGTGATCCTAATCTTTTTACATGTGATTAGGCTACACCAATCGTGTATAAATCCTGCGTTGGGTTATGGACATTCAAACAAACGGGTTGAAGCCTTTTTATATTTAGTTTGCTTTCAAAAAGGAAAATATAAATCCTTAGCTACTATCGCCCTTACCTATCTAAAAGACTAGATCGAGCAGCTCTAACCTTATCATAGGTTAGTAGGCTTATCAATTGGGCATGGATCTTACACTTAATTAATATATTACTCTAAATAAGCTCAGACTTGCACATTTAGGATGCTTCTGACAAAGACAAAAGAAAACCATCATCTACTTTAGCTTCTATGACAAACATATAAGTCATTTCTTGTAGCCTATTAGGTAAACAAAGACGACAATTCACTCCTCACACAACTCAAATATTGAGCTCAGACCCTTACATCAAAATGAATGTTCCATGAATTAGCATCGGATCCACAACAGTCTTAGCCACACATCGAATAAAGTAGAATTCCCTTAACAAACTCATGAGTAAAGAAAAGGTAGAGAGAAAAAAAAGAACAAAAGTACATACAAAAAGTACAAAAAGGATGCTCAATTTTATTTACACTCAAGCTAAGAGGCAATTATAAATTGAAGGTGACACATACCGACCTAAATCTACAACAAGTGTAATGGGAAGCATGCATACAAGCGCAACTCCTAAACAACAACAACAACTACTACTACTACAAGAAGTAATTTAATGATATGAAACAAAAGCTCTTTGACTATAACAAGTTACAAGTTTTAGTACTTCCAAGAAAAGGCATGCAAAAGACCTACTCTCATGAGAAGTGCAAAAGCAGATTGTTGCTTATGTAATTTTTCGTTCGATAAGTAGTCTTTAAGCCTTTTCTCTACCAATTGCTTACCTTTGGATAACACCTCTCTTTTTGTTAAGAGCAACTAGAAATGAGGACAATTGATAATCTCAAATACAACGTCCAACATCTCTAACTAGTACTATGCTTATCTCCTTTAATGCACGAGCATTGTGAGAAAATGTCTTTGTATGGGTCTTGGTTACTAGCCAGACCAACTCCTTGTTAAATTAGATACTCGCTTTCGAGTAAGACAAGACTTCAAGTAAGACTTTCACCAACTTTGCATTTGTTTGTTTTTGGTCATTTAAACATTTTTTTTATCGTTTTTAAACAAATTATTTTTCAGAGAACAGATTCAGTGAATGATTTTATTAATAAACAAACCAAACAAACCAAATATAAGTTACATATAGATGTAATATTGATAAAAATCAGGCAATTTAATCAGAAATATCACATTTCCTAAGTAAAATGAAAAAGGTTTTTATTTTTTAAACAGAATTAGCAAATGTCTTTAATAACTTCAAAAACCCATAATTTTCATATGGTTTCAACTTTAAGGAAGACTTAACGTTGGCAAGCTTTCCCTTAAACCCTCGTCATCACTCTCCATCTCTCTCTCTCTCTCTCTCTCCCTTCAATCCCTTCCCCATGGCTGCTGCTGCTCTTCCTCTACTTCTTCCACCTATTTATCTACTTCCCAACTCTCTCTCACACCAAAACCCGGACCCAAGACCCCATCTTTTCTCTCTCCTATCTTTTAAACCCCTCAAAGCCGCCCTTACCACGTCTAGTTGCACCACCACGTGCTTCCAAAACCGCTTCAAACTCACAGACCCATCAAAGAACAAGAAACCCATTAAGACCCAGAACAAAAAATGTAGTCAAAGAAGAAGAAGAAGAAGAGATGATCGAAGTTGAAGAGGACTTGCCTTGGATACAAGAGAAAGCTTTGGACTTGGTAGAGTTCACTGGTTCGGTTACTCAAGCTATTCCTGGTCCTAGGGTTGGGAAAAGTTCTTTGCCTTGGATTTTGGCTGTTCCTTTGGCTTATGTTGGGGTCAGTTTTGTTATTGCTTTTGTTAAGACTGTGAGGAAGTGGACTTCTCCTAAGGCTAAAAGACGTAGATTGGTGAGTCTTTTCGTTTCTTTTTACCCTTTTTTTGTGTTTGTTTTGTATCAATCGTATTGGGTTTTGTTATTTTTTGTCAATTCAAAAAGTTGGGGGTGTCCGCCTGGTTTGGAAAATTCTCATATGGGCGATATAATTTACCTTTTTGATTATGTGGAGTAGTATTGGACTAGTAGTTTTAGTTGTTTAAGGATAGTCCTGATCTTTGTGTTAAGATTACTTATCTAGAGCCAAACGGGAATTTGACATTACATTGTATGATATGTTATGATACAACTGGTCTAAGTATGATGTGATTGCAAGATAGTTTAATTCATTATGTTGCTCAATTAATTTTACATTCTTTTTGATTTGATACCAAATTTGGTGCCTGCAAATTGTAGAAACGCATTGTTTGTTGCTCTTGCACGGATAGCTGTCATGACTTCTGATGAACCAGTCATGGCATGTTTGGTTGCTGTTTTATAAAATTTTGGCACATATCTTTAATTTTACATAGATTTAGTTTTGATGGTTTATGGGATTGCTAGCTCATTGCCAACATGATTCTTATTGCATGAACTTAATCCAGAAAAGTCTTGATGCCATGCATGGAAAGTGTTAGTGTGTATTGTGTTTGGTGGCAATTCCAGGGTATACCATTTCATCCCCATAATGGCAATAGGTTTAGGGAAACCACAATGTGTGATGCTAAGTAATGTTACTTGACATGAAAACCACAATGTGTTGTTGAGATAAGCTAAGTAATGTTACTTTACCATGTTACTTGACATGAAAACAAAGCTAATGGCAATAGCCAATACTTTCGTTGAGATAAGCTAAGTAAAACCACAATGTGTGATGCTTGTTACTGCATTAGGTTTTGGAGCACCAGAGAGCATATTATCTTTACATGCATATGATTTTGCTGTTTTTGGTTGTCATATTTCTCTTTGGTGAGTATTCAACTGTCCTAACTGAACAGAGAATTATTTTAGGTGAATAAAAATGCAATGCTTTGCATGTCAATCGATGAGCTATTCCAGAAAGGGAAAGATGAGGTACAGCTGGGAGCCCTAGAGGGGCTTATGAAGAAGGTGTGTGCACTTGATCTTCTAAGTTATGGTCTCGTTCAATTTAACTTTGTGATAGTTTAATTAGAGAAAACTTTGATCATAGTTCAAACAGATTAAAGTTGTTATACGAGCTTGTGCAGCTAGCACATTTACTAGTTCCTGCTTAGCATTGATAACAATGCTCATGTACATATCCAGACAGGTTTCAGCATGGAGGAGATATTCCGCAAGTATATTCGGTATGCATTGAATGAGAAGCAATTCAATCCAGAATTGATGTCTAATTTGATACAGCTAAGGAAGGCCACTATGTTGGAAGATTCTCAAGTCACCGAGATTATTAATGATATATCTCGACGTATAGTGCGTGACAAGGGTAATTCATACCAGCATCAGGCACCAATTTTGATTCATTTTATTCAATACATAAAAATTTTTCCTATGCCTTGGGGAGATATAAAGGAACCTTTTCCATGCTATGGATCGTGGGTAGTGCAAATTGCAAAATAGGCCTCATTCCTGTTATTATTTTATGGAGTAGAGGAGGTTCAAAAAGGATTCCTGTGTTTCTATTCTCTTTATTGAGTTCATGTCACATGCGCTCTCTCTGAGTATGGTATATTTTACTCAAGCATTGGCTAGGCATTGTCTATTCAGGATTATTACCGTTTTATTGAAAAGATTAATTTTTGAGATGGGAATATGGAAAACTGAATTGAAATAGATATATACATAACGCTTGTAAGTATAAGAAACAATCACCTTATTATCATCCCAATACTTTAGAATCAGAATTGAGCCTGCTGTCTGCAAGACCAAATTCATGATTTTTTGCCAACGTCCTTCCAACAATGGGTTTGTTGCAGGAGATTTTGGTGTTGTTTAAGGAGATAGGTTTTATAGGGGCACAAAATGTAACAGATCAGAAGGCATGCTGTGCAGAGTAGGCTTTAACCCAAGTTGGTTATGCTGTATTGGATTAATATAGTCGGGCTTTTGATGTACTGTTCTTAAAGCAGTTGGACTTCAAGGTGCATAGTTCAGAAATACAGTGCATATGCTGGCCATATGGCAACTTTATGGAATAATTGTAATTTGTTATTATACATAAAAATATTAGGTTTTTTTTTTTTTTTTTTGAGAAAAATCTGTTTTCAGAAATGTGAATATTAAGCAACTTTTACCTGCTTTCTGTGTAGGAAATGGCATTTTTTACTCAACTATAGCTGAGTGAGATGGATTTTTAAACAAATTCTGTGTCTGATGAGTGAATGGATGCAAGTAATTGACTATGTCTGTAAAACGTACACATGAATAAAGCGGAAAGAAGAAGAAAAAAAAGAAAGGATTCTCTGAAGTGCCTCTTTTTCCTGGAAAGATATGAATTATGCTGTGATTTTCTTATGCAAACAAGAGTTGAAGAATGTTGACTATTGGACAATCGGGAGGTTGGTTATAATAATACATGCTTTTGTCTAATGTGATTTGATGCCTCACTTTGGTGAAGTCAAAATTGCCCCTCATATCCCCTAGGAAGATCCTGCATGGTGTATGATAAGATGGGGGTGAAAGAGACTTGTGTTACATCGTGCAAAGTGTGCTCTTCAAAAACAGCATTATTTGTTGTCATATTCTCAATACATCTATCATCTATTGCATGATAAACTGACGAACGAGGTTATCGCTCTATGGGCTAGCATTTTTACTTTAATGTCCTTCTCAATGCTGCTATCATACTGTTTGTTTTACGTTATGGCCTGACAAACTGGCTTTTTGCTCCTTAGACAGTTGGACTTAGGCTTTTAGCATAATTGAGAGCATGTCTCGTCCTTTAATTTTATGATTGCTTACTTTTTGTAACTAAAGCATTTATCACTCTAGTACTATTCATTAAATTGGTTTTTTGCCGTGGCTTTTAAATTTTTGGAAACTTTGACTAGTGTCTATGCCCTTTTTTTGGAAATCTCCACTTTGTCTGTCAAGTGTGGATTACCTAATTGATTGATGCAATCAACTTTGGAGCCGGCTTAGCTGCCTATTTATTCAATTGTACTCTTTAAAATTTATGTTTTAGTTTTACTGAGAATTCTTTTCAAAATAGAAGACATTTAAACCTCCATAAGTAACATATACAAACACACACACATGCATTTTCGTTTGTATGTACTGTCAGAATTGTTCCTTAAGCATTATTTTTGGTATGATCAATCTGTGATTGCTCCTAGAGGTGTTTCATGCTTTTATAAGTTGAAGAGATATCCATAGAGGAAGAGAATTTTGGATAAATTTAAATGCCAAAATGTGTGTGGAACTTTTCTTTGGGATCTTCTTAAAAGCTTGGGACTGTAAGCTGCCATAAGTTTAGATTACTATGAAAATCTGCACCCCCTAGTATCTCCAACATTCTCATTGTTTTCGACATATATTCTGGTTTTCACTTATTTTGGAGATTTATTTGGTTAAATTTGTCTTTGCACCCTAAATGTGTCTGTGCTGTGCATAGCAGTTAGCAAAACCAATTTGTGCTCCTTCATGATCCAATCTTTTTAATGTGAATCTCTTTTACGTTTCAGGTCCAGTTGTCATGGATATGTCAGGATATTCTGAAAAGGGTTTTAAGAGAAAACTTGCTGTGCAGGCATTATTTGGAAAAATTTTCTACTTGTCTGAGGTATTTATGGAAACTACTCTTCTGCACTCATTAAGTTCCAATATACTTTGTGATGGTTTGTTTGTAAAGAGGAGCCAAACTTTACACATTTGTACTAAGTGATACATGGAATGAATGAAACTGTTCAGTCTCTAGCATTTTATTCTTGCAGGAAACCATATAATTCACATGTGCCCCCTTTCTATTAAAGTTTCTTTTTTTCTTTTATATGTAGATAATTTAGTAATTTTCTTTAACAAAAAGATACGTACTAGGATGGTGAGGAGTAAGTGTACAGAAGTCTAAAATGTGTTTCACATGTAGCTGAGGATAAAGAAAAGAAAAATTAAAGTAGGTTGTTTTGGTACTTTTACGCCAAAAAGCACATTTATGTAGGGTAGTCTAAATAGGAGCCAGTTAGTCTTAGCTTGACCAAACAGGCATGGTAGAAAATTACCCCAACAAAGTAGAGGGTGGGAGGGGGAAGGCCCCGTCTTTCATTGCTCTCCTTCCATATGAAGTAGGTTGCAGCAACAAAAGCCAGCTTCCAATGTAAAGTAAGATGGTTGGACTGTCCATGCTTAAAGCCTAGGCAAATTATGAATATTGTTGGGTACCTCACTTGATGATCAATGTTCTACAATCTACAGAACTCCTTGGCATTATCATGCATGAAAAAGAGATGGGCTCTGGGTTTCTGGTCACACTTGTAACAACATGCACGAGGACTTGGGTGCAAATCTCACCAGTGACACTTTTTGATAACTATCTACATAATACAAGCTATACTAAACTGGTATAAGAGTCTTGTAGGTGGTTTATATATTTGGAGGTAGGCGGTCATAGTACAGTTGTGCCCCTCTTTTACAGCCCCCATCAGGGAGTAAGGTGTACCTAATTTTTAGCAAGACTTTCCTTTGAGAGTGTGCCATATAGGAAAGTGGAACTGCATGTGGGATTGCTTTCCTAGTTGGCGCACCCTCAATGGAGTGTCTTGCCAAAAATAGGTAGTTTAGAGACTATCTATTTTTTTTTTTTGACCCATCAGGGCCACTACCCTGCCTCCCTAATCAATTTATCTAAAGTCAAGACTCAAGGGACACCCTTGAATTGCCGGCCATTGAATAAAGGCATGTCTTGGGAAATGCCACTTAAACCATAGTCACTTCAACCAACTGACCCTTTGCTTAGCCAATTTGATTGAAGTACTTCTGAAAGGGTGACTTCAAATAAGAGTGTCATGGTCAAGAATCCTAACGAATTGCAAAGCTGAAGCAGTTGCCTTCAACCGTCCCAAAACTGCCCCTAAGACAACCCCTAGGACCAATCAATGAGCAGAATCTCGTATAGGGGAAGATCTAAACAGCCATTTCTCTACTGCTCCTCTACTCAGACAAAGGTCATGAAGGTAGCCAATTGTGAAACTAAAGAGAGATAGAGTTCTCATTATGCATCACTCATCCATATACATTCTTGACTTTTGGTCTTAACATCAGGAATTTCCTCCATGCCCATGAGCATCAAGAGGAGTTTTTGATATCTCAGAAGCTCTTCCTTTGAGGTAGCTGGACGAATCCAGTTTGGCCAAAGACCACGTGAAATCCTTGCACAAGAACCCTTAAGCTAGTTTCATTCTCTCCATGAACTCCTCACAAGTGTATTCCTCCTTTCATACGAAGAGATTATTAGAAATTGTGGTGTATAAACTATCAATGTGCAAGAGATTTGACACCCTTGACCTTTTGGCCCCCTTAAGTAAAATTAATATTTACAAGGTTACAAAAGAGGTATCATGGTGTGCAAGGACTACAACCCTCAACTTTAGTTTTGTGTATTTAATGGCCATATATGAGGCAACCACTTCGCGAATGAAACCCAACAATGTTTGATTTTATCACATAGATGAATCAAAACACAGCTTGATATAATAATTGTAAAGCTGTGCTGTGAATCGTTTATGTTGTAAAATCAAACTTGTTAATAATTGATTGATGGAAATAAGCTGTATTCTAGGTGATTGATCTGTGGTTGTATGACTTTATCTTCTTGTAAATCGTGGTGAAAAGTGTTCAAATGCTTCCACTCATAATTAAGAATTGTTCCTGGACTTTGATGTTTCTCACACTTCACTATGGTGTGATCTTCACTCTCAGTGTTGGTATTATAAGAACTCTATTTTGGCTGTCTAATTTAAATGCAATAAAGAATCAGCTTATGCTTATGGCCTTTTACAAGCTGCAATCTGGTAAAGCACAATCCCAATTGTGGATTTGTTCCAAGGACACAAAATAAACTCATAATATTTCTCACTGTGAGCAACATGTTATATCTTTAGGTAAAAAGCTAATTGGATGTAAACATGAAGAACGGGAATGATTTGATAGAAGCAATATTTAAGTTTATTTGGTTAAAAACTGAATTCTTTGGCCATATGCATAAGAATGGCATTGCACATTGCGGCTTATGCAATGTCACCAACTTGTTAGCTTGAGTAATACTCATTCCCATTGGAGTGCAAGATAAGAAAGGGGAGCAGGGTTAACAGGTTTATACTTCAGTCACATGCTCGACACCTGTTTTTAATGGAAAGACTGTATGGGAGCAAAACATGGGTGAGGTAAGTGACTCAAATGAAATACAGGTGGGTAAATCAAAAAGGGGCAACGCAGGTAGGTAAATGTAACTACCCACCCATTCATTGAAAGTACCAGCTGGATTTGGTTTTGCACCTTTAAATAACAAACAATGATCAAGACTGCTAAAGTATATAAAATCCTATAGGATTTTATTTGAGCTTGTTCCTTCAGTCTTTTAATTGATCACCTTCTTTTTGAGAGTTCAAAAATATGTATTCGCATCACAGCACTCCAATCCTTTTATTTGATCACGTTAAAATTGTATTTGATGTTGAAATTGTGCAAGTAAATGATGCATGTATAAATTTTGGTTTCATGTACTTATTTCTTTTAGGAGGTTCTTTGTAAGACAAATTTGTCAGTAGATCAAGAGTGCTTTCAAAAGCTCTTTTCCAGACTATTCTGTTCATCTATCAACCATAGCTGCTCATCTTGGTATGATACTGATTCAATGTTCGAAAAATCAGTTTTGTACCTCAATTTGGGATGACTCCATTATGAACAATAAACATGCATCAAGATAATTACGAGATGAGGATTATGGGATCTAATACAGTTATACAGGAGTATAGCATGTCCAATGCAGGGGCAGAATTAGAAGGCTCTATCTTCTTTCGTGGGGGAAGAAAAAAAATTGTATGAGTTAGTTGGAGGAAGTATCTGGCAGACTTCCTATTTATAGGTTGCCATGTCTGGAATTTAGAGGGTCGAAGAGGCTATTAGATCCTAATATCTAGGTATGTGCTACTAGAATGTTGCTCCTCAGAGTTGCTGCTTATTCTCTCGATGGCTGTAGAGCACTGGATCAATGATTGAATTCTTATAACCAATAGATTTTCAGTCTTGTCTGTACATTTAGACTAGAAATAGAAAGCAACCCTTGAAAATTCTAATAGTACTAGTTCATCACCTTTGCATTTTGTGTTGGTTGAATTCAGATAATTGACAACTTTTATGGAATATCTAGTATCCCTTTCTCACTTTTATCCAGTGTCTCTGCCTGGTGGCCTGGTCAATTTTGTAATCCATATTTAGGGTGTGTTTGAATTGTTGGACTTTCATATGTATCTTATCTGTGTCTTATATATATTTGATCTGCTCGATCTATTTATGAGTAAAAATGTTTGTCTTTCATTTGTATTTGTTTTTTAATAAATATCTGTTTGAAAACGATAAAACTAAAATGCCAAAACAACCATTAAAAAAATAAAACAAATAGGCCCCCAATGTAGTTTTTGCTATTAGTTGCATTTAACAAATTGAAGACAATACTAGAGCTGTATAGTTTGAGCTGTATGTATATACTGCTTCTCTCTTTATAATAAAAGTTTTGCCAATGAGCTCACTCATTCCAAGTAAATTTTTTAGTACCTACTAGCTATTAATTAGCTGAAATAACTTTTGCCTTTTGTTTTTTTCTCATTGGGCAGTTGCCAGAATTCTGTTCACAAGACAGCTCCTTGATAGTTAAGGAAATCTTTGGAGTTGCAGAGTAAGTTACCGTGCTTGCTTGTTGGAACAAACAAGGAGAAAATTTCTTGATACGGTCTTCCATTTTTAGCTGATGTTTTGTGGGTTTCCTATGCAAATGTGTTTTCAAAAACTGAAAGATTGATGATAGTTTTCCAGTAAGAAATTCTCAAATGGTTTCTTTTCTATATTTTTTTTTCTTCAGTGAAGATGCAGATAAGCTTCGGTTGCATACCCTTTCGGAAGCTGGGGATATGGGTTCACTGGAGAAGATGGTTGATGACGATTCAGATTCAGAAGAAGATTCCGGCGAAAAATCCTTGGAATCATCCTAACTTGCCAGCAGGAAGAATGGAAATGTATACAGTATGAATTAATGGGAGAGGAAAGTGTTTTTTTGGATTTGCTGAAAGTTTTTCAAGAGCCAATAATTCAAATTCAACCAATTTATGTAGGGTGTTGTATTCATGAATATGTTGCAATAGTGTATGTTCAATTTTGTGATAATATGTCAAGTTTTTGATTGATTTTAGACTTTCAGAGTATACAACCATTTTTCTGTTTTTTTGTTATCATTTTGTCGTTTTGACTTCATTTTTTTTTTTATTCAAATAGACTGTTTTTTAAAAATAGATACCAATAAAACTCATAAACCGATGAAATATATCATATACTGGTATTAAATAGATATAAAATAAATATGATACAAATATGATATAGATATCTATACAGATATTACTGAAAAACAGCAAACCCAAAATGACGCATGATCGTATTGTTGATATTCAATTTTATCTAAACTTCTTTAGTGGCTACTGTCAAATAATCTTTCATTGCATAGCAAAGATTCGTTTGGTCAATTCATTTGCTTTCAATCCAAATTGTTTTATTTAGAAATATACTAAATTTTATTCAACAAAGCCTATATCATCATTTGGTTAAAAAAATTGATAAATTGTACTAGAATGGGGAAAAGGGAAATTAATATATACATATGGAAAAAATTATAAAAATACCATTGAGATAAAAGTGATTCTAGAATTAGGCAAGTTAATTTTGTCTCTTGAAAAGATGATGTTTAATCTGTTTTTGTCTCTAACTTACTTTATTCTGAGATTTTTTTCAGCTTTGTGGGATTTGCATCATTTTTTTTTAAAACATGACCATTTTTCTCCTTAGTCCTACTAAAATATATAAATGTTCAAGAATTAACTTAATTATTTGAGTAGTTAACAAAAGAAACTAAGTGGATAAGATATTAATATTTTAAATGGTTAGCAAATCAATCAACATTTTAAGTAAATGATAAATAAATATAAAAAGAATACATTTTTTTACATCTCTCATACTATTAATTTTCTTCTTATTTGCATCTTTTTACACATATCAATTTTTTTAAATCATTTAAAATGTAATTTCTTAATTGACTTATTTTATAAAAAAATTAATTTTTTTATCCATTCAAAATATTAATATTTTAATCAAAAATACTCTCTCAAGTCTTATCTCTCCATATTTTCATGATAGCGGAGGGATTTCTACCTATTTTATCATGCACGTTCTTAGATTGTTCATCATGATAAATGCTAGTTGATGTCCCATGTAGAAAACTTTCTATATCATGCAAATCTACAAGCCAGTGAGTAGAATTCTTCTTTCTTTTGCATTTAAAGTGGTTTTGATCAAGTTCCCAAGTAGAAGTTATTGTTTTTAAACTAAGAATCTTAAAAAAAAAAAATCAAACGGCAATGATCGAAAAATTAAATGAACTTAATTCAATACAGATCTAATAACTATCTATTGTGATATGGCTACCGTTGATAGATTGGGAGCATCGACATTATTAATGTAGCAATCCAATGATCTTGTGTCATGTTTTCTTTGCGTGGCGTCATGCTTGAAAAATGATATGGATAGATTTAATGATCTAGACTCATGGATGGTGTGGAGTATTTAAAATCATATATAAGTCTTATTTATATATATGTGTGTTCGCGACACTAGTTGTTTGTGTGTTGTTTTGCCTTACTTAAATTAAAGACAATAAAATATTAGTTGTTGTATTGAGTTGTATGTTCACATGTGAATGTGTTTTACTTGATTGTGTGCTTACGATTGTGGTATACGTACTGTGTTTTGATTTGTTTCTTTATCTTTTTAAGTTCATGTAATGTGTTATTGTTTACAAAGTGAAGTTTGCGATCGAGTGGTGGATATTGGGGGCAACACTAGAACTGATAAATTTTAAAAAGATTAGTGACTAGTTAGCTGTTATTTTGTAATGTAGAGAATTAAAAAATTAGTTGCTATATGTTTCTAGTTAAGTTTTGATCCCTTTGGATTGTTTGGATATGTATTTGGTTTTGTGCATCAATTAATGGACCAAATGAATTGCTAATGTTTGTGTTTCTCTTACATATGGAGTTGTCATGATTATAGAATTGATGTTGATATATCAACCATGTGTTTGGACATACAAATGCGTTTAAAGATAATTAGCAAGTTTTGAACACATGGCAAGTTGTAGATGCTCTAGGTGTAAGGCATTATAAAAAGAATATAGAGGGTTTTTCTTTGTTTGCCCTTTGAATGATGTGTTAGCCAAAGATATAGGGAATATAAGAGAAAATTACCTTCTTATTAAACGTTTGGTGCAATCTCTTAAGACTTCTCTTTGGATGCTTGTCCTCCTATTATCAAAAGTTTACATGCATGCCTAATAGCAATCAAGAGGGAAAAACTGCGGAGATGTTGTCATGGTAAGACTTTCATTTCTTCATTTTTTTGTCACTTGTCGCATATTCTTTTATTACCCATTGGCATTGTTTTATGATTCGTCAAGCTTGAGCTTTGAGTGCGTAATGACCTAAGTTAGGGGTATTTACAACCCACCACTTGTTTTTAGATGATAAGGACACACTAGTGCTCATAACTGGTTATAAACTTAAATAAACAATACTTATTAACCTCAATACACGAGTCATATTAACTTCAATCAAACTAGAACACAGTAATGTTCCATTCCACATGCTAAACAATAAATCACAATTTACATAACTACAAACTTAGATGGCTTAGGGAATCCATCAAAGCAAATAAGCACCGGTCATTGCTAAACAATTGAAGGTTCCATGCCTAATTATATCATATTTTACAATATACAATTAGAGGAGTCTCTGTCTCCATAAACTTAACAAGCCAGATTTTAACAATCTATTGGGTAGTCTTCTCCATTAGCGTCCTCCCCATAGTCTACTACAATATTGTATCCAAACAAGTCTAATGCTACAAGAGTCTAAATTGTACTGAAAAAGAAAAAGGATAAGTCGGCCTAATATGGTATACCAACAATCACATGTGTGTGTATAAGTAATAACATAGTTACATGCATCTCTATAGTATAAATGCAATAACCAACCATTTGATTATCTATATATTTTAGTCCAACAACCAACAAAGGGATAGTTCAATATTCGGAGCATACATAAATATTATATACCCATATATATATTGGTTATAAACATGACATTGTCACTACCTAGATCTATCCACATCATTTCTAAGCACAACTTCATTTCGAGAAACCATCACACATGGGTAATCAAGTTGCTATGGTAATAGTGTGGGTACGCCCACCTACTACCGATAGTCACGCATAAGTATCAAACACATTATTATAATTAGATAATTAATTAGTCCATTTCAATATCTAACCTAACAAGCATAAACATAAGCAAGGTATACACGCAGTTGAAATATTGTTTTATCTTGTATCTTGGAATAAACTAACCCAATTTACAATTCAATCGAGCCATCAGAATTAGTTATACTTTCACACTTATCTATAACCTATACTTATGTAGATTGCGTCTATACTTCATTAAAATTTAGGTTATATTGCTTTAGAATACACATATTTCTTATAGGAAAGTATTATACATGATTTAGTTACTTTTAGTGAAGAAATAAAAGATTAGAATAAAAAGAAACAAAGTACATGAGCAAAGTGCACGTTTTAAGTACATGGTCATGTACTTCTAGGGAAAGAAACATTCGAGTCATAAAGAGTTACACAACCTAGTACATAAACTTATGTATAGATTGTGTACTTCTAAGGTTCACACAATTATGATTCAAAGGGATACACGGCCTGATGCACGGGCTCATGTATTGGTTGTGTTCTTTTAAACTTCTAGAAATAGTTTTTTCCATCAAATTTTTATTTGTTTTCATTCCAAAACATGTTTAAACCCTTCTTACGCTTATATTATCACTTTTGCACACTTTTATATGCATGTTCACCTGTTTATAACAAACTCTCATAATTAAAAGGCCATAACTTGTGTTAAGATTGTATTGCCTTGTTATAAATTTCGTTAATGCCTTGCTTTTCCTACTTTCCAAATCTTTTCCTTCAAAGATTTCCTGATAAATCCTCCAATGCTTGTCACTTCCTATAACATATTTTAACTATTGCTAAACAGTACAAAGATTTGATATCCAGGTGGATACTCTCTCAAGAATGATGTGTGAAGAAAAGAAGATAGTAACATACTAATGAAATTCTTTGCATAACCTTCAAGAATTGTAAACGTCAATAAAAGTGGAAGGGAGGTTTTTCTTTTTTCTTTTTTTTTTTACAAAAATTAGACGAGTGAGAAAAAAATTATGAGGGCAGTTAACTTTTCTTTGACATATTTATACATTGGTGAACCAACGTATCTTTTGAAAAACAATAACAATAGACCATTTTGCCCTACATTTATAATACTAATTTACCTCTCTATCTTTACATATAATTGAATTATTTAAGGTATTTCAGGGTGTCTATATGAAAAAAGGTTGTCAATAGGTACTATATATTAAATGATTTCTACAAAAATATCGCAATTAATATATTAACCATATATATTTATAGATTGTTTTAAAGTTTTCTTTGTTTTAACTAAAATGTAAATGAACCAAGCTAATCTACAAATCGTCTTGGTCATTACACAAGTTTATTTTAAGAATAGTTAAGTCAAGCTCAATTTCAAGTATATATAAAGTCGAGTTTGAGCTTTATAATGTTTAACTTGATAAGCTCGTGAGCCTAATAAAGTTTGAGTTGAGTGTTAATGTTAATTGAGTTTAGGTCAAATTTGGCTATTATATTATTAGGATAATGTCACCAATAATACTTAAAATTTGTCATATTATATAATTAGGTATATAAACTTTGAAATTGATTAATATAATACTTAAAAGAACTTGATGGATAAACTATTGACACGGACGAAAAGTTTTTTCACATATTAAATTGATCAATTTCAAAAATCATGTACTAAATTGATCAATTTCATAGTTTAGGTATTTAATTACATATTTTATCAAAATTCAAATACTATTCATGACATTAACATATATTATTTTATTTGAAGTTTAAATAATTTTTTCTTTAATATGTGAGCCTAAATGAGTTTAGGTGAGTCGAGTCTTAACTTGTGTTTGTGTAGAATCACTTTGAATTAGGCTTGAGTTTAAAATTTTAAATTCACTCGAACTCAAGCATTGAAGTTTTAAGTCAAGGTGAAGCTTCAATTTAGTGCTATAGATATGACTTGATTGTAACTCAAATTTTAAACTTTTAAATATGAAATTTAAATTCTTAATATTTATGATATTGGACTCGAGAATATTTTTTTTATTTGGAAAAAACAGTACTACTTTTTATGACATTAAGTTATTAGAGATAATAATAGCAGGTGAACATAGGTCAAAATGATAATATAAAGATTGAAACAACTTAATTAAAATACTTAAAATATGATATATTTTAAAGTAAGTATAGAATATTTAAATGAATCCGTTTAAAATGTGGAAGATTTAATTTAATTTTTATGTAGACACACATGTCTTTTAGTTTATTTATGTCAACTGCATTTTTATTTATTTTTAGCATATTTCTCATATGGAATAATTAATTTGGAGGATCTAAAATTGTAATTTCTATTTAGCAATTATGAAATTATTTTATAATCTCCAAAAAAACAAAAAAAAATTATATTTTATTTTTGAGTCATACTCTCTCTCTCTCTCTCTCTCTCTCTCAAGCAGACAATCCAACCTAAACCCTAGGGGTCTGGGGGAGCCGTAACAAGTGACAACGAAAAGGAAAAACCTCTACTCCACTGGGGTTTATGTTCAATTCAATTACAGAAGAATTAAGCGCTGAACTGGTAACAATCTCTCTCTCTCTTTCTCTTACATCGGCATTCATATCTGTTATTCGCCAGAAGTTAAGCCTTTAAAATCATAAGCGCGCATACTGTCTCTTACTTCGATGCTATTCCTAGAAAATCTATTTTTTTGTACAAAACCACATTCATATCCACACATCTTTGTCAAATTTGGATGTCTGTCGTCTTGAGATTTTGATTCCAGGTTGTTGTGTCAGTGAATTTTTGTTGAGTTTGCTGTAGTTGTCCTTGTCTTGCTGCCTAGGTTTCAAATTGGATTTGTCTTATCCTTATATACGTCTTGCTTGTCTTATTTTCAATGCAAGTGAAAAAGATGATACAGCGAGCATTTGATCCTAATTTGAAAGCTATATAGAGAAGCCTTTATATATTATATTGAAAGGCAATGTTGCGGTTTTGCTTTTCACTTGATTGCGCGGTTGCTTTGCTTCCATCCTATGTTTTGTGATGCAGGCTAGAAGGCATGATGTGGTGATGGATATTTCGATTCTAACGCAAATTCCTGTTTATTTTTGGTCTCTCTTGAAAGTTATTTCGTTTTTCTCTGCTATATCATTGTCTGTAACGCTCATATTCAGTAAAATAGGTGTTGTCTGGGGTTTGAATCGCTGCATTGTTTTTCTTGTCCTCCTGTCAAGCTCGTGCATTTCATTATAGTGAATCGCTGTTGAGGGACTTTTGAATGGTAATTTATATCGAGTAGAATAGACTAATAGTGTGTAATGATCTTATTATTTAATTGACTTAACCTCGCCATATTATTCAGGGAGCTTATCAGCTTTGATCTATCGTACTTTTGTGGAACCATTGAAGTAGAGATACTAGTTGCCTAAATGGCTCGATTTCAGAATGTAAGCTATTTATACTCCTTTGGGTTGGTTTCTCAGTTCTGATACCATATTTTGCTGGTTATGAAATTTGAATAAAGTTATATGATCTTTGCTTGCTCAGTGTAGTTAATATTATTACTTCTTATGTCTAGAAAAAGAGAAGGCATTCGTGAAGCCAATTGTGAAGAAGCAAAAAAATGTGGATCATATTACTGGGGATAAGATCCCAAAGAGCTTTGTTTTTGCTAGAGGAAAGTTGCCAGGACCTATTAGGCAGCTCCAAGTGGATTTGAGGAAATTAATGCTTCCTTACACAGCTCTCAAGCTGAAGGTACAGAGCATCTACTACTGTTTTATTTCTGTAAATTTGAATCATCATAGTATTTAAGATACCTGTTTATATGGGAACTTGCATAGAGAGACAGCTCTGCACGACTTGCTTAGATATATGCTTGGTAATCTGTGGATTTGTTTAAATGCTTTATTCCAATGATAGCAGGATTTAAGGGTGGTTAAAAAACAATGATGGGCTTAATGAGTTTGCTTGAAATAAGTAAGGAAAATGCATGCCAATAATGTAAGCTTGATGAGTGAGAAAAGTTTGTTCTTATGTAAAAATAAGGTCATCAGTGTCTAAGTGGAGGCAATATTGTCATCTGGAAATGGTTATAAAAAACTCTAGATATGACAAATGGATGTGCAGTTTCTTTGTCTATTACATTTTCTTTTATTTAATAGAAAGCTTCTTGTTTTAATCATTGGCTATATGATATTTGTCATGTCAATAGTGGGACATGCTCTTTTTTAGCCTTAAGTAGTTATAAGTGAAGAAGCCAATTTATAAATTTCCCCAAAAAACTAAAATAGAATAAAAAGCAGCCAATTCACAGAAACTGGAAGTTCTATTAGAATCTTCCTTAGGTATCCTTGTCCTAATTTCTTTAAACTTTGCTAATGATCTTACATTCAATGCTTGCCTTTTCTTCTTAATTACTGATTCAGGAGAAGAAAAGGAATAATTTGAAGGACTTCTTGAATGTTGCTGGACCTATGGGTGTCACGCATTTTCTCATACTGTCGAAGACACAGACTGCACCTTATCTTAGGGTTGCAAGAACACCACAAGGCCCAACACTTACTTTTAAGATTCATCAATACTCTCTTGCAAGTGATATTGCTCAATCTCAATTGCGACCCAGATGTCCCCAAGATCTTTTCAAAAATGCACCATTGGTAATCTAATTTTGTATTTGCAATTTGTTCTAATTTTCCTTCACACTAGACAAGTTACTATTTATGTTTTGCTTCTCTCAGAGTTTAGATTTTATTTTTTTCTTTTTTCCCCTTAATTAGAAACCTTTGTTCTTTAGCATCTGACGTGCTGATATCTGTTTGGTAGATTGTCCTTCTGGTTTTGGGTCAGGAGATCAGCATCTAAAGCTCACGACAATAATGTTCCAGAACATTTTTCCAGCTATTGACATTAACACCGTGAGTGGAGTTCTGCTTGAAACGTTTACCATCTATTGAGTATTGAACCAGCTTGATAAATTTAGTTTTAAAATGTGGTCTTGATTTTGTATTCCTCAGGTGAAACTTTCTTCTTGTCAGAGAATTGTATTGCTCAACTACGACAAAGACACAAAACTCATAGATTTTCGGCATTATTCAATCAGATTACAGCCTGTCGGTGTGTCCCGTCGAATTAGAAAATTTGTACAGAACCATCAAGTTCCTGATCTCAGAAATCTTCAAGATGTGAGCGATTTTGTAACAAAGTAAGCATTGATCTTTTTGAGTGTTCTCTGCATTTCTCATTAGTATTATTTATAATTTAAATAGTCTGGTTTTGCTTTTGATAAGTTTTTGTGCCATCCTTTTTCAGCTTTTTGCATTTTATGCCAAATTCTGCTGGGTTAAATCTTTTGCTTTCTAAATCTGATTGGCAGTCACAGTTGCTTAAAGTGCCTTGTAGATGCATAGACAATCACAATCTTTTCAGTTCTAGTCTGCTGTGATATTAAATGCAAATACACTCAGATTAACATTTGCTGTTGTCTTCAATTCTCTTTAGGAGTTAGCAGCAGGTCATCTATAACTGTCATTACTAAGGAATATAGGAAATATGGGTTTTAAGAAACTGGTCAAGGGTGTGCTTGTCCTTATTATCAAGGAAGATAGTTGGTGTTTATCCTCTTAATAATGCTAGTCGACTATTTAGTTAATTAGTACTAGTTATGCTTGGAGTCATGAGCTGATAGATGAGCAAGTAGAAAATATTCAGAAGTAACTAACCTGAAGGAAATCTAAGCTGCTATCACCAGCGTAAATGACTTTTGTTATTGGTGGCACTTGGCAGGGCTGGTTATGGATCAGAAAGTGAAGCAGAAGATGATGCAGCTACTGTTACCTTGGCCAGTGATCTTGGCAGGGTTAATAAGGCTTCTTCAAAAAGTGCTGTCAAGCTGCAAGAGCTTGGACCAAGGATGACTCTTGAACTTATTAAGGTTGAGGAGGGATTGTGTTCTGGTGGAGTCATCTTTAGTGCATATGGTATGGCCTTGAAAATTATTTCTTAAATATACTTGTGTGGATAGAGAGAACCTGTAGCACGAATTGGAATCATTTTTTCTTAAATTACACTCTGATGATATTCATCTTTGCACTAGCCTTTTTCCTTTAAAAAACTTAATGAGAATGTCCAGATAATCTTTTGATGACATTATAGGAAAGTGGAAACAGCAGTTTTGTGAATCTTATGAATTTCTGGACACTGCAATAGCATGCATTGTTGCATCTTCTTTAATTTCTACCACAATAGCCATTTTATGCATGGAACTGGTTGAATGTTTACTGACATTTAAGCCATCAATGCACATATGTATATAGCACTCATTGTTTTTATGGTTGATTATTCTCTATTTTCAGGAACTGGTGATGATAACAAGAAGCAAGAGAAAGAAAAAGATAGTGGAGGGGACAATGGAAGTGATGATGGTAGCAATGAAGATGAGGATGATGGAGAAGAGGATTCTCGGGAGGAGGATGAAGATATGGAAGATGAAGATGAATAAGATTAAATATTCCCAACTCAGTGGCCATTTAGCAGGCTGCCACTATATTAACATAATCTGGTGGTCAACAAATGTTTTAACACAAGCCAGCTGAAGGTACAATCCCATGTTATCTCTTGTGGGATGTAAAGATATGCTGGATCTGCTGCTGCATTTGAGTCGGTAGTCTAGCATCCGTCACTGTAAAATCGCAATTTTGTTTGGTTATTGCTCCATAGATGTTAGCTGATTCTACCTATAGAATTAGGTCTTATGTGCTGTGTTGTATTGCACTTGGAAATTAATTATACTGAAATTTATCCAAATTTCCCAACATGCATCCACTCGAATTGGGGAATTGTGGGTTTTTATGCTTTACATTGTGCCTTAATAGGAATTTGTATTTAATGAATATGTTCAGGGCTAGGGAGATGCTATTAAACAATTGAGTGATCTGATGGCACTTAACCTAATGCATATCCTTAACTTGATCTAAAATTTGGTTATTTTTAACATGGAGCTTGTTAACCTAATTTTCTTAATTGGTGTTAGATCTTAGTTTAGCTCAGATTATAACTCTTGCTAGTTTAATTTTTAATGGATCATGGTTTCACTCAATCTATTGTTTAATTAATTGAATGAAGTCGAAATCGACTATAGTTTAGCAGAGATCAACTAAGTTTTTTCGGAAATGATTCTCGAAATAATACCATTTGTATTTACAATGAACAATACGCTTGCCACACCTATTATCAAACTTCAAATAAGTTTCCTCTTCGATTTGATTTGAAAAATTTCTCTCGGTGAACTACCTTAAACAATTACAGTTTTTGTTTATTGAGGCGAACGCGATGCTACTAGCAATAATAAGCACATAAAACACAACGGCTTTCATTATTATAATATTATTGAAAAAAGAGATATTCCCCTGTTACTAACTTGTTAAAATCTTTGGGAAAAAAAAGTTGTCAAAATCTGTCCTCTTCCATGTCCATATTATTATTATTATTATTATTATTATTATTATTATTATCATTATTTTGTTTTTCTAACACAATGAAACATTACATGGATGCAAGCATCCCATTGGTTCATGAATAGCAGCATTATTAATGGCTATTTGGGAAATTATCACATCAGACAGCATAAAAGAAGGTAGGAGCATCTTCCGCTGTAACAAATTTTAAATTCCACCTACTAGCTCGCCTGTCCAATCTCATGCTACAATTCCAATAGCGGCAAACCCTCATCAATATTACTATAAGTAGTTTCTTTAATGTTGAAGCTAGTGGTATCACTTCTTCATTGTGCTAGGTGTCACGGTTTGGGGCTCTTGCTAGCACACTTTAGATTGTACGGTGCTTATTGTCCTACCTCTGCAATAGTATGCAAGCCTAAACTCACTCAATAGGGCTTCAGCCTAGCTATAAAGCTACAAGTAAGATGAACACAACAGAAAAGAGAAAATAATATAGCAAATCAACACACTGGCACACTTGAAAAGGAAATAAGCAATTTCTTAATAATTAAGAATAGTACAATGTGTGAGAGAATAATGTACAATGAGTTTCCTAACTGTGTGTAGTCAAGTGGTGAGTAACATCCACAGAGTACTCACACCTCCATAAAGAGTTTTATATGCATTCCTGAGCCTACAGGAGGAGATATTAAAACTTGTGAGGAGGTTGCACCTAAAATTACCAAAAACAGAAATTACAAAGAAAATTACTATACAAAGAAAGTGGCCTCTCTACTATACATCATGTGTACAAAAAAAGGCGGGGTCGTGCTATAAAAGTGTTACAAGATTTAGAGCCTAACACCCTCCCTTACTTAATCTAATTGATGTCCTCATCAATGTGTGTTTGGGCTTGGCACTGATTGAATCTTCATAGTTGGTGTAGACTTTATCTCTAAAATTGGCATGAGGTCTTCTGCTACTTCCCAATCATTATCTTCTTCACTCCAATTCTTCCACTTCATTAAGTATTCAGTGCGCTCTTCTCAATGTTAGGATCTTTTACATTCCTCTATGCAAGGATATCTTCAATATCTTGATTCATGTTGAAGTCAATCTTGATATGCAGTCACTTAGATATGTTATGAGAAGGTCTTCCATGTTGGGGAAGTCGGGCTTTAAAACAGTAACACGGAAGATTGGATGGACCTTCAATACTGCGTGTAGCTCTACTTTGTATGCTACTTTCCCAATATTTGTAATGATAGGAGTTAGATCCATGTACTTTTGAATGAGTCGTCTGTTCTTGTTCCTTAATGATCTAACCTGTTATAGGAGAAGCTTGATGAGGGATTGATCTTTAACATTGAATTCTCTGGGTCGGTGCTTCTCATATGGCCATTTCTTCATTCTCTTGGAACCTTTCTCTAGGTAGGCTCTAGCAACTTTATATTTTTGCTTCCAATCTTTGGTAAACTGATAACCTCTTGGGCATCCACCAGTGGGTGCGGCCTGATAAGGGCATGTCGGTCGTATCAGATAATAAATAATAAAACCCAATAGAAATCCTGTGATAAGCTCTAAGATAGTGCATCGATTGCAGAATAGAATTAATATGGGTGTCGTCCTCTAAGATCTGGATATTAAGTACTAGTATTACTGTTTCTCTACTATTTAACCTAATAATTGAGTTGATATTATGAATTTTAATTTTCTAACCTTAATAGTTAAATATGAGTGCTTTAAAAGCATGTATTCAATCACAAGACCTACCTTTCATCTTCATCCACCATAAACCTTAATTTCTTATAATAAAATATTGAGTAATAAGTTGTTTACGCTTTGCACTGCAGAATCATGCAATTGAATCAATTACTCCCTCGAGTTAATCAATTTCTAACCCTATATGAGATAGTGGAAACCTCTTCCTCACTAACGCCACATAAGATTGCATTAAAAATCATGATTCCCAAACAAAGATGAAATATTTATGTAGAAAACCAAAGTTTCCCTACCTCTAGGTGAAACATGTAATCTTTCTATTCATGAAGATTTGTTTTATTGGATGAAACCTCTTTCTATCTAACAATAATCATAAATGCAATCAATTTTGCGCATAAATCAATCATAAGGTAATTAAAACACATGAATAGATACAAATGCATAAACTTTTCATTAATTAAAAGCCATTCGAATCATATATGAGTTTAAGGTTTCACAAGAATTAGGGCATAAAGATCTATTCCTCCATGGAATTTACAATAAAAATAGAAGATCTAGAGAAGTAATCAATAAACGTAATTAAACAATAAAACCCTTTTTGATGTCTTGTGATTTCCGATGAAGCTCAAGCACTTCTCCTGCTTGAAGTTCATAGTTTTTGCTCTCTTAGGGTTTTAAGAATGTCTAGGGATGATAATATGAAAGGTTAGGATGACTATTTATAGATTTGTAACCGAAGGAAGCTCTGCACGGCCTCCTGTATGGCTGTGCTTGAGGTTGTGCACCCTGGAGTTTGTTTTTTTCTTTTCGAATCAATTTCTCTCCTTCAACACAACTCTCTACACTACTTGTGCAATAACTGGAGCATAAATTAGGATAGATTCTAGTCATTTTACACTCCAGCGCTAGTGTTTGCATGGCCATACTGAAGGTTGTGCACATGTGAAAATCAACATTTTTATACTTTGCCAGATCTTGCCTTGTTTTTCCTTGAATCATCCTTAAATCTTTAAAATGTCTTTTTTAAACCCTGAAATCAAATTTTAAGCACTTAAGTATCCTTTCTTGATAAATTCACATAAAATCCATACAAAATCATATCCAATGAATACTACAAATAAGGGTCTTTTGACACTTATCATAGCCACTATGTCGAGTAACAATGGCTGTTGACCCATGATAATCTCCATAGCACTCTTGTTAGAGGAAGGGCTCTGTTGGATGTTGAAGCAGAACTAGGTGATATCTAGCAAGTCGACCCAATTCTTCTGATTTGCATTGACAAAGTGCCACAAGTACTCCTCCTGCATACCATTGAATCAATCTGTTTACCCATCAATTTGAGGATGATAACTGGAGGACATGCTAAGTTCGGACCCCAAAATGTTGAATAACTTGGTCAAGAACTTCCCAGTAAATCTAGCATCCTAGTTACTCATAATGTTTTGAGGCACATCCCAAAACTTCATCACATGCTTGAAGAAAAGCCGGGCAGTCTCTATCGCACTGGAACTCTTTGTAGTCAGAATGAAGGTAGCATACTTTGAGAACCCATCAACAACAACAAAGATGGATGAGTGCTCCCTACTTTTGGCAGGGAAGTGATAAAATCCATGGAGATGCTCTCTCAAGGGAAAGAAGGGCACTAGAAAGGGCTCTAACAGCCCTGCAGGTTTTTGCCTCTCAATCTTATCTTGCTAACAATTTGAACTTCTTCGAGTATATTTCATCACATCCTCTTCATATCCGGATAAGAATAGCCCTACTTCAGTAAGATCATCATTCTCTGCCATCCAAGATAACCCACAACATGTCATGGTATTCCTTCATGAGTGCTCTTCTCAAGTTCCTAGACTTGGGAGCATATAGGTGATAGCCCTTAATATAGATCAAATCACCTTCAATCCAGAATCTGCGAGTCTTTCCCTCCTTAATCAACTACTTCAAATTCTTGGCCAACAGGTCATGTCTTAAGTGCTCTCGGATCTGCTCTTACATGTAAGAGGAGACTTGATTCGAAGATTGTTGGGTGATTTATACAAATGAGGCTAAATCTGCTCTCTTACTCAATGCATTTGCTACCTAATTTGTCCGCTTACTACGATGCTCGATCTCTATATCAAACTCTATGAGGAACTCTTGTCATCTTGCCTGTTTGACAGAGAGTTTGGATTAAGTAAGAATGTGGTTGGCAGCAGAATTATCAATTTTCACTGAGAACTTTGACCTCAACAGATAGTGCTTCCATGTTTTAAGGTAGTGCACAATAGCTAGCAACTCTGTCTTTTGAGCTGAATACCTGCACTTAGTGGGGTGCAACTTCTTACTCTTGTATGCCACAAGATGGTCCTCTTGCATCAATACTCTACCTAAAATAATGTCAGAGGCATCTGTGTGAACTTTAAATGGTTTGGAGATATCAGGAGCTTGCTTTAACTCCTTAAATGTTGCTGGACACTCATCACTTCAGAACCATGCCCGGTCCTTCTTCAAAAGATATGTGAGGAGAGCAACCCTCATAGAATACCCCTCCATAAACCACTTGTAATAGTTAGCAAGTCCAAGAAATGAGCATAATTCAATGACACTCCTTATGATAGGCCATTCTTTAATGGCTTCCACTTTTGCCCTATCCATCGAAATCTATCCTCTTCCATCACATGCCTAAGAAAGTTGATATGCTTTTAGGTGAAGCCATACTTCTCTTGTTTTACATACAAATGGTTTTCTTTGAGTTTCTAAAAGACAATCTACAAGTGCTTCACATGGTCCTCTAACATCCTGTTGTACACTACGATATCATCAAGATATGCCACCATAAATTTATCCAAGTACTCATGAAACACATTACTCATTAAAGTACATAATGTTGTAGGGGCATTTGTGGGACCGAAGGGCATCACTAGAAACTCATAGGCACCATGTCAGGTAACACATTTCGTCTTAGGCTCATCCTTCTTAGCAATGCGGACCTGTTGATATCCCGAGTGAAGGTCTAATTTAGTGAAGTATTTGGCCTTGCTCAATTGATTAAATCAGTAAGTAATGAGAGGAATTGGATAATAGATCCTCGCAGTTCACTTGTTGAGAGCCTGATAGTCAATGCATAGCTTCAAACTCCCATTGTGTTTCTTCTGAAATAGGATAGGAGCTCCATATGGTGCTTTTAAGGATTGGATAAGACCTGCCTCCAACAGCTCATTTAGCTGCTTTCTCAACTTAACAAGCTTTAGGGGTGACATTTGGTATAGAGCTCTAGCAGTTGGCTTGGCCCCTATGACCAACTCTATCTCATGATCTATAGGTTTTCTTGGGGGTAGCTCCTTTGGCAGTTTATCTAGTATCATCGGTCAGTACTAGCCCTAATATCTCGACATCAAGCACATCAATGAAGTTTTGTGTGGCTCCCGAGCCTACCATTCCACCGACACTCTTGCCATTGATGTGCAACTGTACATGCATTAAATCATTATTGGCTTTGGCAAAGTTACGCACTATTGAAGCCTTCATGACTGCTGATAACATGTGTAAGGCCCCCATTCTGCGTTGCTCTTCACATTGCCCTTTAGATTCTTCATTCTAACACATACCCTGAGCCTTCTTTGCGTGATCTGTGTGGATACTATGTTACTCTGTGTGGTTCATTGCATAAGAAGCAAGAAAATGTGGGCTTCTAACCACTACTAGATGCCTACTCTTTACTGATTGGTAAGGGCCATAAGATTTCCTTTAGCCTCCATTAACACTTTTGTTGCTTGAACTTAGGACTCCCCTACTGTCACGCCCCGGAAGGTACCCTAAACGTGGTAGTCCACCGTACATAATACTAAAACCTAAGAATGACTATCTTAGTCACGCAAAGGCTTCCATATCATGTACAAGGCGTATATCACAACCAAGAGAACGCATCGGAGTAGCGCAATTTACATTGATAATAATTAAGTAACAAGACAAGGAGAATACTTATTATAAAACATAAACATGGTAAATTACAATTCTTAGGGGTGTATCCCTCTATTGTTTTCAAATCAAAATAAATACACTTCTTAGAATTCCTAAAACACTAACATTGCATACATTACATATAAGGAACCTTATAAATTAACTTCATCTTATGTTCCTATTGTCTTCATAAATTTTTGACATCCTTCTATGACTTCCTTAATGTCATGATCCTCGATTTAAGCTACGGGTATACCTGTTTCGACAAAATCTATAGGGGTATAAGCTACAACTAGCTTAGTGAGGTATTCCTTTTCATTCGCACCATGTTTTCAAACAAGTTCATCTAAATTTTCACACATATGCTATGCATACAATGCAACATTCATGTGATTACGCAAATATATATATATATATAGTTAACCGAAACCATATATAGAATGGATTTACCCATCCGTATCATAGGTTAAGGAATCGGTGTTGAAGATCTGCGATCTTCTACTGCTAGTCCTCAGGTCCCCACCCAAAGCGTTCGGTTGGCTCGGCTCTGAACCTAGAGTCACATTTCTCGAGCGATTTGGATTCTCTAGGAAGAAACATGACCCGTGTCATAGCACGATAACAACCAATCTAACTCTACGAGTAGGAGTAGCAGCCTTTCGAAAGAGATGTGACTCGATGGATGCTATGCGTGAGTGTTTTATTTTTTTTAAGTCAAATCTTATTAAGCTTTCTTTAGGGGGTGATCAATCAATTTGATAAGCAATAAGCAATCATATAAGTAAGTAAACAAAACACTTAAACAGGCAATTGGAAGTTGCAATATTCTTAATTCTCATTTCACACATAATCATAGAATCACATATATACATATCCTCGAATTCCCCATACATATCCATTTTTATATTTTCTTAGTATACTAATGCCACTACTTTACAAGCACAAGCAAGGTAACGAATTTAAGAGGAATAACTCACTCGTTCATTTTGTAATCTTCTTAGTCGTAGAGATCCTCAAGAAGGGTAATCTCATATCCTTCATCACCTAGACAAAAGAAGTACCTGGGATGAGTATTTCATAGAAATTCTATTTAAACTTTCTAGTTCTATTTTACTATGTTCGTCAAAATCCCATAGAATGAAATTCCAATTTAAAATGGCCATAACTTGCACATTTTAACTCGGAATTTCGCATATAATATACTGTTTTCTACCTACTCGAAAAGATCTATCCATTTTTAAGGTTATATTTGTCATATAAGGTCATTTGGGTTTCGAAATCGTAGGGTACAGATTCAAAACGAATTTTTCTAGATTTTGTGAAACAATTTTTCAACTCAACTTCATTCAAAAATATTTAGATAAAAATATAGGTATATATGATTGATAAATCCCTTTGGTATATAAATAAGCTCACTTTATATGCAAAAATTCTAATGGTAGTGTCTCAACAATTTATTTCATTAAATAATTCATTTTGAAGTATTAAAACTTAACTTGACAAATTTCCTTTTTAAGTATTTTGAAGAAACTTTATATTTTCCTAGGTTATTTTAATGAGTATATTTTTATTTTATTTTCCTCAGTCTATTTTCCAAAATAAGTAAATTTTCCTTTAACTTTGGTCTTTTATAATTTCTACTTCTAGTGATAAAAGATTAAAATTATCAAAAGTTTATTAAGTTGTTAATAACCTATTTATAAATTTGCATTTAGAAAGGTTTTAGAAAATGAGTCTTTTCTTTTTATATTTCTTGTTTAAAATATAAGTTCTTATTTTCTAAAACTTGGTCTTTTATTCTCTTTGAAAAGAATCATCTTTATTGATAAAATTCTTTGTTTTCAATCTTATCTTATTTATATTCTTTGAAAATAAGTTTCTTCTTTACAAACTTGAAAATCATTATTTTCCTAAGTGGGTTTATAACTTTATACGTTGATTTTTATCTTAACTTTTGAAAATTAGTTTGCTTCTTGGTTTTGTTATGGAGTCGAAAAGAGTTTAACGTTAAGCTTTTTATGAAAACTAACAAATTATTTACTAAAACTTAGGTTACCATATTATAAAAAGAAAGTATTTATTTCTTATGTTTCTTTGGTAAAGCTACATTTATTATTTGAGAAAAAAAACTTATATTACTCTATTTTTATAACAACTCCATTATTTAATGACAGTCATATAATAGAAAATTTATTTTTAAGTTCCTTTAATAAAGTAAAATTCTACTTTTAAATTTAGTTGAAACATTATCATTATGTAGATGCAAGTATTATGCGCATGTAAAATAATAAGAATATGAGAAAATACTAGAAACAATTAATAATAAGCAAGATAATAAAAATATCAAATTGGGAACTTTAGCTTCATCAAGATATCCCGGTCAAGTATTGAGATCCTTAGCTTCATCAAGGCATCCTGGGACTAAGAATAGACTAGTCCTAAAAGAATAAAGAAAATAAAGAAAAGTTTATTTTGACTTGATATGGACAAGTCTAAGACTAGAAAGACTAGTCTTAAAATAGCATGAAATAAATAAATTGCAAAGTATGAAATTAAATAAATAACAAATGAGCTTGTATGCTCTAAAGATTATATATAAATACATAAATATATTTAGTTAGATATGAATAAGAAATTATCATAATATCAACAATAAAATTAACATATATGAACATAATAAGAACATAATAAAATAAGAAGTTCATGTGCAAGAACAAAACATGAACATGTTGTTGCTTTTACTACTCATATGAGTTTCAAAACAACACCATAGTCATGTCAAGTTACATGACATGGATAAACTAAATGGTTGGAAGAAATTTTACCTAAAGTGTTTATGTGGTATGAAGTGGTAGTGAATGTATGGTTATGTGGTTATTGAGAAATGGTAGTTAGATTTTGTATAGAGAGAAATTTTGTGAGTATTTAGTGAAAGAGAGTTTTGGTAGAGGAAAATTTTGTGGAGAGCGGTTGTGTAGTGAATTTGAGAGAGTTTTGGTAGTAGAATGAATTGTGTAAAAGAATGAAGGAAGAATGAAGTATTTATAGAATTTTGGAGAGAAAATTAGATGTAATTAAATTAATTAAAAAAGAAAATAAATGAGAGTGAAGAGAGAGAAGGGGATGGATGGCAAGCATGGGTGGAGAGAGAGAGGAGTGATTAAAAATTAATTTTGGAAGAAAAGTGTAAGAGAAGTTTAATAATATGTTGTGTAGAATTTTTATGGGAAAAAAATTGTAAGAAATAGGTATGTAGGTGTAAGAATAGGTAGTAAGAAAAAGTAGAGATAGAAGAATAGTAATGAATAGTAGAAAAGTACTATGAATAGTAAATTAGACAATTAAAATACCAGTAGTAATAAAAATACTCGTATAAATGAGATATATGTAATTTTTAACTACCGAAAAATTCTAAAACTGATATTTTTGAAAACCTTATATTTTTACGAGTCTATTGGCATTAACGAAATATTTTTTCCGACCGATATACCGAGGCATGGTTTTTGAAAACTGATCCCGTTTGGATCCGAAGGACATTAGAATTTTGTGAATATGATATTTTTAAGCTTCCTTATATTATTACGAACTATTATTAACAATTATTTCCATTTCATTGTTTAGGGTTTAAGAGCACGGGATTACCGGATCTTAAATACTAGGGTTTGTTATAAGCTTTGTTGACTTTTAGGGTTTCGGTTTGACTTATGGTTTTGTTGAGTTGTTCGTAAGTTCATAAAATTTTGGAGTTTTGCCCGTGTTATATTTTTAGTTCGATATTTTGATTTGTCTTATTTTATTTGTGATTATTTAATATTTTTTTCAGTTCTCGGGATCGTTTAACCGAGTCTAGGATTGACTCAGTTTGACTTTTGGTGAAAATTGAAACTTTTGATTCTAAAATTCGCCGAAGGATTTAAGATCTTAGTATTTTGTTATCGAGTGTTGTTTGGATATGTCGTCTTGATTTGCGTGTTAGAAATTGGATAGATGATTTGATTAGTGTATGGATATTGAATCGATCGATAGTCATATTTTATATTTTGTTTTGAGGGTTCTCATTTTCTCGAGACTAAGAATTTTCATGTTTGACCTGATTTAGAATTTGGTTTTAACTTGGGTTGATTTTCGAGGTTTCAATTTTGGTGTTAGACTTCTAGGATTATTTTCTAAGAATTATGAAAATTTTTAGGGGTTTACACCTACTCTTGGGTTTGCCTGGAATCTAGATCTTACATTATTGTGTCCTGATAACACACTTTTCCCTCTAGCATCACTAGTTTAGTCTGTTAACCACTCTGTGGTGCCTGTGCTTAAGCTAAGTGTATCACTTGTTGCCTCTGTAAGTCATTCCTAGCATATTACTTCAACCTATCTAGGACATAGAATAGCTTGTCATCCTCACTCATGCTCTTGATGTCGAGCATAAGCGTCGAGAATTCTCTAACATACTTTCGAATATCATCACTTTGTCAAAGCTCATGTAACTTCTTCCTAGCGTTATACTCAACATTTTTTTGAAAGAGTTGAGTTCTCAACTCAGTCTTCATCACTTCCTATGAATCAACAAGTGTCGATCTATTATACTTGGTGCGTCACCACATCTTGGCATCACCTGTTAGGAACATAACTGTTATGGAGACCTTTGTTCTCTCATCGATTTGTTCAATAGCTGCGTAATACTACTCCAAGTTCAAGATGAAATTCTCTAATAATTTGGCATCCCTTACACTAGTGAATGCTTTTGGATCTGGCACATTTAGATAGGCAATATGTGCAAGAGTTGGGGTGGGAGCATTTGTGACTGCTCTAGTTAATAAGGCAACCTGTTTCTTTAACTCATCTACTATTTGAGCAGTTGCATAGTTGGCCATCTCATTTCTCATATCTTCAGTTGACACCTGCACTTCCTCTTTGAGCATGCCTACTATCTCTCGAAAATTATGAGCTAACTCATCGACCCCTGCATTAGTCCCTTAGCTGGTTGTCTCAAGGTATGCCACCCCACACTGAGTGCTACCAAAGTGTCAAGCCGCTTCATGATTGCTGCTACATTCTCTTCAGTATTATCAATTTTTGGGCTGAACTCCTCTATTATGTCATGGTTGTTCTCGCTGGAATAACCTAGGCTCGAATACCAACTGTCATGGTCTGGAGCTGTCACCAGCACACTTTAGATTATGTAGTGTTTTTAGTTCTGCCTTTGCTGTAGTAAGCAAGCTTAAACTCACTCAACAGGACCTTTGCCTGGCTGTAAAGCTACAAGTAAGATGAACACAATAGAAAGGGGAGAATAATATAGCAAATTAGCATACGGGCACACTTGAAAAAGAAATGAGCACTTTATTAATAATCAACAATAGTACAGTGTGTGTGAAAATAGTGTACAATGAGTTCCCTGATTGTGGGTGGTTAAGTAGTGAGTAAGAGTTTGTATCCACAAGAGTACTCATACAACTTTATACGCATTCTGGCTTGATAGGAGTAGATATTAAAACTCTTGAGGAGGTCACACCTAAAATTATTAAAAATGAAAATTATAAGGAAAAATTACTATACAGGAAAAGTGCCTTTAAAGGGCCTCTCTACTATACATCATGTATACAAAAAGGGGTAGGATCGTGTTACAAAAGTATTACAAGAGTTGGACTCTAACACTTAGCAAGGTAATAACACTAAACTTCGATGCTTTAGTTTGGTGGTAAATAAAACACAATATTTAAATAGCAAGTCGGCTTGAAGGTAAGGATTCCGTCACACACACACACACATATATTCAAGACTTTTATTCATTTGATAATAATATTTGTAGATGTATGGATTTAAGTGAAATAGCTAGCATGCTTTATGAGTATCGTGCTACACATGTCTTGCGAGGAGTCACGTAAAATAGCACACAAGGGATAATGAAGAAAAGTGGAATAAGGAGGACTAGGTAATTTCAATTATCTCAAATGTTATAATAAGTAGATGAGTAAATATTAAACTCTACTAATAGTGATGAAGATGTCCTCTTAAATATGCACAAGTGTTTGATCTTTTGAATTAGAAATTGTTCAAAAAAATGACATTTTTGGTCCAAATTTCGGATCAAAACCAGGGGTATTTATAAAACTTGACAATCAATATTATTCGTTAGATTATGTTGACTATGAAAGATCAAGATAAGTCCTTTTTCAACGTATGAATCATATTGAGACAAAGTTGGAATTAGATAGATCAATTGTAATGAGCTTTACTCTAAGCCAATCATACACTTTTTTCCCTATCATCCCAAATAGAGATAGGATCTTAAAGCCTTGTCAATTCCAAATATTTTAATAGAATTAATTTTATCTTACACCAAATAGGATGTACCGTATGCAAACTTTCGATTATAAGATATTTTTGCATTGCTCAATCCATCAACTTTATAATTGTCCATATTAGTCCTTTAATTCTGGCTTGAGAACTATAGAATATTAAAATTCCTATTTCCCTCTATCTCTCCATAAATGAAATCTATAATATACATATATTGTATGGGGGATGTTATCCATCTTGTGCTTTAGATGACAAGAATAAGTATTGAGTTTTACATCTTTTGTATTATCTTATTTTCATCTATATTTTATCTATATCTAATTTGTATTCATATTTGATTTATTTAATGTGTTTATAAGTACATTTTTTTTCATCTGTGTCTATTTTTTGACAAATATACATTTGGAAACATTAAAAATAAGATGTAAGAATGATTAAAAAAAAATGAAACAAACACAACCTTAAATAATTCTAAGTGGAAATGAATGTAGCAGTGAGAAATCACAATAGGTCTCAATAAACTATTACTTTGATATAATAAACACAAAAGAAAAAAAAAAGAACATGGTTGATCTTAAATGTGAATGCAATAAAACTGCATGTGAAAGCTAGGTTTTTTTTTTTTTTTTTTTTTCCAATTACACTGTCTGTGGACAGTGTTGTTAAAATATTGTTCAGAAATTTACCTATTTATTATTTTTTTATTCCACACATAAGCACGTGAATCTAACTATGTTGGCACTTTTGAATCTAACGGGTAAATCATACTAAAAAAAAAAAAAATTAGTGAAGAAATTGCGGGAAGGAATCATAAGAAAAGAAAAACAATGAAAAAAAATTTCGAAAGGAGGAAAAAGAGGACGAAAAATTTATTATAAATAAACATCAATAAAAGTTGGCTAAATTAGTAGTGATGGCTTATTAGAAACGTGTGAGCTCAATTTTTACGACTAACATGCGAACTTGTATCTATAAATAACCTGTTAATTGATTGGTAAGAAACTCTCGGGTTGTAAATGGGTTGAGACTACTCATGAGTACGCATGGTAAACATACCGTGCCATGTTAAATTTTGCGTGCTTTGCATGCTACATGGTTCATGCGCTCAGCTCATTTGTGCTTACTTGTTGTGATCCACATGATTCTTTTTTTTTTTTTTTCGTGTACCGTACGGTGCTGGCCAATTTATTCATGTGATGTGTTGCGTGCCTCCACTTACCGGTTCGCATACCTTTAATCGGATTTAGTTTTAGATGGTTTGTATGGTTTTTTGTTTATTTATTTTTTTGACTCGTTTTTTTTTTTTTTACGATTTAAGGTTTATGTTATTAGAATTTTTAATATAAAAATTACTAAATAAGATATAAAAACCTAACAATATAAATATAATGAAGTAATTTTTTTTCTCATTTTATATTAGTGTAACGTAATTTAAACATTTGAAAATTAATAATATCATCTATTTTAATTGATAATGTGCAATTATATAAAACATATTATTTTGAAAAAAAAATCATAATCTACGCATTTTAGAAAAAAAAAATGGGGAATGAGGATCATGGTTGCCTTGCTGACCACCTTGATAATCTGAGCCACCAGGGGCTAGGGGATGATATGGTGGTGGTGGATAAACATTCGGTCAGTAGCCCGCCAATCAAAAGAAGTCTTCGTGAAATTTAGTAATTTGTTATACTTGAACTAATATCTTGGAGCAGTTCGTTGTGACTTTGGAGGATACAGTTTTGATCTTGAAGTGTTGAATGCTGACTTTGTAGTATTTGATTATGCTTTCAAGTATCTCATTATGCCGTTTTATAAATCCTCCTTGCTCTTCCTGAATATTTCCAATCTACTACAAGTTATCCATTATTGTTCTCGTACTAAATTTACCTTGATCGAACGGTTATTCTTGATTGTATGCCTGACCTTGACTTATCCTTCTTCCTGCATTGGTTCATCATACCAAGGTAAGCCAAATTCTTCTATGATGAGATTTAGATCCACCCCAAGATCATCCTCCTCATTTTGTTGCCCTTGACCTCAACCATCATCCCTAGCCCTATAATATTCATTGCTTCGAGAATCATACATGAAATGCATTTTTGGCTGTATGTCGACTTTTTTGAATTTGCCCTTTGCAGATGTTGTAGCATAACCTGTAAGGTCGAATCTGTATTGGGTGAGAAGAGCTGTGATCAACCTTCCATACGCCAACTGGGTATCCTTTCTTTGAAGAACTTGTTAGAATGTTCGCACCACCATGTAATCGATAGCCAACGGGTTATGCTGCAATATTGTGTCTATTTGGAACACATCATCAACACTCAAGTAGTTTGTGTTCCTCTTTGGGCAAATGTTGTAGCATATTATATGATGAATTAGCCGATAGATCAGGGTGAAGTCATTTTGACTTATATGCTTGAGGTAGGTAGGAGTAGACTTATCTTCATAAACAGAAGTACCACAAATTTGGGGGAATATTATTCATATCCTAATTGCCATTGACCCTTTCGCTCCTATCAGGTGTGTCTAATAAATCATTAATATCTCTTAGTATGATGCAAATCACGGTGTTAAACATATCAGTTGTAACCATGAATGGTTGGAACACTCCGTTTCAATCCATGGAGTAACAGACTCGTCCTCTAGGACTTCTTTTGTGGTTGCATTCGAGTATAACACTCAAACAAGATTGGGATAGATTGTGATGGGATACTGAAATAGAGGCAGTAACTAGATGGCAGGAAGGGCATTATTGAAGTTGTAGACTTTGTTTAATGTATCCCAATCATAGTCCTTCCCTATTAAAATAGCACAAGTATATTACCTATTCTCATACCTTTCCCTCATATGGTCTTGGGGAAAGTGGACGTCAAATGGATACGGAGGAGATTTCGGTAGACTAGGGCAAGGTGATGGCATAGGGAGGCAATAGTGGTGTCTAGCTTGTTTTCTATTGTGTCCACATTGAAGGGATGATTCACCAGCACCTTCCATTCTATTTATAATTTTTGATGAACAGAGGAATGTTTTTTATTATTGAAGAAGAGAGAATGTGAGGAGAGTGATAGCCAAAGTGCTTACGTTGAAGTTGCTTAAATAGAGGTAGGCCAAGATTTGAACGTTAGCTTTAATGTGTGCACATTAGGCCCCAACGTGCGTAGTTGGTGTCCAACATTCATATTTTTTTTCGAACGTTGGATGCCCACATGCGCACTTTGTTGCCGCAGGTTCTTTTTTTTTTTTTACTATTCAGGGTCAACATACGCACTTTGCTTCTTATGTTAGTGATTGTGTCCTAGGCCAATTACCGAACATTGTCATTTTATATAAATTATTGATACAAAGGCATTCTATTACATTGTTTACATGTTTAATTTATAATATAATCCATGAATAATTTAATTATTCTAAAAGTCCCTACATGCTCATTATTGTAGGAACGATAATGAATTAAATCTAGTATGAGTTTTTGTTTGATAGTCATGAGATGTCTATTTGCATGGGGATACAAATCAAATTCATAAGCACATATTAAAGGACTATGTATTGGAAAGTGATTGTCAAAATAACAATGTCAGCGTATCCTTAGGTCTAAAATCACCATAGGTTCCAACATGAGGAACATTATGATGCGACTTAATCAAATGTTGTCTATAACCAAATAATTATAAAGGTTGAGTTTGGGCATAATATAACTCATGTAGAGGAAGTTGAGTGTTAAGATGGGATTTGTCCCTTTTTTTATGGGAGAGATATCTCTAGGCCCCTCGATGAGGAGACTAAGAAGTAAGAAATGCATGGCCGTACTCAAATGAATTGATAGTGTGATCAATTTTTTTTATTTTATCAGTTCACTTAGAGATTGAGAAAAGATAAGATGGAATGATATAAGGGTACACTGTCCATGTCTTATGTTCAATCTAGATATCATGTGAAAAAAAGATGATGACATAAGTTATGGATCAGGTAAATATTGGATCACCGATTTTCACTTAATTTGGGTAAACATAATGTCTTACTAGAGGCCACTTATGTTTTATTGATAAAAATGGTTTTGGGTCAACTGCCAACATTAAGTGAACCTACAGGGTCACATACAAAAAAATGAACAAAAAGAATCATGGACTAAAATTTAAATAAGTTTAGCAGGAATAATAAATTTTTTTATTATTAATCTTAATTTGTTAAGAATAATAAATAAATTTATATTTTTTTTAAGAACAATAATAATTTCTATTTGGACTAGGAATTCTTATGTTAACAAAATAACTTATACTTAATAAGATTAGGTGCACTAATGTCAATATGAATAATCACATTAGTATAAATAAGACATAAGAGGTTTCTTCTAGGGTGAACAGCGTGTGCTGTCAATATTAGATTTATAGAGAAATTTTGTAAACCCTAAAAAGAAAAACACGAGAGTCGTGAGAAAGTTATTCTAGATTTGATCTAGAGATGTTCTAGATTGTGCTAGCACGTGATAGGATCCTTTCAAGACGTGTTCATTCATGTAGATACCGTAGAGAGGATAGCGAATTCATAGGACCTATAAATCTAATCTACCAATCGATTTAAAACGTATGACGAATTCAAAAACACCCTTTTTGTTTTAATATAATTGAAATACTTGAATACTGGTTTAGGTTTTTTTTTGTTTTGTTGCAAAATTATTATAAAATTTCGATTTTATACAACTTTGAAACCCTATACCTTAACATGTGTACGTTGGACCCCAACGTTTAGAAACAAATTTGGTAGGGCAACAACGTGCCAACGTTTGGGAGCAAAGTGTGTATGTTGGTTCCCATTTTTCAAAAAAAAAAATTGGTGGGGCATCAACATGCCCATGTTAGGGAGCAAAGTGTGCACGTTGGTCCTCATCATTCACAAAAATTTGGTAGATAACTAATGTGTCCCTGTTGTTCTTAGTTTTGTCCAAAGTGCTCGTGTTGTGATTAAAAGTGGGCACATTTGTTGTTTCCCATAGTAAAAAAAAAAAAAAAATCCAACGTTCACACTTTCATATAAGAAGTGCTCACCTTGGTAGAAAATATTAAAAAAAAAAAAACAAACTAAGACCAACGTAGCCACCTTGGTTCCCAACATGGCCATGTTGGCAAAGTGCTGACCATCTTATGCAAACTGTGCTTACAATTATCTTTTTTAGCTTTAAAGTATTTCCAACTTAGATCTTGTAATGCCTTAAATTGAATTAAGACGTATACAATCGTCACATATAATACCTTAAAATATTATACACATAGGTTTCCTAGAAGATTATGTCTATGTTGAACATTGCTAGCAAGTTTTAAATTATAAAATCGTTTAGTTAGATTCTAGAGACAACTGGATTTACAATATGATAACAAACTTTATAAAAATATTTCTAGCTTCCACTCATATAAGAGTGGATCAACTTTTATAAAACAAAACAATACCATTAGGTATCTTAAATATCTTTCTTGATGGTATAATAAAGCTTTACAGAACTTAACTACAAAGTATATGGGCTTCCCATAAACGTGAACTAAATTGTGTTACTTTAGACCAAACTTAAGCAAATGTTATACTGAAACCGTTTACTTCATCGGTTACCCGCTGAGTCACTTATGGATTGCCGTTTCATCATGGTAGGAGGTGGCCTAAGTGCCTAACTACAATGCTTGGATCTAACAAGGTCGTCGCTCCCCAGAATGCATTAAACGACATAAGCAACACTCATCAATTATTAAGTCGCCTTTAAATTTTTAATTCATCAGAAATGCCTATCCTAACAAACAACAAGCACGTTACTGCGTACTTTATTGAATTGAAATCCAATCAGTGACTCATAAGCCATCTCAGAAGATATATTAGATATCCATATCCGTTCAAGAATTAAACTCATATAAGCATTTAATTTAATTATCCATTTCTATCAAAATTATTTTAAAACCCTATTTGATTAGACACTAAGTAGATACCCTGCCATGGCTGCGAAGATTGTCAAGCCAAGATACGAACAGTTCTTCATTATCTGTCAAATTATTTATTTTCTCTTTATTTATAGTTTATTCATTAAAAAGACTATCAAAGCATTCATTTTAAAAAATACTCATTTTCCATGCAAACATACATTTGAAACAACATATTATCCATATTATTCATAGCTTAACCTAATACATTAATCTAAGTCAATTACAAATTATTAAGCTTATATTAACTTAATCTTAACCAAGCTGACTAAAATTAATTATTTAATCTAGCTACTAAGTTATATTAATTTAACTTAATCAATTTAATTTATTTTAGCTCATTAGAATTTATTTAGTCAAGTTGAACTTATATTAATTAACTAATTCATTTTATATATAAGATTCACATTATATTAAAAAATCTATACTTGATTATTAAGTTATATTCAATTATCCTACTAGATCATTATGATATATTTGATTACTAATCCTATTAATTCATTTAACTTATTCCTAGTTGTATAAGAAATAACATATCATATTAACTATCATTCATTTATCTCGTTTATCTTTTTTTTTTTTATTATATAATATATATATATATATATGAACAGCACCAGATGACAGATCATGCCTGATGGGGGCCGTAATCCTCATCACTAGTCTCATCACACTTGTGATGGAGACCATGATGATCATCATGGACCTCGTCATGCCTGTGACAAGGACATAACGCCCCTTGTCACGATTGTGATCTAGGCCGTTATATATGAAAGTCCATAATTAGAGGAGATTACGGTGTTTATCATGCATGTGATCACCCTATTTCTTCATTTTTGCTTGTATTATAGACCGTGATATGGCCGTAATGTATAGGGGGATTAAGTTATGTTTTTCCTTTGTCTTTTACTCTAATTTTAACTACTTGTTTTCTATATACATCAATAAAAACATCTTATTATTAGTACACCAATGCATAATCTTAACCTATAAACACTTCTATATAATATATATATATATAAATCTATATCATATTTCCTTAGATTATTTCATCAAACATATAATCTACACATGCATATACACATCTAATTTTTAACATATATGTTCATATTTTAGTACCTTATCAATTTTATAACAAGTTCTATATCTATCTAACTCTAATTTAATATTTTCACATATGAACAACAATCGAAATAAGGAAACAACTAAACTTATCTTTTAAGCAAGTCCAAGGAGGTTGATCTTCTCTACTATTACTCTTCCTTAGTTGCTGTAACTTCTTCCATGCATCACTCCCATGTTTTTATCTTATTTCCTATCTTTAATTTCTTTCCTATGTTCTTGTTGAATTTGATATCTTGTATTTGAAAATTGAGAAAAGAAAGAAAAGAGGAAGAAGGGGGAATATGTAGAAAAGCAAAAGAAGAAAGAAATATAAAGAGAAAAAAAGAGGTAGGTGTCAATAGGAAAGGGAAAAGGAAAAAGTAAAAAATTAAAGATATTTTTAAGGTATAGGTATTGGGTTTAAACCTTTCTAATAATTATTTTTAGTTTCGAAATTAATTAAAAAACAATTTGAGAATCTATTTAATAGGATTTAATAGTTTAAATCGGATATCTAACTTAGGAGCTTAATTTATAAAAATCTAATATTTAATTTGGATTCGGGCTTAAGGATTGATATTAAAAAAAAAAACAATTGATTTCAAAATTTATAAAGATTTCACAAAATGAAACCTAAACTAAAATTCAAGGTTTAGGAGTTTAAGTAAAACATTTAAATTGAATATTTAAGAGATTATGATTTAAAATTGGGTTATATGAATGATATTTGAAAAATTGGACAAGATCATGAAATTTAATTTGCCAAAATGAATAGATAAAACAACTAAACAATTTTTTGAAAAGGGATATTTGAAATATCGAATATCAATTTAACTTATTTACTAATTTAATTATCTCAAATTGTCTAATCCTTTTTTATTGTTTACTTATTTTATTTATTTAACCTATCCCAATTAAATTTTTAACTTATGTGAGGATTTAGGGTATTTCATTCTTTTTTCCTTAAAAGAATTTCGTTCGAAGTTCACTTGACTATTTATTGGTATAAGACATTTTGTATTAACTTCAAATTTGGTATTCTCAAATTTTCAATCATTTTAAGAATTTTATTCGTCCATTATGCTTTTGTTGAACACTCTAATTATTTCCTTCAACTTTTATTATTATTATTCATTTCAAAAGAAATTTTGTATTATTTATCAAATATTCACTTGTTAATATATATGATTACATTATTTCTCTTCTTCTATCACATATATTTGATATTTTTTTATTCTTTTTATTTTATAAACAATTGAAATTTTTTTCGTTATCCGAGTTTAATATTATCTCTTGATAAAAATTTATTATTCATCATTTAATTTTTTTACTTTCATAATTCAAAATTTTAAGTGTTTATCTAGCTTGAATATTATTTCTTATATTCATCCTTGTATTATTGCTTGTTCTTAATTTCTTAATTTGAACACTTTACCATACCAATATTCCATGCAATATAGCATATATAAATAATAGAAACTAGTTTAGCGATTTCACCTTTAGTTACTCGACTGAACAAAACTCAGACTTGATAAAGACAACCAAAGACTGGCAACTCGACCTGACCTTAAACAACACATGATGACATAACTCTAACTGACAAAACAAACGACTCAATAAAAGAAGGTTGTAGATTAGCTATTCCGTTCTTATTTGTATATATATATGACAATATACGTATAAAATATACAATGATCATATTCTTTTAATTATCCAAGATATATAGTTTTGTAACTTTTATTATTACTTTTATCTTAATCATTTATGCATATATTGACAATAAGTTTCAATATTCTTGGTACTTTGTTTTGCAGGAAATTTTCTAAATTTTATACAAATTTACCCTTGAAATCCCATTTAAACAATTATTTGTAAGTTCTCATACTTATGATACCTTTAAGATATTTTTAACTTATTTTATTCCATTACTACATTAACATAAATATTTTGTCTTTTGAGTTTGGAGAAATAAATATTTTGTGTTTTGAGTTTGGAGAAATTTTGAATTAAACCTAGGTAATTACTTTATAAATTCTATGTTGTCAATTCAATAGATTTTGAGGATGTACATTTGTCATGTATAATTTTGAGATGTCAAGGTTAAATATGAAAATTTAAGCTTTCATTTCATTTCATCTATTTATTTTGTCAACATACCAACAAATACAACTTAAAGGGGAAAGCTCCTATTATAATCTATAAACTTTTAAGCAAAACAAACAATCACAAACATAACACACGAATACTTCGAGTCTACTTCAATTTTTAAGAGGTTTAGGGGCAAATCCTAATGTTTTTCTAAATCATTTGTGCTATATTTAGCCAAATTTGGAATTAGGTTTATTTACAAACACACATTCACATTATATCACAAATAAAATACATAGCAAATATACACATATATCACCTAATAAACACACACATCACATACAAAACAAATACTCATATATCTTATAGCAAAACATATATCACATAGCACAACACACACACACACACACACACACACACACACACACATCATATGACAAAACATCTCATAAGATAATGTGTGTACACACCACTAAATAAAATATAACATAAAACATCTAGTATGCAAAAATTATACCATTATACAACTTACATACATAATAATTCATACATTATTCTGATTAATCCAACTTCAGAAATCAACAAAAATAAATTTAAGCCAAGTTATTTAATTTAGTGTTTTAATTATTTTTATTAAATCTTAAATTAGAGATTTAGCAATCAACACAATACAATAAACAAACACAACTTGAAAGCCCAAGTTTTCCCATACTTAACTCACCGATTCTAAAACGCATTTTAATTCATTATGCAAGAGCAATATTCAAGATAAACATTGCTCTGATACCATTTTTATTGTAACGCCCCAAATTAAATTAAGGTATCTATAATCGTCACGTATAATACCCTAAGTATTACATGCACATGCTTACTAAAAGATTATGTTTGTGTTAAACATTGATAGCAAGTTTTAAATTCTGAAACCGTTTAGTTAGATTCTAAAGAAGTTTGGATTTATAATAGGATAATAAATTTTACAAAAACATTTCTAGCTTCCACTTATACAAGAGTGGATCAACTTTCATAAAACAAAACAATACCATTAGATATCTTAGATACCTTTCTTGATGATATAACAAAGCTTTATAGGACTTAATTACAAAGCATATGGGCTTTACCAGGCCCTTAAAGAAAACAACAGGATTAAAAAGATAAAAATCTAGTTCTTTAAACATTTTAAAAACAAATATAAATAATCCAACGACCGTAATTCACTTCACTCCTCTATGATCTTTAGAATCGCCTATACTTGAGATAAACATCATCATCGTCCAAACTATCCTCATCAGTCATCACATCATCATCTTCATCAAATCATCACCATCATATAATCAATATCTAAAAGAGAGAATAATGAGTTGAACAGTAACACAAACACACATGATTATAATCCTAGTGGATTTTGGGGTCTTGAGTAACAGCAACTGTTCAGAAGGTTGATATAGGTAATGCGAATACTTATATCTCTTATATCTAACCGATAAAGAGAAAATAGCATCATTTAGGGTTCACAACCATTACATACTCTTTACTTAATCTGAGTCAATAACATCACTTAGTTCAGCCGTGCCCATAAACATGAACTAAATCATTTTACTTCACTCCAAGCTTAAGTAAACGTTACACTGATACTGTTTGCCCCATTAGCCACTCGCCGAGGTACTTATGGATTGCCATTGCATCATGGTAGGAGGTAGCCTAAGTGCCTAACTACCATGCCTAGGTCTGGATAAGGTCGTTGCTCCCTGGATTAGATTAAATGACATAAGCAACACTCATCAATTATTAAGCCGTCTTTAAGTTTTAAATTCATTAGAAATGTCTATCCTAACAAACAATAAGCACGTCACTGTGTACTTTATGGAATTCAAATCGAATCGGCGAGTCAAAATCCATATCAAAAGATATATTATATATCCATATCTATTCAAGAATTAAATTCATATAAGCATTTAATTTAATTATCCATTTATATCAAAATTATTTTAAAACCCTATTTGATTATACGTTAAATAGGAATCCTACCATGGCTATGAAGGTCGCCATGTCAAGATACAAATAGTTCTCCATTATTTGTCAGATTATTTCTTTTCTCTTTGTTTATAATTTATTCATTATAAATAATTTATCAAAGAATTCATTTTAAAAAAAATCATTTTCTAAGCAAACATATATTTGAAATAGCATGTTTCCCATATTATTCATAACTTAACCTAATATATTAATCTAAGTCAATTACAAATTATTATGCCTTTATTAACTTTATCTTAGCCAAGTTAATTAAAACTAGCTACTAAGTTATATTAATTAAACTTAATCAATTTAATTTATTTTAGCTCATTAAAGTCTATTTAGTCAAGTTGAGCTTAGATTTATTAACTAATTCATTTTATATATAAAATTCACATTATATTAAAAAGTCTATATTTGATCACTAAGTTATATTCAATTATCTCACTAGATCATTATCATATATTTGATTACTAATCCTATTAATTCATTTAAATTATTCTTAGCTGTATAAGAACTAACATAATAATTAACTATCATTCATTTATCTCATTTTATCTTTTTTTTTTTATATGAATAGTACCAGAGGATAGATCACGCCCGTAATAAGAGCCGTGATCCTCATCATTGGCTTCATCACACTCATGACGAAGACCATGATGGTCATCATGAGACTTGTCACTCCCGTGACAGAAAGATAACACTCCTTGTTACGATCGATCTAGGCCGTTACATATGGAAATCCATTATCAGAGGAGATCATGGTCTTCATCATGCCCGTAATGACCCTATTTCTTTATTTTCGCTTCTATCATCAACCGTGATATAGCCATGATGCACAAAGAGATCAAGTTACATTTTTTCTTTGTCTATTACTCTAATTTTAACAACTTGTTTTTAACTTACATCAACAAAAACATCTTATTATTAGTATAACCTTGCATAATCTTAACTTATAAATTCTTCTATATATATTTTTATATCGTATTTCCTTAAATTATTTCATCAAACATATAATCTACAAATGTATATACACATCCAAATTTTAATATATATGTTCATATTTTACTAACTTATCAATTTTATAACAAGTTCTATATCTATCTAACTTTAATTCAATATTTTCAAGCATGAACAACAATCAAAACAAGGAAACAACTAAACTTATCTTTTTAGCAATTTTAAGGAGGTTGATCTTCTCTACCACTACTCCTCATTAGTTGTTGTAGCTTCTTCATGCATAACTCCCATGTTCTATCTTGTTTCCTATTTTTAATATCTTCCTATGTTCTTGTTGAATTTGAGATCTTAATTGAGAAAAGAAAGAAAAGAAGAAGAAGAAGAATACGTAGAAAAGCAAATAAAGAAAGAATAAACAAAAAGAAAGAGAAAAGAAGAGGTAGGTTGTCACGCCTCGAAGGGTACCCTAAACGTGGTAGTCCGCCACATACAATATTAGGACTTAAGAATAACTACCTCAGTTATGCGAAAGTATCGATATTATATGTAAAGCGTACAACATGATAATAGGAAACATCATTGGGAAGTGTGGTTTAAGCAAGTAATAATGAGCAAACAAAAATCTAGAAATAAAGTTAAACCACAAATAACAATTAAGAGTTTATTACAAAAGTTTTAGGGGCATTCCCTTGCTGATCTCCAAGGATCATATAAAATTACTAAGTCTTTACAAGAAAACCTAAATACTTTTACCAAAATATTTTAAAGGAAGTCTATTTTAAGTTTTCGAGTAGATTTCCCCTAAAAGCTCCCAAAAAGAAGACTTACACGAATATGTTGAGACTTCAGATATAAGAACAAATGATCATGCATATACAAAAATCTATAGGGGTGTAAGTTTTACGAGCTTAGTGAGAATATTCTCGATTAACATACTCGAAACAAAGATATCAACCAAGTTTATTATACAAGCAAATGAAATGCAACAAACACATGAGCATACAAGACATATGATTTTTCAGGAACCATATGTTGTATGAATTTATGCCCTTCATTCGAGGTTAGGTATTCCAGCCAATTACAGCCAACAATTTTTAACAAAACCATTTTTATAGTTCTTACCGGTTACTATTCGCCATAAAAAACTTGTAGATCTTACTGGCTCCTACTCGCCATCAATTTATGTAGATCTTATCGGCTCTTACTCGCCACATATAGATACTACGAGTTATGCCAACCACCACTATCATACACTTGTCCTAGTAATTGTATAATAGCGAATGCAATGAGACTCAACACATGGAGTGTATGCATAAAATTTTATTTAGAGTCTAGCCATTTAATTTCAATTTATTGGAAGTGATCAACCAATTTCAAACATTTCAACATGCCAGTAGAACATACAATTCATTATAAACAATTCATGACTCGATATTCTTAAAGTTCTTTCACCAACATTATAAGTCACATGCACTTTCCATTCTATCTTTTTCCGATTTCTAGTGCTACTATACTATAAGAACAATCATAAATATGAAAGCAAGGGAAGTAGACTCATTCGGCGATGTCGAAATGGTAGCTCTCTTAATCAAAATAATCTTCTGGATAGTAAACATCGTCTTCCTCGTTCCTTAAACAAAGGAATACCCAAATGATTATTCCATGGAATTTCTAATCAAATTTTCTAATTCTGTCTCCTAGTTGCAGTAAAATTCGTATTAGTGGAAATTACAACTTAAAATGATCGTAACTTGCTCATTTTAACTTGAAATTTTGCATATAATATACTGTTTTCTATCTACTCGAAAAAATCTATCAATTTCTAAGGTTATTTTCATCATAAAAATTCATTTGGGTCCCGAAACAACGAGGTACAAATTCACTACGAAAATCTTAGCTTTCAAAATACCATTTTTCAAGCTTTTCTTCATCCAAAAATTTTTATATAAAAATATAGATATTTGTATAGTTGAAAAATCCTTTGAATATATATATATATATATAATATATATGTGTGTGTGTGTGTGTGTGTAGACTCATATTGTTTGCATGAATTTAGTGGTGTTGTCTTAACAATAATTTTTTTGTAAAGCAATATGTCTTAAAAGTTGAAAAAAGTTTAAGACTTGAAAATTCACTTAAGTTTGTTGGAAAAATTTCTTGAATTATTATAAGTAAGTGTTTCCTTATTTTAATTTTACTTCTTATCCTTTGAGAATAATTTAATTTTCTAAAAATAAATTTAGTCTTTTTAGGATTCCTACAAACTTCATTTCTAGTGGTTGAAAAATGTAGTTTCTCTAAGTATTTCTTGATAGTGACTAAAATTCCTTAAAGTAGTTATGTTTATATGTTCTTAATTTTTCTAAAGTTAGTTCCACTTTAAATAATAATAATCTTTTAAGTTATTTACTAATTTTATTTCCTAAGTAAGATGTGTCTCTAGAAGGTTGATTTTTGGTGATTTTGTAAAACATGTCTAGTTTTTAGTATTCTAGAGTGTTGGTGAAAAATTCATAATTAAGTTTAATAAAAACCTTTGTCAACCAAAGAATAAGAAATATTAAGTTTTAAAGAAAATTTCTTATTTATTGGTTTGAAAAGGGTGTGTGTGATGAATTTACTTTGCTTATTCTTTTGATGAAATCCAATGTACCATTATTATTAAAAACTTATGATGGACTTATCTAAATCCTAGAAAAGATTTATTAAGATAAAACTTTAAGTTTTCTTGGAAAATCATTTCCTAATTGACAAAAAATTTATCTTTAAAGAGAGTTCTTATTTTTCTTTATTTAAGAAAATTTTTTTTTTTTATTTTATTGAGACAATATCGACATGTTCATACATATTTATGAATATGTAGTCATGAGAAAGAGAATAATATCACATAATAAGATAATGATATATATAAGAAGCAATATAAGCATAATAATATGATCAAGTATTGAGAGCCTTAGCTTTATCAAGACAACCCGGGACTAATAATAGACTAGTTCCAAAAAGAGAAAAAGAAAGAAACAACAACAACAACAACAACAACAACAATAATAATAATATGAACATAATAGTAAAAGCAATATAATAAAAACATTATGTATGAACAAGAACAAAACATGAATATAATGTTGCTTTCTTAACCTCTATAGGTCTTTAAAAAATACACACTATGTTCATGCTAAGTTATTGAACATAATAAATAATCTATTAACAATATAAAAATATAAAAATGGATGTATGAACAAGAACAAAGTATAAATATATTATTGCTTTCTTAACCTCTTATAGGTTTTTAGAAAACATACACTCAGCTTATACTAAGTTACATGAGCATGAAGGAAGTTTAGGACAATTACCTATTGGTCAGAAGAAAATGGAAAATGATAGAAAGAAATTTGTAGAGAGGATTTTTGTGGAGTGGTTTTGAGAGAGTTTTGGTATGTAAAAGAAATGTGTGAAAGAAATGGAGGGAGAGGGTGGTATTTATAGAATTTTGTGGAGGAAAATTAAATATAATAAAATGAATTAAAAAAGAAAAATAAATAGAGATGGAGAAGGGGGGTGGCCGGTGCATATGGGGAAAGGAAGAGAGAGTGAAATTTATTTAATTTGTTGTTTTGTAATGAAAGTGATTAAGATGTGAGATATGAATGATGTGAAGTTGTATTGAAAAGAAAACAATAAGAAATAGTTGTATAGATAGTAAGAATAGGTAGTAGAAAAAAGTAGAGTTAGATGAATAGCAGAATAGGACAATAAATAGTAAACAAAAATAATAATATACCGGTGGTAAAAAAAAAACGCGTATAAATACAATATCTGATATTTTTAGCTACCGAAAAATTATAAACTAATATTTTTTAAATCCTTGTATTATTACGAATCTAACGGTGTTATCGAAATATTTTTACTATTTCTAGCCCCGAGACACCTTTTTCAAGAACTGATCTGGTTTGGATCCGAAATACACTAAAAATTAGCGAATATGATATTTTTAAGCTTTCCCAAATTATTATGAACTATTATCCACAATTATCTCAATTCCGTTATTTAGAGTTTAAGAGCACGAGATTATCAGATCTAAACACTAGTGATTGTTGTAGTCTTTTATTGACTTTTAAGGTTTTCGGTTGTGTAAACCCTGGTAATCTCAGTAGTTAAGGAAACCCTGGGAGTTGAAAAGTGAAACCCTAATCCGGTTCAGTCTAAGTCTAGTGAGAGGAGTTTAGGAACCCTAAATCCGGCTTTCCTTCGGTTTCATAATGAAAGAAGTTTTTAGTAAAGTAAATGAATATGAATTATCATTCTAAAGTATATTTTAGACCTTTGAAAGTTTTAAATTCCGGAATTTTTCAATTCCGGGCCTTCCCGAGCTCAATTACGAAAAGTGTGGCCCGGGACCACGAACTCAGAAAAATATTCCGGAATATTCATTAGAACCGTAATTTTATAAGGATTCCAAAAATATCAATTTTATAATTTTCGGGCTATAAAATTACAGTTATAGTCTTTTCCCGTGTTTTCGTTACAACCGGTAAAGTAGATGTTTGTCTACTATTCACAAGTACAACCTACACTACACACTACCCATACCCTATTCTTACATCATTACAACTATTCATTACAATTTTCTTTTCCAAGAATTTTGTTTCCTAAATAATTATTACATTTATTACATTTTAATTACTTAAATTACAAATTTAACAAATTTCAAACAAACACTCACATCCCCCCCCATATGGCCGACGCCCCTCCCCCTTTTTCCCCTCTCAATTGATTAAATTTTTGCTATTTTATTCCATCAAAAACCCTAATCTATTCATATATAAGCTTCATTTACTCTCTCTCTCCTCATTTTCACTTGTTCAAATTTTTCTAAAAGAAGAAAACTCTCTCTTCCTCCTCCTTTGTGCCGTGAGCCCCCCCCCCCCCCCCCCCCCCCCCCCCCCCCCCCCCCCCCCCACCACTTTCACACTCACACATTCAACTCAAATCCTCTTCATTTCTACCTTTAATCTCTATTGGTATGTTGATTTTAAGCTTTGTTCTTCCTAAACCTTGCAATGGCAAGGCTATTTCTTGTGTGTTTTCCATTTAATCCCAATGAGCATATGCTAGGGACATGAAAACACTTGAACAAGATACCAAGCCATCACAAGACATGGATCTAATGTTTAAATGAGTATTTGTTGAGATATTATCTTGTTCGTGCATGTAAAGTAGTGATCTTGCATATATATTGATGTTCATGCCATGAAACTTATGATTCATGCATTATATTTAGTAGATCTAGTGTTTAGACATTTATATCTTCAACTACATATATGTTCACATGGTTATTTTAATTTTCATGCATGGATGATCATAAAAATGTAGCCTTGCCTATGTATAGATATGTTAGATGGTGGATCTTCATGTAAAGAAGATAAAGAACTTGAAAAAGCAAATATTTTGTTGGAAAAGCTTAGTTGAAAATTCGGATGGATTTAGAACCCTATCTTAAAGACCACCAAAACCACTTTAAAACTCATGTTTTTCATAAAAATTGGAAGGTATATGTAATAGATGCCCTTAAGGAATGATTTTCATAAGTTTAGATGAGTTTAGGCATGATAAAAATGTAAAACAAGTAGTGGAATTAGAATGAAAAATAGTGATATATGGATTAATAGTCAAATTCGTAATTTAGAATCATGCCTACATGAACACCTAGTATTTAAGTTTAAATTGGATGTTTTATGAGTTAAATGAGGTCTTTAGATAATAGATATAATGAAGCTTCAATTTTTGATGCATTAACAAGTTTTCTCCCAAAGAAATTGCAAGAAAAGGGAATTTACAAAATTCGGATTTTTGTGAGTAGCTTGTTTAAAATCATATTTACCAAATGAAAAATGTGGATTTTTATGCATAAATGAAGGTCATGATTAATATAGATATTGAGAACCCATTTTTATTTAGATGGTAAGTAAATTCTAACGATAAAATCATAAAAACACTAGGAAATGTAAAGTTGGAAAGAATAGCTTTTCATAGGTGATTATCATAGAATTCTTACTAAATAGAAGTTCGTAAGAGCTCATCATCAAAGATCATCAAAACCATGCATATATTGAGCTCATTTCATGACAATCATATTAGGAATTCATTCATATACCATCTATACATGAATCATCAACTAGGAATATTTTTATCAAATGCAAAACAAATTTTCGGAATTGGAGGATCCACTATTCCGTGACCTTAATGTTTTCAAAACTTGAAAATAATACTAGAAATAGATAGATCTTTTGAAGTAGATAGAGATCGATATAAAATTTGCGAAATTCCGAGTTAAAATGACCAAGTTATGGCCGTTTTAAGTTGGGGCTTCCGCAAATAGCGAGAATTCCGAATTCATCTAGTTTAGATGCATAGCTTGGAATAGTTAAATGATGAGATTCTTATTAGGATTATTCTTATTTGGTAGGTGATCCCGAGCAAGACGATACCTTACCACCGGATTACTATTACTGAAAGACCGGTGAACCATGGCCGAGTGAGTACTACTTCCACTCTCAATTAATGTTTGTGATTGTATTGTGAGTGACACTAGTGGTGTAGGCAAAGATAAAAATGCAAATGTATGATGGGGTATATGGGAAATATATATTGTCTGCTGTTGATGTGTGAAATGGAACTTAAGAAATATCGAAACCGGGTGTTAAGCTATTGATTGATTAGCTAGCATTTTATATGGATTGTTTGCGGATAATTGTTGATCACCTAAAAGAATCGAATTAATGTATATTTTGTTGGGAATTTACGATCCAAATCTGAATCGTGCAGCGGAAAATCTTTTTTTTTTTTTTTTAAATTCCCAATCGGATCCAAGTGTTCCAATTAAATCAGAAAGAAAAGGGAATCGTGTACCTTTTTTCTTTTGATGATGGGATCAAGGAGATGCAGATTACACTAACTCCCTCTACCGGTATCCACGCGAATGAATTGGATCTTCGTGTGTGCTAGCACGTCGAGAAATTTCGACCTTTGGGAATCCTTCACACTCTCTTTCTAGGTTACGAATTTTCTTTCTCAATGACGGCCAGCGTCAGATGATCAAAATTAACCTAGAAAGAGTATATATAGAAGGGTTATGTCCCTTCATATTACCCTGATATATATAAGGGTTATGTCTTTTCAAATTACCCTGATATATGTAAGGGTTATGTCTTTTCAAATTACCCTGAACAAATTAGGGTTTATGTAGAAAGACATATATATCCTTATTATGTTAATTTATTTATTTGTTAATTTTAATCTAATTAAAATCGACAAATAAATAATTAATTAATTCCCAATACGATTATCGAAGATCCATCTTATTCATTCTTTATGTGTGACCCTGTAGGTTCACATAAAATTGGTAGTAGCTCTTAAACATTTTTAGGACTACAAGACATAATTGGTCTCTAGCAAGACATTATATCTACCCAATTTTAGTGAAGATCGATGATCCGACTTTACCTACTAACAGTTAGTCATTCAGTCCTTTTGTTACACGATATCTTATAATCAAACATAAGGTGTGGATCAAAACACTCTTATATTGTCTAATTACTTATTTCTTGAATCTAGAGTTTGACTGACTTAAACAAATGATATTGATAACTCTTTATCAATTCATTCGAGCATGGCCATGCATTTCTCAGTCTTACTCATCAAGGGGCCTGATAGATATCTCTCTCAAATTAATGAGATGAACAAATCCCTTCACTAACACTCACATTCCTCTATATAACATATTGCATGCCCAAGTTTATTCTTGCAATCATCCGATTAAAGATGATGAAGAGATGAATCAAAACATGAAAACTGCTATATAGGAATCCATGGTGCCATTAGGTCAAAGGACTAAAACAACATTGTAAAAAAGAATACTTATTGCATTGATCCATACGTATTCTTATAGTTGGTCAATCCAATACAATACACTCCTGTTTCTATCTATGTGCTGAATTGATATCCCATATCCATGATCAGTAAAACTTGATCATCATATAGCAATCATACTAGTCTTAATTCATTATCATTCCACATAATGAGTGACTAGGGATAATTTAGAATAAAGTTATAATTCAGCTTATGGTTCTACTATTAAAATCACATACTTTAACGACATAAGGTATAACTAAATATTCAAGGAATAACATTACCAAAGTAAATAGGCCAAAATAACTTTGATAATTAAAATGACTTGATAACAAACATACAAATGATAAAGAATCCATATGGCCTAGGGCACATCACTAGCATATTTGACTTTAATTATAGTTGGACTCATTCATATTATGACGGGGATGGAGCATTAGCATTGGTTGGTTTTTCGTGATCCAATAAAACGAATATGTTGGTTAATCGTGATCCATAAAACGAGTATGTTGGTTAATCGTGATCCATAAAACGAATCATTGTTCAGTTGACTGTGAGCTTAAACGGCGTCGTACCGCAGGATTCGTTAATCTACTAACCCGAGATGGAGGGCGTAAGTCCATCCACATATGATTTCCGATTGGTCATATGTTTGTTGAACTCATTTGTTTGATGCATACATTTGCGTGAATAATCACTTGCTTGAGTGAATTGTATTAATTGTGACACGGAAGTTCTTACTCACTAAGCTAGTTAGCTTACGCCCCTATAGCTTTTATTTGTTGTAGCACGAGTTCATTTGGCTTAGGCCGAGGCAAGCCACAGCTCAGGTACCGGAGATAGGAGTTTCCCATAGAAGTTTACTTCACTTGTGTTTAGACTTCCGTTGGAAACTAAATGACTCTGGATGACTGTAATGGACTTGATATTATTTTGCGGAGGAATGCCCCTTAGATTTTGTAAAGTATATATATGTATTTTGGTTTATTATCTATGGTTAATGAATGTCACATTAAACTCCCCAACTCCATTGATTGAGTATTTTATTATCGTAAGGGATGCTTTAAATCTATACAAGACTCCCGAAAGGCTTTGATGGAAATTCGAGAGTTTTTTATAGTATGTGACGAGCTGTTACGTTTAGGATACCCTATGGGGCGTGACAGGTTGACTTCTAATTCTAAGATTTAAGCATAAACTTAGCAAAAATTCAAGGGTTTACATAAGTGGAACTATAGGAAAGGGAAAAGGAAAAAGTAAGAAATTAAAGATATTTTTAAGGTAGATGTATTGGGTTTAAACCTTTTGATAATTATTTTCAGTTTCAAAATTAATTAAAAAATAATTTGATAATAGGATTTAATAGTTTAAATTGAATATCTAACTTAAGAGCTTAATTTACGAAAATATGATATTTAATTTGGGTTCAGGCTTAAGAATTGATATTTTATAATAGGCAATTGATTTCAAAATTTATAAAGATTTCAGAAAAAAAAAAACTTAAACAATAATTCAAGGTGTATGAGTTTAAATAAAACATTTTGTAGAAAAATTATGTGTAAATGCTATGTGGATGAAATATGCGTAAACGCTAGCTATTTTAGGGAAATAAGGAGTCCCATAATTCATGAGATTTAACATAGTGTGGTTTTCTAATTTTTTTGTTAGGGTTTTTGACTGAGCACAGTTTCCTAATTTCTACTAGGTTTTTTGTGTATAAAAGGCTGACCAACACCGTATGTAAAAATATAGAATACTACAAAGAAATTTTATGGTTCCATTCTCAATATTATTTCTCTATGTTTGGATTCTGAGATGGTATCAGAGCAATTCTTTCTTGGGAACTATTTCTGATTTTGCTTTTGCTAAATTGATTGTTGATGCTCTCTTTTTTAGCTGGCCTTAATTGCTGGTTTATTTTCTCCATTTGAGTAGTCGTAATTACTGACAACTGAAAATACACTAAGAATACTCTGGGGATAAGGGGTGGTGGTGTGGGAATGAATTGAGTATTTGCCCAAAATTTGAAATAATAACTTTGAAAAAAGCAGATTAAAAAATAAATGGATTTGTAGTGGATAAATAAACAATAAATAGAATGTATAAATAAAAGAGAGGGATAGAAAAAATCAAGCCACAAATATAACGTAGAGTTTGGCCATTTGCCTACTCTCCATGGTTCACCAAGTGTCTCTTTCGAGGTCTTCATCACCGCTTCAATTAATTTCAAAAGTTGGCTTGAGACAAGCAATATTACACCCATAGGAAATAAAATATTTTCTCTCTCTCTAAGTGTTCTAAAAGAAACATCAATTAATATAAACCGAGTACTAGAGTGTATTTTCTCTCTCTTAATAATTTGCAACTATTATGGATAATAGAACAAAAAAAAGGAATTTGTTTGATCGCAGTTAATGAGCTCATAAAATAATTTGGCTCTTCATTCCTCTGCTAATCTTATGGACTTTGTCTATAAATAGCCTTTGAAATTCAAAATCCGTTAGACACAACGTCTATAATTTGCCAAACATTTAATGCACTTCAACAGTGCTTTTCTTGCCACATCAGCTTCATATTTTAAGCCATCGCACCTCAAATACACTTCGTGACTCACTTTGTCATGCCCAGATTTTGCCATCGACAGCTTCTTATACGTGCGCTTTGTCGAGCTTCATAAAATGAATTGTCGAGCCTTAAACTCTTGATATGTCGAAGTCTAAATTTGACCTTCCACAATCACTTTGATATTTGCCTTTGTCGAGTCTTTGTTTTTGGGTGTATATAGCCCTAGATTCTAATGACCCACTCGTCCAAATAGTTTTAAACCTATACTTTGTGTCCTAGTAACCGAAAAATAGCTATAGTCGATGGATCTCTAAAAATTGTTGTAGAAATTGGAGATGTTCAAGTAAACCTATGACCCTAAAAAATGTCCTTCACGTCCCTAGATTATCTACCAACCTTGTCTCCATACAAAAACTTACCCAAGATCTATCTTGCAATGTGGTTTCTTACAGTGATTGCAGTGTGTTTTAGGACAAGGGCTTATGGAGGACGATTGGACATGCAAAAGAAAGGGACAACCTCTACTACCTTGAGACACCAAAACAGCTGAATATAGCTAAAAGCAGGGTTCTTATATCAAAGATCGGTTTATCCAACAAGAAGAAAATCCTTCTTTATCATCGCCGTTTAGGACATCCATCGTTCAGGGTCATTAAGACTTCATTTCCAGCATTGTTTTTAAATTTAAGTATTGAAGATTAGTTCTGCTCCTTTTTATCTTGTTCATTCTGATATCTGGGGTCCTTCTATCATTCTTAATATCTCTGGAGCATGATGGTTTGTTTATTTTATTGATGATTGTACTTGTGCTAATTGGTTTTTCTTGTTAAAGTATAAGTCTAATGTTAGTACTGTACTACCAAATTTCTGCTCCATGGTAAAAAATTAATTCGGGCTTGATGTCAAGAGATTCATGTTTATAATTTGAGGGACTAATTCAATTAGGTCCCGAATCCTTACTTTCAAAAAGAGGGAGTTATTCATGAGTCATCCTGTATAATTACTCCAACAAAATGAAGTAGCAGAAAGGAAAATGGTGACCTCCTTGAAAGACTCGAGCTCTATTATTTTAGAAAAACAAGCCTAAAATATTTTTGGGGGAAGCAGTTCTTATAGCTACTCATCTCATAAATTGTTTACCTTCTCGAGTCTTGGAATACAAAAGTCCAATGGAAGTTCTCTCATCCGTTTACTCAAACATAAGAACCACAAACAATCTTGTTCCTAGGGTTTTTGGTGTGTGTCTTTTGTTCATGTTCATGGTCCAAATAGAGGAAAACTTGATCCTAAGGCTCAAAAATGTGCCTTTGTTAGGTACTCTTCAACTCATAAAGGATACAAGTGTTACCACCCTCCATTAAAGAGATTCACGTCTCCATGGATGCCACCTTCAATAAAAAGGAATCTTACTTCATGAGATTTATCTTTAGGGAGGGAATTCCACTCAAGAAGATAAGAATCAGGAACTTCTAGATCATGAAGGTTTCCTGGATCCACTTGATCTATCCCCTAGCCCTAGTCCTCCTGTGTCTATTTTAGGTCTATTCCTTTACTTGAGACTGATATTGCCATTGCTGACACCCCCGCTGAAGCTACCTTACCGAAGCCATTCCTAATGCTGCTAGAAGACATGATGAAGACAAGAAGAAGAAAGTAAAGGTTGTCCCTGAACCCACACGAGTCCAAGAGTCTAACCTCGAGCCAGTGAATGAGATAATATTTTCTAATTCAAACTCACTGGGTGAAACCGAAGGTCAAATGTAAAATCTGATCAACCCATTAATGTGGCTAAAACACAAGTTGAATAGGTTGATGATGGTGATATAGACTTACCCATTGCCCTTAGAAAGAAAACTAGAGAGTGTAGAAATTGACCATTGTACCCTTTGGCACATTTATTATCTTAAAAAAAATTCTCACCAGCTCACAGAGCCTTGCTTATTAGCCTAAATGCCATCAATTTCCCTACAAATGTATCTGAAGCTATGTCTAATGAAAAATGGAAGCAAGCTATGGACATGGAGATGGAGGCATTGGAAAAGAACAAAACATAGTTGGTGAGGTTGCCTATTGGGAAAAACTTGAGGGCTGTAAATTGGTGTATACAGTAAAATATAGAGCAAATGGGTCAATCGAGAGATATAAGGCTCGGTTGATAGCTAAAGGGTAATGCAGACATATGGGATTGATTATCTAGAGAAATTTGCTCCTATTACAAAGATGAATATAGTTAGAGTATTGCTAGCACTTGCTGCAAACTATGGATGGGACTTGCAACAATTTGATGTAAAACATGCATTTTTACATGGGGATCTAGAAGAGGAGATTTACATGGAAGTCCCACTTGGTTATGATAAGAACCTAGATGCTCACATCTCGTGTAAATTGAAGAAGGCTCTATATGGTCTTAACCAATCTCCCTGGGCATGGTTTGGAAGATTTGCAAGGGTTATGTTGACAATGGGATGTAAGCAAAGCCAAGGTGATCATACATTGTTCATCAAATATTCTCCTTGAGGGGGAGTCATAGCTTTACTTATGTATTTTGATGATATAGCGATAATGAGAAATGATGATGAGGAGAAGCAGGCATTCGGTCAGTGTTTGGCTAAGGAATTTGAAATCAAAGCAGGAAGGTTGAAGCATTTCCTTGGAATTGAGGTTGCTCATTCAAGATAAGAAATATTTTTCTCATAGTAGAAGTATGTTACGGATCTTCTCAAGGAAACAGGAAAGACAACATGCAAGCTAATGAGTATACCTACGGACTAAAATCTCAAGCTAACAACAACAGAAGATGATGTTATAGTAGATCAGGAAATATATCAGCGACTGGTGGGAAGACTCATATATCTCTCTCACACACAACTGGATATAGCATTTGTAGTAAGTGTAATAAGTAAATTCATGCACAACCCGAAGGAGGTTCATTTGTAAGTGGCTTATTGAGTACTTTGGTATCTTAAGGGGACACTAGGAAGAGGTATTTTATTTAGAAGAAATGGAGGTTTGGTACTTGAAGCATACATTGATGCTGATTATGCTGGGTCTATTGTTGATAGAAGATCAACATTTAGATATTATACCTTTCTTGGTGGAAACCTTGTGACATGGAGGAGCAAGAAACAAAGTGTAGTAGCTCGATCAAGTGCAAAGGCAGAGTTTAGGGCGATGGCTTAGGGTATATGTGAACTACTCTAGTTAAAGATCATTCTTAAAGACCTAAAGATTAAGTGAGATCATGAGATGGACCTATGAGAATACTGAGACAACAAGTCTGCAATCCACATAGCTCACAATCTAGTACAACATGATCAAACAAAGCACATTGAGGTTAACCGACATTTTATCAAGGAGAAGCTGGACAATGGACTAATCTGTATGCCTTATGTGTCAACAAATGGTCAACTCAGGGATGTTCTAACGAAAGGGTTAAATAGCTCAATGTTTCAAACTATTGTATCCAAGCTGAGAATGAAAATTACCTATTCACCAGCTTGAGGGGGAGTATAGAAAAATTATGTGTAAATGCTATGTGGAAAAATTATGTGTAAATGCTAGCTATTTTAAGGAAAAATATTTTTGGGTTATACCTATAGCTATGTTTTTTCCTTTTCTATTTGTACAGTTAGGAGTCCCATAATTCATGGGATTTGACCAAGTGTAGTTTCCTAATTTTCTGCTAGGGTTTTTGATTGAATGTAGTTTCTTAATTTTTGCTAGGATTTTTTTTTGTATAAAAGGCTTACTAACATTGTATGTAAAAATATAGAATATTACAAAGAAATTTTCTGGTTCCATTTGCAATATTATTTCTCTATGTTTAGATTCTAAGACATTTAAATCTAATGTTTAAGAGTTTATGATTTGAAATCAAGTTATATGGATGATGTTTGAAAAATTGGAAAAGATCATGAAATTTAATTTGCCAAAATGGATAGATAAAACAATTAAATAATTTTTTGCAAAGGGATATTTGAAATCTCAAATCTCAATTTAACTTATTTACTAATTTAATCATCTCAAATTGTCTATTCCTTTTCTATTGTTTACTTATTTTATTCATTTAACATATCCCAATAAGATTTCTAACTTATGTGAGGACTTAGGGTACTTCATATCTTGTACTAGTTTTCTCCCCCATCATACTTAGTTTCTTTTGTTAGTGTCGTCAAATATCGATATAGCAGGAAACAACAACAATCAAGAGAAATTTCCTAACTTCAACGAGTTTCATGACTCATGGATTTTTGGAAACACTACGAAGAGTTTCACCATGTTGGTGAATTAGATGGAGATACCTAAATATGTAGCACCTATATCCTTGCCACCGATGCCAGTATATATTCCCAGATAAGAAGCAATTGGAGTAGGGTATTTACAATCTCCACCAACAGTCACACAATCGCCTTCCAAGGCTAGTAGGACCGATGGAAGGGTAACTTTATGTTTTTTTTTGTTTTTTTATCATTACTATACAATTAATTGTAATTATTTTCTATTTATAGGCAACAACTTTCTCCCTGACCGAACAATCATTTTCAACACAGAGTAATAATGACCTTGCCATGATTAGTGGTTCTTCAAGACATCCTATGAAGAAGACAACATCTATCTAGAGGTATTTTATAGAAATTGAATAATTCACTTCAAATGGAGAACCTATTAAATATGTTTTTTGTCGAACTTGCAGCAATAGGTTGTCATCTAGGTCCCACAAATGGCATAGGATACTTGAAACGACACATAGAAGCGCACGTGTCCAAAAGGGCATGTTATGGTGGAGGAATCCACCAATGATAACAGCTCCCACACTGAGCGTGTTGATCCCAAAAAATGGTAATTCAATAAAAAAGATGCACGAGATCAACTAGTGGAATGGATGATAGCTATAAATATATCATTCCATATAGTTGGTCATGAAAAATTTGACAGTTAAAGTGCAAGAGTCATGCAATCCCTATACCAACATGCGGGTTGACAAACGTTAAAAAAAAGATATGATGAGCCTTTTTGAAAAAAGGCATAAAACTCTAAAGGAGGTTTTTCAAACCTTTCTTCTATGTATGATCCTCTAAAATAATTTATTGTTCATGTAAATTTTTAGATCATACACTCAAGGTTGTCAAACTCGCTATTCTATTTAGAATCGTCGATGGGTCAGTAGAATCGAAATGTAAAAACGTAAGCTTCTATAACCTTTGTAAAATATCTTAAAAAAATTATTAAAATGCTTATAGAATATATAGAAAACTTAATATACATAATGAATGTAAAAAAAAAATAATAAAGAAATTAAGTTCTTTTTTTTTCATAATAACTCTTAATCCATGATATAACATATATAGAAAAGAGCGAATAGAGTCAAAATTAATTTATTTTCTATTGTTTTTTTTAAATAAGTGATAAATTGAAGGAGAATCAAAATTTTTAACTTATAAATGCTTAATTATATAAATGAAATAAATAAGTTTTCTTATGAATTCTACAGCTATAATTTGACTTGAACGGATTCTATAAATGTATAACAGGGGTTTTCAGGGAAAGGAGGAAAAAAGATAGAGAGAGATACATCATCCTAATTCCTAATAGTTGATGAGATTGTACACGCATGTTTGTAGTTTTTATATTTTAGCTTATTTGACTCTAATAGGTAGAATCAGTAAATTCGGTTAAAATCGTAAGATTCTACCAATGTTATAAGTAGATTCAGTTGAAATCATAAGATAATACCAAAAAACGATTCTACTCATGAGTTAACCTGAAAAGGCTTCCTAAAATTGTAAAGTTGTAGAATCGTATGAATAAAATCGCGATTTTGACAACCATGCATACACTAATTTATAATGTTTACTTTTGGTTTAAATAATGCACTTGGTTTCGCTTATGTATGTCTCCCTTACCTCAGACGTATGAAAATCTCCTATCAATGATGTACAATCAAGCTATATATATGTAATCACTCACTGGATAGGTGAACAATAGTTAATCCAAAAGCGAATTATTGCTTTTAAATGGTCTTAGAAGAGATACACCAGCCAGGCAATAGTAAATAACATCCTAGAAGACATCCATTCATACGGTGTAAATATTATATTTAGTATATCATTCGACAATGCATCAAACAACACTACATCCAATCGTTATCTAAAGCAATTGTTAAAGTCAGTGTGTGATGGAAAGTTCTTTCACGTCGATGTGTTTGCATATTATAAATTTGGCAGTACAAGCAGGCCTAGGAGCTTGGAGCTTGTAAACTTGACATACATATTGAAAAGATAAGATATGTAATCAACTATATTCGTGTTTCATGGAGGTTTAAACAGAGATATATATATATATATATATATTGAGTTTGTCAAGGCACAATGTTTAGAGCAAAAGTTTCCTGCACTTAATTGTGTAGCTAGGTGGAATTTTGCTTTCAAAATGCTTAATTGGGCTTTAAGTGCAAATGGGCTTTAACTCATTTGTACAATACATTACTTAATCCCTTTAATTGTATCATTGGTCTAATGGAGAGTTGGGATTGATAAATAATGCATGCACTTAAAGAGGTTCTAAAGGCATTTGTTGTCCCAACACTGTATTTATCGGGTTGCCACTACCCCACCAGCAACTAGGTACTTCCCTACCTTGTTGACATATCGGATCTACTAAGTAACTATAGTTTCGATCCTAATCTAGATGCTACTGTGTCTACAAAAGCTAGTAAGCTTTGGGATTATTTTGTCCCTTTTCCTCCGCTCTTCCATGTTGCAACAATACTAGATTTGCGGTTTAAGTTCTATACGACTAAAGCACTCCTCAAGGAATTCTCTAAGAATGTTGATGTGGCTGATCCTGAATCAGAAGTCATAAGTCTTCATACTGCAACAGCAAATTTGCTCAAAGATTTGTATCGGTGTTGTGATCAGACGAATGCACCATCACTTCCATCACAACGATCCAACAGTCACTCATCTTTTGGTTTTTCAAAGAGAAGTAAACAAATGTCCAGCATGTTGGGAAAAACTGTGTGGCTTCCTAGGAAATCTTTAGTGATATGCTAGTGTATGAGGTCTAGCGACTTAATGAGGAGGAACCGAAATAGGGAAGGGAGAACGAAGGGGATGATTTCAATGTCCTTAGCTAGGGGAAGAAGAGGACGCACTTGATGTCGGTGCTTTCCATATTGGCACGAGATGTTTTGGCTTTCCTAGCTTCAACAGTTTCATCAGAGTCAGCTTTTAGTTTGAATGGACGGGTCCTCAAACCGCATCATCATAAGCTAAAAGATGCTACTATTGAAGCATGTGTGTGCTTAAAAGATTGGTTCAATGCTGTTAGCAGGAAGCAGACAGACTCAAACTTTTGGTGGCCTGAGGACAGTGACTTGAGATTGGGGGAGTTATTGTCACCACCGGATTTGCAGCAACAGATTCAGATAGAATAAAGGGGTAAGGCTAGAGGAGGCCCCTAGGAGGGTGTTTGGTTGATAATTTTTTTTTCAATGTTCCAGTAATTTTTTGGAAGTTAAAAAAATGTTATTAATAAAATTTAATTTTCTACCAATCTGAATGCATTTACTAATTTCATTTATTCAATAATTTATAAGTATTTTAAATAAATCAATCAAGCAAGTTTCACATTTATTATAAATTAATCACTATTACAATACTATTTGATAATTTCATTTTTTTTTATTTCCTAAACAAATTTGAAGTTAATATATTAATAGTAATATAATTGCAATCATTTAAAAAATAAAATATACTAAATATATTATATTTTTTAAGAAGATAAATATATTTAATTAAAATAATAAAAAACAATTTATTTATTTAGATACAATTCACAGTAAATTTAAAAAATAAATAACTATTTTTATATTATTATTAGTAAAAGCCTGAATCCTGGTTCGCATCCTTTACTAGCCCACTTATTCTGCACATCTCACTTGTGCTCGTGCTTTTGTCTTTTTTTTTTTTTTTTTTTTTTCTGCGTGTCGTATTAGGCCCGCGACCCGCGTGTTAGCCCATGCGTGTTGTGGCCCATTTACCATGCCTACTCATGAGCTACTTGAGTTCGACTTAATGATAACTCGAATTTGACTCGACTACAATAAAGTCAAGCTCGAGTTCAAGCTACTGGAATAGCTATTAAGTTTGAATTTGAGTTTTAAAATACTCGATTTAAGTAACTCGTGTACCTAATCGAACTTTTTATATTTTTTAATAAAAAATGATAAAATCTATGTTTTTCTACTCTTAAAGTCTATTTTCTTATCTTTTTTTTTCTTCATATCCAATTGTCCACGTTTATTACATTTAAGGCAAAATCAACTAAAAGCTCAATTATATTTCCAAATCCTAATTTTTTAGTCTAATTTATTTATATAGGAATAATCGAGTTTAATCGAGTCGAACTTGAACTTATTGAGTATCAATTTGAGTCGAATTCGAGCTTAAAAATCAAAGCTCGATCAAGTTCGAGTCGAGTTTCAACTTTTACAGTCTAGTCTAGTCGAGTCGAGATGAGTCAAGTTTGAGCTTGATATTATATCGTATCAACTGCACTCGTTTGTAGCTCTAAGCAAGCCATAGTCCTAATTTCTAAATGTGCTTTTATTCACAGTGGTGACCCAAACTCATAACCTCCGAATTAAAATATATATACATATATATAGAAAAATGGGATTGGAAATAGTAAAAATAATATTAAATTACTAAAATAATCCATGACAATTATAAGTTAATTACTTATTGTAGGTTTAGTAGAAATTTAATCATCTTTTGAGTTTATGCTACTGTCTCTTTTGTCTTATGAGGAAACTAGACATAGGCACACCGGCGGTTCTAGAACCGGAACCGGACTAGTTGTGCGGTTCTAGAACGGCTAAGGAACCATCGGGCTTTCCGATTCCTAGACGGTTCTAGGTCTTGTTCCACTCGGTTCTATTAAACAAAAAGAAAAGAATTATGTAAATTTTTTTAAATTATATTAACTATATAATTATTAATGTTTATACTATTTTATATGAATAGTAAAATTAATTATCTATTTACAATATTTAATGTTTTATTATCAATAATATAAATAAACATAACTTAAAATTATAAATGATTTAGTTTATATAAACTTTTTCTAAAAGCAAAATTCATTCTTTAATAATGTAGGATTATCTTTTGTATTACAATTTTCTTGTTATCCTCTAGAGTATTTCGCAATCTCATATTACTAATTATGGCTAAATAATTTAATACTTTTAGACCTATTAATTAATTATTTTAAGTTTAAAATTTATTTTACTAAAATATAAAATTTATTTTTTTATTTTAGAAAAAAACGGTTCTGCAGTTCCGAAACCGAAACCGAGAACAACTGGTTCCATAGAACTGAACTAGAACCGTGAGAGACGGTTCCGGTTCTGATTCCTCATTTTCAAGACTCGAAACCGGCGGTTTCAATTCGGAAACCTTGATGATGCTTAGAGGAAAGCAAGGATATTTTCTTTCCAACCCGTTAGTTACGTTCCTATTCTAATTTCCCTCGTAACAATTCATGAAATGGACTGAATAAATCCCTTCTAATTCCATTCTCTTTTTTATTTTGGTTTTAAGCACAGGCCATGGACTCCTTTAACCACTGTTTTTAAAATTTAAGATATATATATATATTATATATATAAACAGAGCTAGTTATTTTTCTAAAACTAATTAACACTTCACGAAATATTAAATATTAGATAGTTATAAAAACTTTTTTTATTGGGGGATAGGAAAAAGCATATTTTTTTAATAATTAATAACTACTTTTATGTTTTGTGAAGTATTTTTAGATATTTAATTAATTAATTTCAAAATTTAGGTATTAAACTAATTATTTTTAAAATTTAGGTATTTAATTATATATTTTATTAAAATTCAAGTATCAACTCTTAATGAAAGATCTATCCAAGAAAGATGATCAGTGATCCACCTTTCCCCCCCTCCCCTTCTATGATGCGGAGATTCTAGAAGGTAAAACATTTTATACGTACACAGAAGCGTCACAGAAAGCGTGGAATTGGCAACGATGCCGGCCTAGGAAAGGTCAAAGTGTCAACTGTCGAATTCAAACCCAGAGATGGATTCATAAAATTCCGCCCCGGACGACTTCAACCCCACGTTATGGGCTTTTCCTTTCAACGCACCATGATCTTGGTCCTTCCACTTTCATGTGCTAATTTCTCCTTTACGAGTCTCGAAGCCCTAGAATAAGTATTTTCTTAATCCTTTGCGGCATTGGACTAATTACCTTTTCATGGCATTAATAATTAAGTTTCTTCTCAAATTTCAAATATAAGACATGGATGATTTTTGCATTCATTGGATAATTTACTACCTCAAAATTATATTAAAAGGTATCAATGATAAGTTTATTTATAATTTGTTTGATATGATAGAATGAATCAGGAAAGAAAGAAAGTAAAAATGATGAATAATTAGAGAATTTAAATGGTAAATTACTTATATGTTTCTAAAAGATAATAAGTAATTAAAAAAAATACAAGAGTAATTTAAAAAAAATTTCCTTTTCCTCTTAATTCTTTTCAGTTTAGAGAGGACAAAAAGTGGTTGAACTCAAGAAAAATATTACATTCATTTTCTTTCTCATTGTCTCTTCCTGTTAAAACAAATAAGGGGATTAAATTCAATCATTCCTCATTTCTTTCCTTTCTTAGTCATTTCCTCCCAATTTTACTATACCAAACATAGGATTAAGGTTTTGGCTTTAAAAAAATTATATAGTGTTAAGGTATTAATGTTTTGAATAGTTAAAAAGAGAAATCAATATTTTGTAAAGTTAATCAAATGGGATACCAATGTTTTATAAAGTTTACTTAAAGTATCGACGTTTTATACCTTATTTGACTTATTTTACAAAAAAATTGATTTACCATTTTAATTACTTGAGCATTATACCTTAAATGAATTTATCCAATAATAATAAAATTGAACAATTAAAAACATTGATACGTTATATAAACTTATCACATTACGTACAATTAATTTTTTAAACCTTAAAGATGTCCACATAAACATTTTTTAATATACAATCTTATGGAATTTTATCTAACCCTTTTACTGACATGGACAAATGGATAGATAACACGTGTTTTTGCATCCTTGAAGCTCAATACACATTCACCGAGGTATCCACCTTAAATTAGCATATAAAATTGAATTATACATGAGAGAATAATTCAAGACTCACGCGCAATCTTTAGAAAGGGAAAAGAAAAATGTGGAAATTGATAGCAGTAAAAATTTTATTTTGTTTGGTAACTTGTAAAAGAAATAGAAGGAAGGGTTTCCATTTTCATTTAGTTTGTGTTTTGAAAGAAAACAAAGAGAAATAAAGATAAGCTTCACAATTATCCTCACATTATTTTCATAATAAAAAGGAAAGGTTAGTTTAATACTTAATCAAACTTTTCATGAATATTTTTATTACCACACTATATAATGTACAAGTACTCAATAACTTTAAATTGGCTCGAACAACTTTGTACATTCACATTCTGTTTTAATTATGTGTATTTTCCTTTTAAAGAAAGTCAGGACCTTCAACAAAAGGTTCAATTTTTTCATATAAACTCTATTAATCTCTTTCTTTTACTCATGTTTAACACATGTACCATTATAGTTAGTTATTGAGCCTTCAAGCACAAAATCTTAGTAATATACAGTATAATTAGCAATCTTTTTCAATCATATATATATATTAATATATATATATAAGTTTTTGACAGTCTCTTTTCAACAGCTAGTTGAGATATGACAGGATCGTGTTCCTCCTTTCGACGTCTTGTTAATGTAAAATCACTCGGGAGGCTTGTTCACATGATAGTTTTATAAATTATTTATTAGTTTTATGGATTTATTCATGTTATTATTTGCATCTTATTTAGCTCCACATGATGCAATATTCACATATGAGACTTATTGATCTTTTTTTGTTTTGGTAATAAGAGTGCTATTTTTTTCTTGGCCAAAATAAAAAAAGAGCTATTTTCTATATATTACATCAATGTCCTTAGGATTGTTAGGAGCTAGGTGTAAATAGATTTATTTCATGAAAACAATTTAGCAAGATTTATCAATTGAATCCTTAGAGTTACCACACATCTTTGTTCTTTTCGGTTCTCTACCATGAATTGCATAAACTCGTTGAGTTATGTTGATGATCCATCCTACATTATGGGGCTATCCGCGCAGAGCCTAATACACTAAAGGGTTAGACCGATCTAATAGGTCTAAACTCTACTAGCAAATCCTATCATGGGCGCTAGCCCTGTGACTAGCCTTGGTAATCGCTTGGTCACATCTGCCCTACTGATCGCTCAGCATAAGTTGCTCAGTTGTCTCTAGCCTACAAGTAATGGAAACGTGGGCTCTTCCCACATTCTCCGCAACTACCTCCAACCGTCTACTCATCCACTTGCCTACTACAACCATAACCGCCAAGTCAATCGCCTGTAAATACTCATCTACCTCTCTAAGGATAGTTAATGTCGCACTCATCCATTCTTCATAATTCGAATTATGAACTTGCCATTACAAACTCTAACTTAAGTATCAGAGCTATCATGTTAGGCTCATGCCCGATATGCCATTAACCAGTTTTCTATTGTGCAAAATTTACACCTAACATTGGTCCAAGACTAGACTCTTAAAATCGAACCTCTACTAGATTTGAGCAAGCAACAAGTTAAATAATTGATTTTTATTTTATATCAATTAATCAATTCAAAATTGTTTTATCTCTAATTGTGAGTAATTTTGTTGCATCATATCCAAAATCAAATTATTCATATCCATTCATATAATATATTGATTGAGTCTTGTGTTGTATCGCCTTATTTGAACTTAGGTGGCATTGACATCCAATATAGATTATTTATTTGTCATATTGATTAGATTTTATCATGGTTATGTCCTTTTTTTATGTCAATGTCATAGACTCGTGATTCACACCTCAACTTTATGTATTTTAGTAATTATATATTTAAAGTTTTAAATTATCGATTTGTACACTTGATTAGATGTTTAATCACTATTATTTATATCCCATCTGTTTTTGTCAACTGAAATTATCTCTGTCTTTACAGGTTACCAATTATAATGTGATACTATAATGTTTTATTTTGTATTATATACCAATGCCAAGTCATACTATAACATAACCAAAAAAATCCATTTCATCAATAGAAAATAGAAAAAGACTAGGTAATAATAATAACAACTAAACATTTAATTAGATGTATAACTTAACAATTTAAAACTTTAGGTGTATAATCACAAAAAGGTATAAAGTTGAAGTATAAATCACGGCATTTTCCTCTTTTATTTTACAAGGTGGAACTTAGATTTTTTTTCTTTTTTCTTTTATAGACTAAAAGAACAGGTGAAATTGCAAATAACCACTAAATTTTGGTAAGCTATAAATATAAATGAAATGTCTTTTTCAATTAAAAAAAAAAGAAAAGCATTGAAGTAGAAGTATAAAGGTGTTAATACAAATTGACTACTTTGAAAAGAATTTCTATAGTAATGTCAAATTTTACGGGTTTTCTCCTTTCTTCATGCCAAATTTTAGGGGACTATTTGCAAGTTTTGGTACCTATTTTCTAATTTATCAAAGTTTAAAATTTTTTGCTTTTTTTTTTTGAATTTAACATTATGTCTATCGCAACATTAAATTTTGAGGGGATTGTTTGCAATTTTTCTTTTGCATTTATGATGGTTTTCATCTACTCTTTTAAGCTGATTTGGTAGCTATATTAAGATTTTATTATATATATTTTTTTAATTAAACAGGATTTATCTGGCACTCAAAACTCTTTTTTTTTTCATCAATTTTTTTCCCACCGACTCTTTTTTTTTTTTTTTTCCATTACAAAACTCGTTTAATACAACAGATTTTTTTTTTTTTTCGCCCTTTGATATAATCAATAAAGTTATCTTATGGATTGAAAATTTTTAAATACAGACCCGTATGCATTTGGACTGGAGACACAATCTATTCATGTCAACTTTTCGATGTTCACTGAAAAAGAAAGGATTCTTGTAAGTCCAATTTGTTTGTACAGGTCAATTCCTGGCTTGTCGAATGAAAAAAAAATAATAATAATAAAAGAAAGGATTCTCGTTTTTCCTTCTTCACTTATTTGATATAGACAAATGAAAGAAAAAAAAAAAGTTAGAAAAAAGGACAACATCCACTTAGTCCAAGGAAAAGTAATATACCACGTGATACTCTCCGAGAGACTCTTTGCCGTGCCTTATTTCTATGCTTGGTTCAATGTCTCAGTTATGGTATCATCATGCAGGTGTGTTTGGAGTTATTTTATTTGTTTGTTTAATTTATATATGAGTAAAAATATTTATTTTTATTTGTATTTATTTCTTGATAAATAATATATTTAAAAATGATAAAAATAAAATATCAAAACATCTAGAATAAGGAGAACCAAACAGACTTAATCAACTCTTATTTTCTAAATTTAAGAAATTTCATCCACCTAAAAAATAAATTTAAAATTTGCATTTGATTTTTAACCAATTTTTTTAACCCAAAAACGATTAAAAATACTAGAATGACCTCTAATTATATATTTTGTTAAAGTTTAACACTATTACATTATGTTTGGTTGAATGGAATTGAATCAATATTTCAAGTTTATTCCTATGGAATATCTATTCCTTTATTTGGTTTGCAAAAAATTCTATTAAAAAAATTTATATTCCATATGATGCAGAATTGATAAAGAATCTTTATTTTTTTCCATTACTAGAGGAATGACTATTTCTAACAATATATATATATATATATATCTGTGTGTGTGTTTGTGTTTTGTTTCAAAAATACCTCAACTATAAAATATGAAATTATCATTCTTTTCTAACATTATTTCATTTTAGTAAACCAAATGTAACCATAGCTAGCATAGAACAATTAAATATATCATTAATATATTAAAGATTATACTTAAAAGAGATGGCACTATAGTAGGGTGTGGCCATTCAACTTCTAGTTCTAGGTAATGTGTTAAAGCTTGTTATAACAAGCTATTCAATAAAAGCTTAAATCTAAAGAAACAATCCAACTAGGGCAAATCTCGACCCAAAATACCATTCGAGTCAAGTATAGTTTGAAAATAGGGACGCTACTTCAGACAATGTGATATTAGACAAAACAAACCCAATCCGAAATCAAGAAACCCTAGGAATATCTTTAACGCTTAATTGGCTCCTTACTCAAACCCTAACAACTCAAAAAGAAAATTTCGAGAGAAACAAACTCTTCGTAGATGATGAAGAACGTAACTCTCTGATGTTTTCTGTTACTTTGAACTTGTTAGCTTTGCATCAAAAGAATGTTTAGTTCGGGTTTTGTTTCAATTAACCTCTATGATTCTGTTTAACTAATGTTATTAGTATGCATGTGGTTATGTGAGGGAAAAAAGAAGATATGAGGAAGAACCCACTGGTTCTTTGAGCAACCAGTTGGCTCCTTAGAACTCCAGGATGAGTCCAAATGAAATTATCTCGTTGTTCCCTTTTATAAAAATTCAACTATTTATACTTTTTGCTTATATCTTAGCTGGAGCATGTTGTTATTTTTAGATACTATTCTTTATCCTTTGTTGATAGCAAGCTATATTAACTAAATGGTATATTATTTAGTTGTCTTGTTAGCTTCTATTGAAATGTTCATTAACTGATAGTCCTTTAAATAACTAGGTCTCTTAGATACCTTCTTCGTATTAGCTCTGTTTGTATCATAATGCTAGCAATTTCGCACATAATCCACTTCTTCAAAAACAACGTTATATGCTTATAATAGACTGTTTGTACAAATAAAAATTGACATGATTAATACATAAATTAGATTCGGTTCAATTTTTTTATAAGCGCATCCCATTTTTAGTTTTATTATCTATATAAATCCCTTTAGTAAATATATTCTGAAAATAAATCTATTTAGTAAATAAGTATAGTATACATATTTAGCACTACCTCTCAAACCCCTTTTTTTTTTAAAAAAAAAAAAGATTTTAGTATTTATAGTTTGATTTTATATTCTACTATTTTCCGAGCTTATTACATGCCATGCATCTCTCTCTCTATTATGCACATAGTTTTGTTTTAGTAATGCTCATAAATCTTTTCCCAATTTATATTTTAAGTTTTTATGTTTTGAGAATATGCTAAATTTAATACCTAAACATTATATAAAAAGTTTATTTGTACCTAAATTATAAATGGATTAATTTAATACTCACTCAAATTTTTTATGGTTATTTTTATTATTTCACTAATTTTATTTGCTCTATTTCTTAATACGGAAGAGATAGAATATCAATGTTAGATGATGTTGAAATAGCAAGCAGAATAAAGAAATATTAAGAATGTAGTTAAAATACTCACAAAAAGTTTAATTGGATATTAAATTTACTACTTCAAATCTCAAGTATCAAATCAAATTTTGGTGTAAAGTCTAGGTAGCAAATTTGCAATTTACCAAACCATTTATTATCTTTACTTTAGTTTCATAACCGAGACATGTGAATTGTTTGGTGTGAAATGGATTGAAATATGATGAATTGGATTAAGTTCCAAAATAATAAATCCACTCCTATGTTTGCATGTATACATGAAATGGAATGGTTATAAAGTGTATTAATAAAAATATCTCCAATAATAAATCTAATTTATAAATATGTAAGATGATAAAAGAATAATTAAACTACATGTAATTAATGAAAGGATTAATTACAAAATAAGTAACTTGTATTATTTTTTTATTTTTATAATTAACTGACCTGTAATGTAATCTGTCGTATTTTGTTAAATCTCCCATTAATTATACCTAAAAGAAACACGTCTGAAATGTGTAAACCACGTTTTCTCCCCTCTTCATCCAACGTAAAAGAAAATTAGAAAAGAGCAATCTCCAGTCTCAAAATCATCAAACCCTAACCTTACTTTTCTTTTCTAATGATAATATTCTGCAAAATTTAACCCCTAAACTTTTTTAGATACCAATTCATCTCCAAAGTTTTAAATGCACTTTTAAACTCCATAAACAACAACCTTTAAACATAATTAATTTTTATTGGGCTTAGATGTGTATTATATTTTACAAATCAATCTCTTTATACAAGCTTGTTTGGATTTAATTATAAAATATAATTCATTAACATAAATAATTAACCATAAAATTTGAAAAGATAAACAGAAACTATTGCTTGACCTGACCTCCATATCACCTGGAAATGGTTAAGTAATCTCAAGACCATTTTGTTTTTAAACTCTTGAGTCTTGATTGAGGGCTTTTTTTATTTTTTATTTTTTTATTTTTTTATTTTTTTAAGTCGTTCCAACCCTTGGTTAAAATTTATTATAGTCATTACGAGTGTGTTTCCAATATTATTTTCTCATCTTTTATAAAAAAAATAAAATAAAATTAAGATTAATTTTATTAAGTATCTAATCATATTGATATGGAAAATACTAATGAATATCATCCGAAAATTAAAAAATAAATAACATTTTAAAATTTTAAAATTGTACCTTTTAGAGTTTTTTAATTTGTATAATATTTGATTATTTTTTAAAAATATATGTAAAATTTCATTTTAAGGGTTCCTTTGGCATTTCGCATATGGTGGATAATAGATACTTTTTTTAAAAATTTTTTTCTAATAAATTATCTGTTAAAAAATACATATGGATGTAAAACATATGATAATTCTCATAAAGACATCAAATAGATAAAATACAAATAAAAATAAATAAAATAATTATAAATTAGATACATCTATATATAAAATTTAAATATAAATAGATATAAATATATATATATATAGATGAAACAGAACCCCGGTTTGCAATTACCATTTGCGCTGCCCTTGTTTGCTAGGTAAAAAAAGAATGCTGGTGGCGCAGAAACTATTCAGTAAACAGCATCATGGTATCCTGGTATTATTATTAACTCAAAAATTCCATAATACCACAAAACCCTACGACAACTTTTTAATTTAGATGCCAATAAGGCAAAAACTCGGGTAGGTACAAATCTCACACCTCTACCTACGCAATCTCCTTCTTCCTTTAGTCCTTTTCAGAGAAAAGCGAGAGAGGAGAGAGAGAGAGATCTTTTTAATCGTGGAGGAAAGGGTGAAGAGGATACGTGAAAGCTCAAGCCGAACTCAACATCTCATTATCATTTTTGTTATTTTTATTTTTTATTTTCTATCTCGATTTCGATCGATTCTTCTCTCATTATCTTGTTGAAAAAAAGTAAGTTCCATTTTATAACTATATTTATATATGTGCCTTTTGGATCTGTAAATAAAAAAAAAAAAAATTTAAAGGAAACACTGATTAATCCTCGTCTTAGTGTATTAGGTTACTGTTATTAGATGAGTTTGTTTCTGTGATGGGGTCTTGATGTATCCGATCCAACCCAACGTCATGTATCTTTGAATTTTATTACCTAGCTTAGTACTTCCAAGTTCGACTTGTACTCTGTTTCATGTTTGTTTGTGTATAGATGAATCAGGATATTATTGAGAAAATGCAATCACATATATACATACATATATATATTGTCCGAATCACTAACTGAATCGATCTTAGTGAAAGATATAGTACTTATTTATATTTGTTTCATAATATGTTTTTCAGGTAAAGATATAGTATAGAGTAAGGATTTTGAAGTGAAATGGCGAACATAGATATTGAAGGGATTTTGAAGGAGCTTCCAAATGATGGTCGTATCCCGAAAACCAAGATTGTTTGCACCCTTGGTCCAGCATCTCGGTCGGTACCCATGTTGGAGAAGCTTTTAAGAGCAGGGATGAATGTTGCTCGCTTCAATTTCTCACATGGTACACATGAGTATCATCAGGAGACCCTAAACAATCTTAAAATTGCTATGCAGAACACCCAGATTCTCTGTGCTGTCATGCTTGACACAAAGGTCGATTTTCTGCCTTACGATGGTTATTCCTTACATTTTTTTTGGTCTGATAACATGCTATTATAAATACATACTGAAAATATAGTTTGGAAAATGCAAAATAGAGATTCTTTACTCCTAAATCTTCTGATATAAGGGATAATTGCTTGTCTTTTAGAGGGTTGAGTTGGAAGTATTTATGTAATTGCAAAAAATGTAGCAATTTAATCTGCTCATGGAACAATAAAATTTGGATTGTTAACTGATATATCCATCAGCAAATTTATTATGAATCTTACAATTTTCATTTACCTTACGTTTTTAAGTGCTGTAATCTTTTACCAGAATTTCTGCGTTGTACAAAGTGGCTCTTTTACTAAGAACTCCTCGGTTTGGAACCCACATCCCCATGTCATCTTAGAAAGGCATCTCTAGCAAATCTATAGTCTGATTTTGTTGTATGACATCAGATTAATCCTTAAAATTTTTATTCATCTTTCAGGGTCCTGAGATTCGAACTGGTTTCCTTAAGGATGGAAAGCCTATTCAATTAAAGGAAGGACAGGAAATAATAGTTAGTACTGACTATACCATCAAAGGAGATAATGAGATGATCTGCATGAGCTATAAAAAGCTTGCTGTGGACTTAAAGCCTGGGAACACGATATTGTGTGCTGATGGCACTATCACTCTCTCAGTCTTGTCATGTGATCCAGCTGCTGGAACAGTGAGGTGCCGCTGTGAGAACACTGCAATGCTTGGTGAGAGGAAAAATGTCAATCTTCCTGGTGTAATTGTGGATCTTCCTACTCTGACAGAAAAGGATAAGGAAGACATCCTGCAATGGGGTGTGCCTAACAAGATTGATATGATAGCGCTTTCATTCGTGCGGAAGGGCTCGGATCTGGTTAATGTGCGTAAAGTTCTTGGTCCCCATGCAAAGACTATACAATTGATGTCTAAGGTATGATGCCTTCTCATTTTCATTGTTCTTTTATATTTTTCAGCTGCTTTTATATCTTATTCCATAACATAATGTGCAGTTCAGTAGTTGGTACTGTAGCATGTGTGTGTAATACCGTTGTGCATTGTCATTGATTGTGACATTGCTCGTTCTTTCAGTCATTCATCTTGGTTTTCTATTTTGTAAGACAATATGCTTGGGGACCTAATTTAGCATGTATAAATAATGAGGGGCAACTTATTGCAAGGAAAACGTTTTTCTGTAAATGCTTCTATCCACATCATGGACCAATTTATTGAAGTGAAAAGCATTTTTCTACGTAACTCTTTCTATGCTTCTCTCTGCATCATGGATGAACCAAAAATCATCTCAGGTAAGATACGCTATAGGAAGACAATTATCTTAGAAAAGAGGACGTTCTGTTCAGGATGAAGTAGAAGATAGAAGATGCTACGTGAAAGGAATGACCTTGAAGCTAGTGTTAATTGCGAAGTGGCCAAGTAGTTATATATATTAACAATGTTGGCTCTTGTAGTAATTATCTTACTTCTTTTATATTGATATAAAAGATCCATGAATTTTGCATTGATGATGGTCCAACTAATTATGTTGGAAGCCAATTAGTCAAGTAAAATGGTTTTCAAACATTTGTTTCGGGAAGCAAGGTGTATAAATGAGCAAGTTTTATTATTGCCAATGGCTATTCCTTTTCTTTTTCAGGTTTTATTACTATGGTGTAGCCTTAGAAGTTCACCTTTTGATTGTTGATAACTATTTTATTTTTTACCCTTGTATTGGTTTATCTTGGTTTGAACTGTAAACAGACTAAAACAAATTGTTATTTTTACGGTGTGGTTTGACTCCTCAAACCTTTATCTTCCCATTCATTTCGTTTCCCACAACCATTTATTATGGTTCAAGGTGTGAACCTACCAGACAAGATCATTATTCTTTTCAATTCTCACCCCTGGATGATCCTTCTCTATTGCCAGATGTCTCATCTATAATGTGCACGTGCAACTGCAATTGCATGAACATTTAGTATAAGTTCTGTTCTACTGTGTGCCACCTGCTCTGCTTAATAACCAACTTACTATTTTTTTTCGTGTAGTATATTTGCTTATTATTTTGTGTTTTATAAATCCTGTTTATGACTTGGCTCTATTGGTATGGATTTAAAGGTTGAGAACCAGGAGGGAGTTGTTAACTTTGATGAAATCTTGCGGGAGACTGATTCATTCATGGTTGCTCGTGGTGATCTTGGAATGGAAATTCCAGTCGAGAAGATTTTCTTGGCACAGAAAATGATGATTTACAAATGTAATCTTGCTGGAAAACCTGTAGTTACTGCTACTCAGATGCTTGAGTCAATGATCAAGTCCCCTCGTCCAACTCGTGCTGAAGCCACTGATGTAGCTAATGCAGTCCTTGATGGAACCGACTGTGTCATGCTTAGTGGTGAGAGTGCTGCAGGGGCTTACCCAGAAATTGCTGTCAAAATCATGGCTCGGATTTGTATCGAGGCAGAATCATCCCTTGATTATAGCGCTATCTTTAAGGAAATGATAAGGTCAACCCCACTTCCCATGAGTCCATTGGAGAGTCTTGCATCATCTGCAGTCCGAACAGCTAACAAAGCCAAAGCGAAGCTCATTGTTGTTCTCACCCGTGGTGGCACCACAGCCAAGTTGGTTGCCAAGTACAGGCCAGCAGTTCCTATTCTCTCTGTCGTTGTCCCTGTTTTGACAACAGATTCTTTCGACTGGAATTGCAGCGATGAAACCCCTGCGAGGCACAGCCTGGTCTATAGAGGTTTAATTCCTCTACTTGCAGAAGGATCTGCAAAAGCCACTGATGCAGAATCCACTGAGGTGATTCTAGAAGCTGCTTTGAAATCAGCAACAGAGAAAGGACTTTGCAAGCCTGGAGATGCTGTTGTGGCACTTCATCGTATCGGAGCAGCCTCCGTTATCAAAATCTGTATTGTGAAATGAGTTCTCATATGCTGATTGTGATGAGTGGTTTTAGAGTGCAGCGGCGACTGAAATGGACTTGTAATCTTTCTAGTTGTATCTTATTTATCTTTCTTCATGTCATATTTGTCAGGATCTCTCCACAGGAGAGAAGACTTGAGCTTATTGTTTGCACAGCTGTTAAATCGCTGTTAGAGATGCATCTCTGTTTTGCAAGTATAAGAATAAAAGTAGCTTGTTATCTGTAGGTTGTCAGGTGGTTCTCTGTTGCAATTGAGCCTTTAGATTTCTCCTGTTATGTGAATTATGTTCTGACACCTTATATGGTGGTGACCATTATACCAGATTGCCCTTATATCACTCAATCTCTCGTTCTGATGATGAGCTGAAAGAATACAAGATCAATCGATTTTCCAGAGCATTCTGGTAATTATCGCGGTCCCTGCTATCAGGAGCGCCAATTCCAACATAACAAGTTTCCTTGTCGAAAGTAATGTAACCCAAGCCAACAGCTGTGCAAATCCAATTTTTCCAGCACCTGCAAAAATGTTGAGCTATAACCTGTTTCTCATACATCTGCTTTGAAAAACGACCATGCTCCTTACATTGTCGAAATTCCATATGGGACCTGTAACCCGAAGGCTCGTCTTTAGCAAACCTCCACTTCAAATCTGATCTACCAAATTTGCAATTTTTGAGTCCACTCAAGTCTTTTTTTCTATCAAGAAACCATATGTTGATACAACTTGGGCCTAGGAAAGAGGTCGAAGTTCGACACTGAGAGCAAAGGAAACATGCTTAGCAATAGACATCTCTTCAAATGAGTTGGGTTGGTTGGGTCCAACCTTGACCCTAAGCCAGCTTGGCCATACGAGGTCCTTCTCTAGACCTATCCCGGTCGACTCATCTAGGCCAAGTCTGGTTGGACCATGGACCCAACAAGCCTAATTGGGCTCGATCTACAAAGAGGAGAATCTCACTTCTAAATAATGTGAGATTTTTTTCTCTTTGTTAGACTTTTTTCTGTTAAAGAGTTACTCTAGTTCTATATTACTAATTTTCAACTCAATAGAGATGTATTTGTGTATAAATATTTGCATATCCATGATAGCACTAAATGAATATAGATTAAAGAATAATTTATTCTTATGCCTATTTTATATTTAAAATTTAAAATTTTATTTTAATTGAAAAAAATTATTTCTTAATTTTTTTAAATGAACGGGTCAAACCTATCTTAACTCGCTTTAGAACTAGCAGATCAACGGATTTAGACTTGCTCATGTTAATCTAGAGAGGGCATGGGTCCAATTTTTTTGGACGTAGACCTAGCTGTTCCAAGCCGGTTCTTGACCCAAATCAGACAGTAAGAAGTCAACTTAACAATGTGCCTAAGAATGCCATGCAGGTAGCTATGAAGAAGTCCTGATGGAAGAGATTGCCATTACCAAAGCTAAGGTTACGTTTCAAAATAGTTCTTTAGTTAATGTGTCATAATGGATGAGGATTGCAATGAAATCCCGCACTTTTATACATTATGTTCAATATTGTAGGTGCGTCTCCCTGGGAAAAGAAAATTAATATTTTCGTTTTTAAAAAATTATAAAAATACCATTAGAATGAAAAATAATCTTAGTTTTAAACAAGTTAAACTCGTCCTTTTAGTAATTGATCTCACTTGTTCAAGAGACGAGGCTATATGTATTATAGCAATCTCATCTCTTGAAGTGCAGGATCATGTTGACTTCCACAAGTCATAAGATTATCTCTGATCTGTCTCATGGGATCTTTTGGATGTAATCCCAACTCCTAGAGCCTTCCACGAGTTATTAGATCGTCAGGCGTTATTTCTAAGTTGGATGTTCATGCCTCTAATGGCGATTCTGATGCAACATCATCTAGTTGTAAAGAAAAATTATTGTGGCAAATATGTTGCCTTTGTAGGCTAGAAGGGACACAAATTTTCATGAAAGTGGTGTTTCAGTTATGATGAGGATTCTATTTTATTGCAGCTGAAAGAAAGGTTCTCATCTGATGGTGAAATTCTTTATGTAGGGTCCCTTAAGGATGAAGTTGAGGTGCACGAATTGAAAGAAGTCGCTAAAAAATTGTTGGAGGAGTTTAATTGTGTCTCAACATTTTTACCCCGTGATCTGCAAAAAAAGTTTTATTTTTGGCTTTTGCAAACAACAGCTATGACTCTCTTTCCATTATATGCTTCTTATATGCCCATCTATATTTGAGTAGTATCACATATTCTTCTACTTATAGAACTGACATCTTCATTAGTTTTTGTTACATGGGTCTAGAACTTCACTAGGCAGTGATGACACACTCCTCTACTTTCCGACTGGTGAACTGATGTAATCCCCTAATTTTACACAACCTTAGTATGATAATTACCAAAAATATATATAAATCTAAATAACTTTGAGAAAAGGTCGCAAAGATCACATATGATTTTTCACGATTTAAGATTATTAAAATATGAAGACATTTGATTATAGTTAGGAAGATTAGAAACCTTACCAATAAAATTTCAAAATACAAAATGTAACTTTCGTAACCTTAAATAATCAATGGTTGATGATAAATCAATTGTTACAGTAAACTCTAAGATTCTTCTACCTTAAGTTCAAGAATTAGGAAAAGAAAATCTACACTCGTTAATTAATGATACAATGGTTTTAGAGTTATCTCTCATATTTTTAAATCCTAAAGTAGTGCTAAAAAATTTATGATCATCAATAATCAAGATAAATAATCCTTAGATGGTTAAGTATAAGATTTTGTAACATAAGTGGATAACTCCAAAAATAATCTTAGTTAGCCTTAGATTTCAAGTGTAATAGAAGATGATTAATTTTTAAAACCTATTGATTATAAAACGATTGTTTGCAGGTGAATCACTAGAATTGCAAAGTATGTGATAGGATTAACAACAGATCAATATCTAATAATCTAGACCTTGATTAAATATTCGGAGTATGACAACATTCTAGTTCGAAATTCGTGAATCTATGAAGACTAAAATCTTAATTTGACCTTGTAATCCCTAAGTATTTTTCATATTAGTACAATGATTAGAGTGGTATATGTGGAATAGATGGTGAATTAGTGAGCTAACAAAACACCAGCTAGAAATTTTGAGTGATCATGAGCTTGTTTATAATTAAAACCTTAGATGGAAATTTCCTAAGTTGTAAAATATACCAAAGATAAGATTTCGTGCCTTGAGTAAAAAACCTAAGATATAATTAGAAGTAACCCTAGATTTGAAAAACATTAAAAGACAATTTATTTATAGAATCTATTGATTATAAAATAATAACTAGAATATAAACCGCTTGGGTCATAAATACTTAATGGGAATAAAAATTAATCCATTACTAACAATTTAGACTTGAAATAAAGTTTTGGATTGCATCATTATTCTAGTTAGAGAATTATGAATCTATATGGACTAACACCCTAATTTGACCTATTAGACCTGGAAACGCTAATCGCGTAATGTAAAACTTTAAAAATACTCAATCACATAAACTTTAAAATCAAGGTTTGAACTCAAAAATAATCTAAGAATATTGTAGAGGTTTCAGATGAACTTTTAGAAATAAAACCCCTATATAATTGATATACAAACACACGTGTGACTTAATATATGACAAATTAACCTAGATATTTAATTATAAAAGTAATAAACTAAAGTAAATATATGATTTACGGTGAAAATTGATGAAGAATGACCAGCTATTTTTCTTTCAAAACTTTCATCGCCATCTAGAATTGTAAATTGAGCAAGTTGGCTACTAGAAGGTTGATGTGAAATGGACATTTAACAAATTGGAAGCTCCCAAGTAACTTAGATAATAAATGAGCCAAGATGACTCAACTTTGCTTGTTAAGGCTGGCATTTTTCTCCCCATTTTAGTGAAATATATAGAGCAAATTTGGACACTTAATTTACTTGTAGGAAATGGCATTTCACTCTCCATAGCACCATAACACACATATAGATATAGGCACAAATTTTACATGCTAAAAACCAACATTTCTACATCAATTCTTACCGTAATTTCCCATGGAATATTCAAGAATGGACTAGTCAAACAACTTGCTTCTAGTTGCCAAATAAAACATCCCTTAACACCAATAAATATCAACACCAACTTGCCTACTTAAAATTTGGCATTTAAGACTTGTAATGAACAAACAAACAAGGTAATTACTCTTATAAAATCAAACTGTGACCTATTTTCTCTCTATGCCTATAAATAAGTCAAGCTTAATAAAATAGATATCACTTTCTCATCTCTTTCAAAATCGTAAAGCCCCACTTCCCATAAGTCAAGATATACCAAACAAAAAATAATTTTTCCCTCAAAGGCAAACCATACCCCACTATATGAAATAGACCAAAACAAACACATCAAAGCCAATAACCTGAACTACCTTTCTTCCACTATAAGTCCTCAAGAGAAAGTCTTCAACTAGTGCTCAAGGTAAGAAATTTTTAATTAAGTTAGCTAAATCTTGGAACATTTAGAACTCATTTTATTGCTTTTCTAACACTAGGTTCGGTCTACTAAAAGAGGGGAAAGTTTATCACTTTGCTTTCTATACAAACAAGGTAATACTTACTCTATTATCAAGCTTATATTACATCCACATATAGAACGTTAGGAAAAAAATATTGTATGATGGAGTTATTATGAACTTTATATGTTTTGGTTATGTTAGAAGCATAGGATTATCAAATTATACTCTTGTAATATTATTTGATTCATGTTTTGCTTTAGATAGATAATACAATTAGTAGTGAATGTCAAGTAAAAACCAACTTGTACATTAGAAATCTTATATCCTAAATTTTTGTCCATGAAGGAGATGGATCCTACCATGTAGATACTATAAAAAGACTAATCTAATACTTGATAGAATATACATGACATGAATTATGATGTGGAATCTAGCAAGAAGAACCTTAGAAATCTTGTAAGGAATTTCAACCATATATCTATAACATGTGTCCCATCATATGATATAATTAAGGAAATTTGCAAAACATTCTGCACACTCCCTAGCCATGCAGACAGGTCAGGCAGGGAACAAAAGGTTCATCCCTCCCTCCAGTACGTCCGTATAGACCTACAACCCTATTTTCTCTACCTTTCAAACACAACACCAAATCAAACCCTAAAAACTATATCCTACACATCACAGCTTTACATTTGCATTAAAGGAAGTTTAATATAAATTTGATATCTGCCTAACTCCATGAACCTATAAAGATCATAAACAAAAGTAAAAATGAGAAATAGATTAACTAAAACAATTCTAGATACAAAACCCCTGAATATTCGGCCCTATAAGGATTCCTAAGAACAAAATATTTTTAAATATACAATGGAATCTACATAAGTCCATAGACATATTAGAAAGTTGAACAAATGGTTAGTCTATAGAGTATGACCCTATAAATAATAGAAATTTCAACTTACGTAGATAGATAAGGTTGCAAACAAAGTAAAATAATATTAGAAATCACAATATCAAAGTAGACATTAAAGAATGTAAAATATAAATAGATATTAGTTAGAAGTAATGTAATCCCCACAAATATGGATATGAACGTAAAATAGAATTAAGAGAAGAAAAATGAAAATACATAGTAAAAAGTAAATATCAACTACCTTAGGGTGGCCATATTAAAAGACCTATAAAAATAGTAAAACCTTAATAATAAAATTATTAAGCAAAACAAGTCTTAAAAATATTCTATAATAGCTATCGGCATTCATAGAGTAAATAAAATTTATAGATTAATAAAATCCAAGTTAAAATGAATATTATAGGTTTAGTTGAAGATTATATGATAAAAACTAATATCGAAAACTATTTAAACCACTTTTCATTAATAAAATCCATTAATACGAATCTTATATTAAAATTATCAAATAGAAAATTTTATGAGCTTCAAATTTATTATTCATAGGTTAAGTTAAGGAGCATACTCATATATACAAAAGTATGTCGTAGCAGGTATATATAATTAGGGATTTTAGGACAAACTTGATATAATTCGAGTGTATGATGGATAATATGATGATATAGTTTAAAATTAAAAGCTTAAGCCCAAGAACCACTCACATAAGTATAAATATGGATCTTGACATTATAGAATATTAAGTTACAAAGTCTCAATTAATATAAGCCATAGAAATCTTGGTTAATATGATCAAGTTAATTAAACATATAGAAACCTAGATTAAGATCAAGAGAAGCAAAGTGGAAAAAAATTATAACATAGATTTCGGCCGAGTGTTGATCAAAGGACTTAAAATGAATTTAATCACTAAAACTTAATGATAGAGACACAAAACAGAGCAATAAACTTGAAATGAGAATTAATAATACAAAACTAGAATAATAGGCATCATAAAGACACATTTTGAATCCTTAGTATGACATGGTTCAAAATATACAAAATGAATAATTGAAAACCATGTTCAATAGGCTTTTCAATGCCTATTCATACACTAAAAACAGAGTTAAAAGAAATATAATAGGCTTAGTTTACATAGCTAAAACAGACATCTAGAAATTATATGAAGACTTCGCTTATATAAAATGTATTATTATGAATTTCATGACTTTACCAGAAGAATATAACTTTATAAACTTTAAATCTCCTAATTAAGCACATAAAATAGATTATGCTTAATAAAATCTGAACTAAGATATGAAGGAGCACAATTGGAATCATTATATGAATGATAAGTATGATAATAAATATATGTTATCTCATTTCTTAGAGAAAAAGATCAGTTGTTGGAATTTACCAAGGAACACTACAACTAGAGAGCTAAAATGGACAGGGGAGTAATTTTGATGTTATCACATTGTTTGTACTTGTAGTATAGTTGCATATGTAATGATGTATCAAAACCGTATGCATGTAGGGTTGGGTATATGATGTGTTGTTTGGTGTATGTGTGGTTGCCAAAATACTCTATTAAAAGTGAACATTATTCGTATGATAATTAATTTATGAAGCATGTTGAAGCTTGTCTATGAATTGTATGGTCACATAATAGACTGACATAATGTTATACGATCTTTAAATGAAATGGTCATGCATTGCACAAATTTGCATAAAATGCATATTTTAAGTATAAGAGCCTGTTATGTGTTAGTATTTCAATTTTCTAGTAATGCTTAGTATTTCTAAATGAAATTTTCCTATACAATGAAAAGTCACCTTTATTCCCTCAATTCCATAGGAACTACCGACAAACGAAGGACACCGCTCATGGTACCGATATGAAAGGACTAACACTTAGTGGAGTTTCTAAGACTGAAACAGGAATTGGTTAGTAAAATACAATTAAGACAAAGTGAAGATTAATGTGAGTTCTGTTGATATTCCTGCTTGCTTAGTTTCTCCTGGGCAGGTGGGTCACTTAGTCTTGAATTTCCTTTAACCCCGACGAAAGGGCATAAATCTTCATCTTATTTGGATTCCAGGTTATCCAAGCTTGTACTTGTGCATATGATTGATTATCGTATTGCATATGCTTACTAATTATTCTTGTTTACTATTGGTTGATGTGTAGTCTAGTCGGATTATCTCACTGAGTTGTGGTTTCACTCATCCCTAAACAGTTTTTATGCAGGAATAATGCTAGTTGGAATTAGGCTAGGAATGTGTGAAGAATACTTTTCCATCAAACTTTATTGAAGTTAGTAATAAATGTTATAATGAACTTAGAATACAAATTAGATAAATTGTATAAAAAATTGATACTTTGTACATTATAGGTCAAAACCTACTTTTTCTATTATTTGGTAGTAGATATCGATTCTCTACAATCTCGGTAAAATGTGGAAAATCGGATTCCACAATTGAGTTTTAATAATAGTATAATATGTATAATTAATGTATGTGAGATTAATAAATAATTAGTCTTGTAATTTCTAACTTGCAAGACAATTCTCATATTGTGGGTGCGCATGTGGTATGATAACTTCAAGATACTCCTACTAAGCCTCTATTAGGGTCATGATAAGTTTAACTTGCCTATAACTAGGATTATGTTCGTTCCAATGTATTTTTATAATTTTTTTAAAAAAAGTAATATTAATTTCCTTTTCTTACATCTCCCTAATAAATGATAAACCCCAGATAAAAATAGTTTTAATTTTAAAAAATATGCCTTTAATTTAGGTGTGAGCGGGTATGAGGTAGGTAGGGTATGAAGCCTTGCATGTACCTTACCTGTAAGATACATGGTATTAATACTTCTATCTGGTAGCATCTTGTACATATCTTGTACCATTCCTATACCTTGTATCCTATGGAACTTATAATTTTTTTAATGAAACTTTTGATTTTTTTTCCTTTATTAAGTTTCAAATTTATAGTGATAAATATAATTTTAAGTTGCATGTGAAATTACCTTATTTTGCATGTATTTATAATAAACAATTGTGGAAAGTAATTTAAAAAGTAATTTCCTAATATAACAAGTTATGCGATATGGATAATTCATTAATGTGTGAAACTGAAATCTGCAACTTTAGCTAATTGAAGGAAAACAAAAGGGAAAATAGCAAAAACTATAAAAGAATGAATATATTTACAAAAAATTCATTAAAAGATCTGTATTTTAGTTTAATTATCCTTGGATAATGCATAAAATATTTTTTTTGGTTAAGCATTTAAGGGCAATTAAAAGACTGTAGCATTATTAAAAAACTAAATAGTTAAGTCAACAAAGAAGTATCACTATATGAAATAATATTATATTAACAAAAAAATATAAATAAATAGTACTATTTTATTGTTAATATTTTAATATTAATTTATCCAATTTTTATGAGGTGGGTACATGTTTTGGAAAGCCTATACCAATGCCCTACCCTATGGGAATAGGTTCAAAAAATTTTGTATCTACCTACGCACTAACTTTTAATATCCACCCGAAACCTACTTAGTCAAATAGGGTCCAGTGGGTACTCTGTACGACAGGGTCACTCGGTATGCCAGGGTTACTCGTTCACTCCTACTTTAATTTTCAATATTTAACTAGAATTTCATTAGAGCATTTAACCTTTTTTTATGTTTGAGTTTTAAACTTTTACATATGATTATAAATTGCGATTTTCTTTTTTTTTTTAATATGAAATTTTTTTTCATTAGTAAATGACATGTCGTGACACTTTATTAGTCTAAATATTTAATCACTATAATTAATATAATTAAATATAGATAAATTAGTAAAAAAATTTAAAACTTAAGGTATGTTCAATGATTAAGAACCTAATTAGTATTCTTATAGGTGTCATGTTAACTTCTTAAGAACCCCTTCCCACTTTTTACTTTATTTAGACACTATACTCACTCACATTAGTCTCCCCAGGTACCATTCCATACTATAAATATTATATAGTTATCTTTTTTCTATCGTTAAATCTTACATTTGTCAAAATTTTAGAAAAAGAGAACAACTTTTTGAACAACCCCAAAAGGTTGAAGACTTTACTACAACTATGAAGTAAGTAAGAAACTTACAAAGTTAGGTTTTTAGCATATAGAATTTTATCATGGACTTCCTCTGAACATTCTCTTAGATGTGACTATAATTATTGCTTAAAATCAGGGTGTAACGTATGTCTACTAGCCCCACATTTTTCTTTAGTGGTAAAAGAAGATTCCATTAAAAAATAGAAAAAGAAAATATCTGCTTGGAATCCATACAAAATCAATTCATCGCCTATGGGGGCACATCCAAACTATCAATCACCCCCATCATGGTGTTTACATTGTCTGTAAAACAAAAAGCTAAAGAGAAAGAAGAAAAATCAAACACAGCCATGCGAGTAAGATGTTGAAGGATCTCATCTAAGGCTTTCTTTGCAAGACTATCAAGAAGACATTAGCTTCCTTAGGGTATAGCAAATCTTATAGTCCTTTAGGAGCATTAGTTTATCTTTGCATAGAGTCAACAAATTAAGAAAATGGGTGGTAAGGGGGAGGTGATTACTATTTTTTTTTTTTTTTGCTATTATTTAATGGCTGTGAAAGATTCGGATTCAAAGATAACAAAATTTAAACTAGCATTAAGGCTTTTCAAGATCGCTTCCAGGATACTAAGATCTCGGCTTCAAGGGGAAATAAATAGACAATGCGTTTGTATAACCTTGCAATGATTCTCGATTAGGAGTCTTAGAAAACACCTCCAACAGCAGTTGTTGACAACAGAATGTAGCCATTGATCCACTCGATCTTGTTGGGCTTCAAGGCCCAATAATGCTAGCTGGCTTAAAGAAAGCCTATACCCATGATGCCCTAGCCTCTCGAAGTAGCAAAAAGCTCAAGGTCCCATTGGGTTAAACCACACAAGGTCTCCCTAGGGATCTTCACTTTAGAAGAAGCTACTCGAGCCTACTAGTTTGGTTAACTTGCAAGCTCGACCTTACGATCTCATGATCTTCGAACAAAGCAAGCGCTCTAGTTACACTTTGTGATTGGGGGGCACACATCCAGCTCGGCTACACTCTAGGAAGCACAGCTCCTCAACTCGGGTATCTACACCACCTCAAATACTAGGTCAACTGCTGGGAAGAAATCTATCTTGGTATGATCCTAAACACTATAAATACCCCTTTTACCTTGGAGGAAAGGGGAGGAATTTTTTCTTACCTAGTTACTGAGACATTATTCTTACCTACGCACTAATTTCAACATCGGAATGGCTATACTAGGCAACCCCCTGATACCCCTCTAATCGCTTTTGCTGTGTTTGTAGGAGCAATCTCTATTGGTTAAATTTAACTTATGCAACAACAACTTTCCTTTACCTACCAGAGGCTGCTGCATCACAGTTAAATTTAAGCCATTGTTGTAGTAGCTCCTGCTATGTAGGTTATAGGAGGTTGTAACTAGGATTCCTCTTCGAAATAGTCTATAATTTAACCATCTTGGATCTGAAAACTTCTTGCCATTGTTGATAGGGACTAAATAGTGGAGTGAATCCACTTATTCCATTTTAGCCAAATGCCCTTAAGAAAAAAAAGGCAAAAATGTAAGGCTAGGGGGGAAGATAGCTACATTGGTCTTTTGTATATAGTTTGATGTTTCTTTTGATCCATTCTTTGAAGTCTTAGTTGAAGGAGGAGTTAAAGATCGTAGAAGGGTTGGATAGCATCTACCATTGCTTGGTTACTTTGCAGTTCCTAAAAATAAGCTCCATGGCTTTGTCTTCCTCATCATAGAATAGGCATCTAATTTTGATATTGATTCCATAGCTTATTAAGTTTAGTTTAGTTAGAGGAGCATTATGGAGAGCTGTCTAAATAAACATTCGGATTTTTGGGTAGCATAAAGTATTGCAAATCTAGCTCTAATCTTTCCTACCATCTTTAGGTCTTTTATTAAGCTTTGTCCCTAACTTCAAAGTTCTCATTCCCGCTAAACATCTACATCTTAGTAACATGATCTGGATCTTTATTACCATCATCCAAGAAGATATTTCCAAGCTTGTTTTAGAGGGCATTGTCTAAAAGGTATTGGATGGCATCTTCGTTCTAGGTTCCATTACTTGCCTAAGCTTCTCTAAAGGTTACATATAATATATCTCTATTAAAGGGGGCATAGAGTTAGTCTTAATTAAAATCACTTAAATACAATACACATAATTTTAATTTTTATAAAGAAACCACATGTCTTTTATGTGATTTATAAACTTCGTACCATTGCAAAATCACATGTGAGATATGTAAACATTCATAAAAAGCATAAAATCGCATGTTTACAATGATATTTATGTAATAATTTTTATATAATTAATATTAGCATAAATAATTTCATGGTGAATCGATAAACATATAAATATCTCCTTAAAATTAAGTGGAATGTGATTCCCATATGAAGGGCGAGATGCCAATAAAGTGTTTATAGTCAAATATGGATCATGAACCTCCAAAGTCTAATACAACATATTAGTAGCATTAGTTGACCCATTAAGCTTAGGTCTGACTCACATTGATAGGACTTAAAGCCTTACTAGAACGTTTATCCCTTTGGCTTGGAGTATCGACTACCCACTATTGTATCTAGATGGCATCCAATCCAGACCACTTGGCATGATTCCTTTACTTAGGCTTAGTATGGTTGAAACATGGATTAGTGGACTGACTCCATGTTTACAGTAATTGTCATCAACCATCCACTTGCCTATGACCCTTAGGTGTGCTCAACCATTGAGCATCTGCCCACTATAAGTATCCCCTCCTACTTTACTAAAGAGGTAATGTCACATGGACTGTTTTATATTTACTACTTACTCCTATGCTAACATGTTTGCTGACTTACGTAGCATAGTGGCCGTACTGGGCCTAACCCCGACACACTACTAACCTTATCCTATTTTATAACCATAACACACACACACACACACACATGATCTAATCTAGTGATCCTTTTTCTTGGCTCTATTGGTTTCGAGCTAGCAACATTTGAGATCGTTTGTGGAAAACTTGTCCACTGGGGAAGTTTCTCCATCTTAGTTTCCCTTTCGAGTTATTTAACCTCTAATTCTTAAGTTCTTTATCTGACCATGCTACCATGCTTTAAGGGCAAAAAATCACTTCAGGGTCCTAATCCTAGAGGCAATTAGAATTCTGCTTCGAGTCACCATAGTCTGCAAGCATCATGAGGCTCGCATGCGGTTTCTAATGTTTTTTATGCTCTAGATCGTTCTTAGGAATAAGAATTCTTAAGTAACCTCAAAAATATATTGCATCAAATCATTGAATAGAATATTGAGATGATAAATCATAATAAAGAGGTAGAAAAATGTCTTAAAGAATAAGAATTGGGAATTTAAACTTTTCGGCAACAAGTTAGCAGCAGTGAAATTTAGCCATCTCAATTCCTCGTTTTGGCATCTTAATTGTTGCCATAGAAACAATGTCAAAATGGCCCTTCTCAAGCCCGTGGACATCCTAAGTATGGGCTAACCTTTGAAAATTCTCATATTCAGGCATCTCAAGGGTTAAAAATCACTTAGTGCATCGGCTATTTTTAGAAATCACATTGATGACCTTTCCCTTGTTGATTTGCTCATGTATCAAGGCTCATGTATCAAGGCACGCGTTTTGAGGATCTAACCCTAGAAGAAATAGAAAAGGAAATCAAAAGAATGTTTGAAGTCGAAGAAAGTAAGAAAAGTACTCATATAGCAAAAGCGGCACCATTAGCTATCAAGATTCCTCTAGCTCAGTTGGTGATCGAGGAGTTGTTTCCTTTGGCCTTAAAATTGCATACATTTAAGATGTATGATGAAACGACCTAGAAGAGCATTTCCAGTGATACAAAGACCAAATGTTGGTTTTTAGGTTCAATGACACCATTTTTTGTGAAGTGTTTCCAGGAGCATTAGACAAAGTCGTATGTAGTTAGTATCACCAATTATCGATTGTCTTGATCACAAGCTTTGGCAAGTTAGCAATTGCACTCCACTTCACAGTTAGTCGAACCTCTAAGAAGGATATCTCGTCCCGCTTCCTAATAAAATAGAAAAAGTATGAGTCCTTTTGAGACTATGTCACCCAATTCAACTAGGCCATCATAGAAGTTGACAGATTAGACCTCAGTATTGTCGTCTATAGTTGTTGAAATTGCGATTTTACATTTGTATAAGTTTACAATTTTAGGAGGTCTGTTCGAGTTGACTCAAATGTAGAATCATTTTTTTAATCAAAATCTTACAATATCAATCGAGTTCATACATAAAATCGATAGAATTTTACATTTTTAGCCAAGTTTACCAATTTTACCTATTTGAGTCAAATAGATTAAAATTTAAGAAGTGCAATCGTATTTTTACAAGCTCATCAATAATTAAATCGATACATCTTTCTTATTATATTTCTCTTTTGTTTTCACATTTTCTCTCTATACCTTTCCTTCCATCCCTCCAACTTTTCTATTCTACATTTATAGAATTCATTTAAGTGGAATTATAGATGCAAAGCTTACAAGAAAAATATTTATTTCATTTATATAATTACGAATTTAAGATAAATTGAAAAGTTTTACTCTCCTTCAATTCATAATTTTATTCAAGTAAAATATAGAAAAGAACTTAATTTTGACTCTTCTCACATATATATATATATATGTTATATAACGGATTAATAGTTAATATAAAAGAGAATTCAAATTATTTATTTATTTATTTTTACATTCATTATGTATTTCAAGTTTTTTTTTTTTTACAACTTTTGTAAGCATATATATAATTTTTAAAGCTATTTTGCATAGGCTAAAAACTTATATTTTTACATTTTAATTTTATGTCCCGATTCCATGGACCCTCTAACGATTTTACATAAAATTGCGAGTTTGATAACCTTATTCCAAGCATAATCCAATGGGTTCATGGAATGAAAGTTTGTTGCACTCCTTTATTAAGAACAAACCGAAAACCTTGGAAGAGTTGCAAGAACAACCATCTCATTGCCCTAGTCAATAGGGATTGCTTCGTCTTGCAAACCAATGATCACGACCTAATCTCTAGAAGGTTGTACCTTTGGCTCCTGGTAGGGGCAAAGCTATTTTAGCAACAATGCCCTTGTTTTCTTGCTATAACTCAAATCGATTATCTTCCAAAGGTCCCTCAATTGCTTAACTTCTAAGAATAGCTTCTAGTTTAGTCTATAAAGTTCTTGCTTCTCATCTTTCATTTGGCATCTCTTGACTTGTATGGCATCCTCCTAGTCTTTCAATTACTTTTAGAAAGCTCCAACTTTCCTTTCTACAACATGCTTGTCTTTATAATAACATACCACAATGTTGTCCTTAGCCTTCATTTTTTGTTGTAATAGGATGTAATTAACTTTAAGGTTATCTTAGTGCTTGTGGAAGACCTCACACTTATGAAGAAATTATGTGTTAATAAAAAAATAGATGAAGTTAAAAATGGTAGAACCGACACTAAGTGTACTCCAAGTAGTTGCCCTCCATCACATGGGTCCTTAACCTCAAGAACACCCAAATAAGGAGAATAACAGCTAAGAAATACCTTTGGCATCAATTTCCCTCTCTTTCTTCAGAGTACACTTGTGTTAGGATTCTTGGAGACCAAAATTTATTATCGAATACACAACGGAATAAAATTTTATGGAAAATTTGTCAGAATCCAAACAATTTAACAAAATCAATGAGAGATTTAGAACTATTGACCTTTTTTTTTTTTGTGAATCCAAAAATGCAAATGATGGACTAGGTTCTGTTACATTTAAATGTTACCTTTCTGTGAATACGTTTTACTGGTATGCACATAGATGAACTCTTGGAACACGGACATTGGTGTGCTAGCATATTTGATTTCTCAATTTTCATTTTTCTTTTCTCACTGTAATTTTTTTTTTTTTTTTTTTGCTTTGAATGTGTGTATTTAGGGTTTTCATTTTTTTTCTCTCTCAATATATTTGTGTATCACACAAAACGCTAGTAAGTTTATATTGGAATTAAACATGATCTAATATTATTTTGTAAATAATGTCCTTTCCTATTCCTAATAAGTAATTGAGATTCATTATTATCTATTGCATTTTTTTTCAAATAAAATTTTAAAATAAATCTTTTAATTTAAAATAAAACACTATTATTCTATTCTAAATAGGATAATATACTTAAGGCAGTATTCAATAAATTTGGACACTTTCCAAATCCTTAGTGTAAGTTGTGCATCCATATTAGTTCATTCTTTGCGTACGACCCTATAGGTTCATTTAACGTTAACAATGGATTTGAATCTAATTTTTGGCCCACAAGCCATAAGTGACTTCTAACAAGATATTATGACTACCTAAATTAAATGAATGTTATCAATCTGACACAACCTAATCCACAACTTATGTCATAACTCTTTTTTCACACGATATCTATATTGAACATAAGGCATGAATAATGTTACCTTTATATTGTTCAATCTCAACATTTCCCAATTTCTAAGTAGACTGATAAAACAAATGGCATTGATTATACTATCTATTCATTTGAATATGACCATATACTTATCAGTCTCATTTATTGAAGGACCCACAGATCTTTTTCATAATGAAATGAGCAAATCCTATCTTAATCACTTACTTCTCTCTACATGATTCATACTATGCTCAATCATAACTTATATAGTTATCCGATTAAAGGTGACATTTGATTGTGTCAAATTATGATGTTCCTCATGTTGGAATCTATGGTGATTTTAGGTCTAAGAATAATATCATTGTCATTACGAGAATCACTTATGATATTAGTCCAGGATCTCATCGCCGCCGGTCTAGTACTTAGTTCTCTAACATGTACCTATGAGTTTGATTTGTATCTCCATACATAAAATCATCTCATGATTATCAATCCAACTTCATACTAGGCTTAATTCATTATTATTCCCACAACAACGAGCATCTAGGGGCATTTAAAATAATTATACGATTAGTCATAATATCATAAAGTAAATATGTAAATAATATAATAATAAATGTCTCTCTATTAATAAATTATAAGGATAACGATATCAAATGATTGGCCCAAGGAGAAATCACTAACAACTTGAGGGATGAAGTATGAATCCCACTCCAGAAAAAATTTAATGAAGTTTTTTGTGTTAAAAGGATCGACAACAATTGAGGAACACCCCTTCAAAAATACTAACAACTCCTTAGCAGTTTCTTGGTCATTCGGCCTTAACTTTGGTAAATCATACGTCTTAGGCAATTTACCCAATGGCTTTTAAACTCGGGCTCCCAATCAAGCTCCACAAAAAAAAATTTATCCTTCTAATTTTTCATAGAGGATTTTAGACCATTGAACAAGGTCATTTCCCTTTTTTGCTAAATCCCTAACATTTGATAGTGATGAAGAAATGCTACACCAACTAAAGAGTGGGCCTTTTGCATATAAAACACCTTGAAGGCAACCAACTAACAATTGCCACGAATTGAACATTAATCAACTAGGACTCCATTTGAAGTGTGTGAGCACATCCTCTTGGAAATCTGTTAAGGAAAAGCACAATCCAAAGGTTAGGCATTTTGTATAACTTGAAGGCAACCAACAATCGCCATGAATTGAGCATCAATTGACTAAGACTCCATTTGAAGTGTGTCAACACCTCTTCTTGGAAATCTATCGAGGGAAAGCATAATCCAAAGGTTAAGCACTTCGTACACATGTAGAACCTAGTCCCATGCACTAATATAGCATAATCATTTTGATATGCTACAATAATGGCATATTTACTTGAAGTCCTCTCGAAATATTGCTCCATCAAGTCTTGGAAATCATCTTTTAAGATACTTTGTTCTCCATATAATTGGGTTTTGTCCCAATGTTACTCGAAGAGGGTTGATGAAAGATATTCTAAGGATCCCTTTCAATATGTTTTGCAATATAAATATCCTTGGTACACTCTCCATGGTGAGATAAATGCCCTCATTGTTATGAAGGATCTAAAGTAATCATTTACCGAAATCTTGTACTGAGTAGTGAAAATGCACTAAACGGGGGGGGGGGGGGGGGGGGGTGGGAAGGGAAGGATGGGGATGAGTTAAGTATTTGACCTAAATGCACAAACAATTAAATTTTTATTTTTATTTTTTTGCAATAGATTAAATTTAAACTTTAATAGCAGTGGATAACACAATAATAGATAACAGTATAAAATATTGAAGAGATAGGATAGAAAATTTGAGCCCACATTTAACATGAAGTTTGACCCGGTTTCTACTCTCCACGATGCACAAATGCCTCCTACCAATGACTTCACAGTCACTTTATTGATTCAACAACACAAGCTCAAGCTAAGCAGTACACCAATTACAATACTCAGGAAATAAAATATTTCCTTCACTTTTGCAGTGCTCTCTCATGAATTTCCAGGAATATGTGCACAAAACTCAAAAATGATTTTCTCTATTTTACTTAGTATTTAAAAATAATGAACAAGAGAATAGAAATTTAGAGAGAATTCATGGTTTATTTGTTTGCAAAAAAAAAAAAAAAATTCACTTCTTTTGAATCTCTAAAGGAAAGGCATATTTAGTCTTCAAATATTTAAATACCTGTTGAAGATAAAGTCTTAAAATCTCTAAGCATTAAATGCATATAATAGCTCTTTTTTTGCCATATCGGCTCATGTATTTAAATCGTTGCGCCCTAAACTTATTGTGCTTAAATTTTGACCCTCAACTAAGTGTGTGCATGTGGATTTCATCAAACCTTAGATTCAAACTTGCCATGCCCTAATGCTTTCACGCCCTAGTGTTGACCCTTAACTAAAGCTATGCATCTTTAAACTTATCAAGCTTTAAACTTGGCTTGTGGTGTCCCGAAGAGTAGACTCGTTGGGCCCTCAATGTGATCCTCGACCAAGGTTGTACATCTAGAATTTATCTCTACTAAAAACCGGCACAATCTGTAGAGAACAACATAAAAACACACACCACACACACCACACACACACACACACACATTCTAACATATTATTCACTATATTGTTCGACTAATTAAGTGTAGTTTGATACAATTGAATAGTTAATTGTGTAACTAATTATCTCATCAAAATCCACTTTGAACATACAAGTTCAACAATCTCCCTTTTTGATGAGGACAATTATGCACAATTGACTTCTTTTCAATTAAGCACACTCCCCTTCAAATAATCTAAGTTTCAAAGGAGTTTTTTCAAATCTGATTCAAAGACTTGATGCTTAATTCTAGGAAAATGCAAGCTTCACTTAATTCATCAATTTCCTCCTCCTTTTAACTGATAAATTCCATTTCTATCCCCCTTTTGAACCCATCATAAACATACTTCATGCATGTTAATTGTGAATACAACATATCTCCCCCTTTGTACTCATCAATAATAAGAAGATAGACTTAGAATATTTCAAATACTGAGAGATACATAAGTAACATACAAGTTCATAAATTTATGCAAGTTACTATTAGAAAGTTGCAAAATAAGTTTCTTAAGCATGTATAAAAAAATCTAAAACAATTTTCAAATATTCAAATAAGTCCAAAAAGCATCACTGAGCACGTTCAAACAAAAACTACGTTTTAGCAAAAATTTGGTTTGAGCAAGTACACAAATAACATATCACAGATTTTTTTGCAAGCAGAACATATTATAGACATCGCAGAAACATATATAAATCTAATAGCTTCTTTTATTCTTAGATCAAAGCCTAGATCAATTTGTCTCCATGATATATTAGCACTCATTTTGCTTGATCATGCCTAATTCTCTACGTAAAGTGCAAAAACGATCATCACTTAATGGTTTTGTAAAATATCAGTAATTTGATTGTTTGTACCAATAAATTCCAAGTTGATATCTCTATTCAGAATATGATCTTTAATGAAATGATGTCTAATTTCGATAGACTTGGTCCTTGAGTGTTGGATAAGAAGTTTTGCTAAATTTATAGCACTTGTGTTATTGCAACGAATTGGAACATTTTCATGTTTTAAACTATAATCTAACAAAGTTTGGTTCATCTATAAAACTTGTGCATAACAGCTACAGATAGCTATATACTCAGCTTTGATAGTTGAAAATGCAATTGAATTTTGTTTTTTTTGAGTGCCATAATATTAAGGAGTTTCCAAGAAAGTGGCATGTACTGCTTGTACTTTTCTGATTTACTTTGCACCAAGCAAAATTAGCATCAAGTATTCAAATAGATCAAAAGAGGTAAACTTTGGATAACATAAGCTAATTTCAATCGTGCTTGCAAGATACTTGAATATGCATTTTACTGTATTCAAGTGTGATTCTTTAGGGCAATATTGAAACTGTGCACATACACACATCGTGAACATAATATCAAGTGTAGAAGCTATTAGATATAATAAACTACTTATCATGCCTCTATAAATCTTTTCACGAATATTTTTCTCATTTTCATCTTTATCGAGTTTTACATTTGTGTTCATAGGTGTAGGTCTTGTTTTACAATTATCCATTATAATCCTTTTCAACAGATCTTTGGCATATTTTGATTGATTTATGAAGGTTCAATTTTCATATTGTTTTATTTGAAGACCTAGAAAATAATTGAGTTCTCCCATCATGGTCATTTCAAATTCTTTCTTCATGGATTCTACAAATTCATTTATGAGACTCATGTTAGTAGCTTTAAGCATAATGTCATCTACATAGATTTGCACAATCAATGTGTCTAACCTATGATTTTTGATAAATAGAGTTGTATGAATTTTTCCTCTAGAAAATCCTTTGTTTAAAAGGAAGTTACTAAGTTTTCCATATTAAGCTCTAAAAGCTTGCTTGAGACCATAAAAGCATTATTTAATTTGTAAACATGATCGAAAAATCCATTATTTTCAAAACCTGGTGGTTACTCTACATAGACTTTTTTTATAAAACCATTTAAGAAAGCACTTTTAACACCCATTTGAAAAAGAGTAAAATTTTTGAAAGTAGCAAATGCTAAAAGCATTCTAATAACTTCTGTCTAGCAACCGGAGCAATGGTTTCATTAAAATCTATGCCTTCTTCTTGATTATATCATTTAATAACTAATCTAGCTTTATTTTTTGTTATTATTCAGGATTCATCAATCTTGTTTCTATAAACCCGTTTGGTTCAATAACTAGTCTACTATCAGGTCTAGGAACCAATTTCCAAATTTTATTTATTGTGAATTGGTTTTGATTCTTCTTGCATTGCTTGTATTCAAAATTCATATTTTAAAGCTTCTTTTGTATTTTTGGACTCGATCTAAGATAGAAAAACTAGATTACTCATTTTTCTTAAAGATGATCTTGTTTGTACCTTATTAGAAGATTCACCTATTATTAGATCTTTTGGGTGTGATCTTGCATATTTTCATTATTTAGGAAGATAATTGTTAACAGATTCATACACAACATCCTTTTTATGTTCATTATCTTCTTATTATTATTTTCAAGAGAAAGCTTATCCAAATCCGCACAAATAATATCTACATCATCATTTGAACATGAATAAGGCAAAGAATCATCAAAAGCAACATGAATAGATTTTTCTACAACTAATGAACTCTTATTAAATACTCTATATGCTTTACTAGATAAAGAGTAACCAAGAAAAATGCCTTCATCGCTTTTAACATCAAATTTAGTCAATTGTTCTTTTTCGATTGTTTAAGATGTAACTTTTAGTATCAAATGAATGAAAGTAAGAAATGCTAGGTCATTTTCCTTTCCAAAGCTCATAGAGGGTTTTCTTAAGAATTGGTCTTATGAAGACTCTATTTGATATATAATATGCAGTGTTTATTGCGTCAACCCAAAAATATTTTGGTAAATTGTTTTTACACAATATGGTTCTAGCCATTTCAATTAAAGTTCTACTTTTTTTTCAACTACACTATTGTTGTGGAGTTTTAGGTTCTGAAAAATTGTGTTTAATTCCATATTTACTGCATAAAACATCCATTTCATAACCTTCAAATTCTCTCCCATGATCACTTTGAATAGATATAATGTTAAGACCTTTTTTGTTTTGAACTTTCTTATAATATCTAAAAAAGACATGGTTTGTTTCATCTTTATATGCAAGAAAGAAAGTCCATATTTATCTAGTAAAATCATCAACAATAACCAATTTATATTTTTTATCTCTCAAACTTAGAGTTTGAGTAGGGCCAAATAAGTCTATATACAGTAGTTTTAATGGCCTAGAAATGGAAATAGCATCCTTAGACTTAAAAGAAGTCTTAGTTTGCTTTCCTTATTGACATGCTTGACATATTTTGTCATTTTGAAAATTAATTTTTGGTAAACCTTTGACAAGATTATTTTTAACAAGTTTTAAGGTTACATCCATGCTACCATGTTCCAATTTTCTATGCCATAACCAACTATTGTAAGTTTAAGAGTATAAACAAGTTTCATTTGATGATTTGAATTCATCTACATTGATTTTGTAAATATTTCTTTGTTTATACAATTCAATTGTCAATTCTTTCAGTGGAACATTTATTGATAAGAAATATTACTCTAAAACCATTATCACATAATTGACTACACTAAGCAGATTATGTTTTAATCCATTAACTAATAGTATATTTTTAATAATTGAATCTTTATTTATAAGAATATTACCTTCACTAAGAACAGTTGAATTACGATTGTCTCCAAAGATAGCATTTCCTTGATCTTTCAAGTATGAAGATGTGAACTTGAATGCATCTCCAATCATGTGTCTAGAGCAGCTACTGTCTAAGTACCATTTGTTGTTCCCACTTGAAGATTCCTACAAAATAGAGTATTACTTCTTTGGTACCCATTTGAGTTTGGGTCCTTTTTGGTTAAATGGAACAAGGATTTCTCTCATAGGAATCCAAACTAGCTTGCTTTCATGATTCAAATGCATAATTCTTCTTATTACACAATTATGTGCAATATGACCAGGTTTGCCATAGTAATTGCATGTCCTATGAGTGGCTTTGAAAAAACAAGCTCTATGGGACTTGCAGCTACTTTCTCTCTAGTATAGCTAATTCCATATTTATTTGAATCACACCTTTGATTTCTAATAAGTGTGTTCGAATCTTTTTTTCCATTGGCGAACCTAGCTATAGTTGCTTTTGCATCATCAAGCTAGCTTTTAACAAAATATTTTCATTTCTTAGTTCCTCTAGCTCCTTTAAGATTTCATTATTACTATTACTAGCACATGCAACATTATTATTATTTATGGTTTTAATTTCAAGATCAAGTAAGTCATTTTCAATTGTTAATTTTTCATTGATCTTATTCAATTCTTCATTTTAGCTCTTTAGCTTCTTACACTTATTATTCAACTTTTATTTTCTAATTTCAAAATAATTATTTCTTCATGCAGCTTTTCATTTTCTATTTTATTCTCCTTATGCTCAATTCTAAAATTATCCAATTCTTCTTTTACTGCCATCATTAGTGTTTTAAGTATGCTATTCTTTTTCTCTACTTTTATTAACTTACTACATACTTTGTCATACCTTGCACATATTTCATCATAAAAGGGCGAAGATGGAGATTTTACCTCATTACCCATTGCCAGAACACACGTTCTCATTTGAATCACTTGAGTCATTATCACTCCAAGTGGCTATGAGAGCTTCTTTTCTGGATCCTTTGGATACCTTATTGAGTAGTAGACAATACTACTAGATTTGTCTAGGTTTGTGGCATTTGTAGTAAGTTATCATATCCTTCTTCTTGTATCTTGATGAGCTACTGTCATCATCTACTCTCTTTGTCTTGTTGATGGACCGCATGAACTTCTTAAGCTTCTTAGCCACCAAGACAAGTTCCTCATTATCACCACCATCATCATCATCATCATTATTGTTGTTGGAATCATGACCTGTAGCTTTTAGAGTGACGGCCTTCTTGTTTGATTCCTCTCCTTGCTTTTTAATGAGCTTATGTGTTTTGAGTGCTCCAAAGGGGTCTTCTTTGCTTATGGTGCTTAAATCTTATGCTTTTTCAATGGTTGTTCTCTTTGCTTTCCAATCCTTGGGTAGTGACCTGAGAAGTTTAGAATTTATTTCCAAGTTAGTGAAGTTCTTCTAAAGTATACTGAAAAGATTTATAATGTTGATGAATTTATTATGCTTCTTATCAATAGATTCATTTGGAAGTATTTTGAATTTTTTGAAATGTCAACATAAAAGACTTATTTTTGTATCTCTTACTCTTGAAGTTCCTTCATAAGCCTTTTTTAATTCATCTCATTTTTCTTTAGCTGATATACATGTACAAAATTCTGTTGAAATCACTTTCATTTAGTCCATGATGTAATATGTTCATAGCTATTTCATTTAAATCTAATTTATTCCAATATTCTTCATTGTAATCTCTTTCTTCTCTTCCTTCTATAGTTAAAGGCCCATTTTCTATAACATTCCATATTAGTCTATGTTGAGCTGTTAGAAAAATTTTCATTCTATACTTCCAATGTGGGTAGTTATCCTTACATAGAAGTGGTGGTCTATCGATAGCTCACCCCTCTAGAAACTTTAATGCATTTGATGCCATGATCTTTACTTTATATGCAATTAAGCATAGAAAAATGGATAAAAGGCTTTAATACCAAATGAAAATGTAATAAACAATACTCAGTAGGAGGGATGAATGAAGTATTTGACCTAAAATGCACAAACAATTAATTTTTTAATGCAATAAATCAAATTTAAATTTTAATAGCAGTGGATAACAATAGCAGATAACGGTATGAAATATAGAAGAGATAGGGATAGAAAATTTGAGCTCCGATTTAACGTGGAGTTTGCTTATTTCCTACTCTCCACGATCCACAAATGCCTCTAATTGATGGCTTCACAATCACTTTATTGATTCAACAACACACACTCAAGCCGAGTAGTACACCAATTACAATATTCAGGAAATAAATATTTCCTTCACTTTTGCAGTGCTCTCTCATGAATTTATAGGAATATGTGCAGTGCACTCAAAATTGATTTTCTCCCTCTTACTTAATATTTGCAAATAATGAACAAGAGAACAAAAATTTATAGAGAATTCTTGATTTGTTTATTTGCAAAAAAAATCTTTCACTTCTTCTCAATCTCTAAAAGAAGGTGTATTTATAGTTTTCAAACATTTAAATATTTATTAGAGATAATGTCTTAAAATCCCTAAACATTAATGTGCGCAACAACTCTTTTTTTAACCATATTGGCTCATGTATTTAAACTACTCCGCCTTAGAATTATTGCACTCTAAACTTGTCGTGCCTTAATCTTGACTCTCGACAAGTCTACTCATGTGGGCTTCATCGAACCTTGGATTGAAGCTTCTCGTGTTTGAAGTTGTCATGCCCTAGTTTTGACCCTCGACCAAAGTTATGTATCTTTGAACTTATTGAGCTTTAGATTAGAGCTCATTGCGCCTTGAAGAGTGGACTCGTCGGGCCTTCGACGTAACCTGCTACCAATGCTGTGCATCTAGAATTTGTCCATACTAAAAATTTGCACAATCTCTAGAGGCACACACAAACACATAGCACACACGCATACGCGCGTGCGCACACACACACATATTCTAGCATAGTATTCATCATATTGTTCAACTAATTAAGTGTAGTTTAATACAATTGAATAGTTAATCGTGCAGTAATTATCTCATCAAAATTCACTTTGAATATACAAGTTCAACAAACAGCCCTATTTGTAGCCTTCTTTTGGGCAATGGGGATTGAGGTTGAGGTTGTTTTAGGGTGGTAGCCCTCTTTGAAGTACCACTATCGACGAAGTCAATCAGAGTTCGAGAAGAACTACTACAACTCTCATCGACTATTTCGTATTGATGATAATGGAATGACTTGAAAAAGCATTATAAAATGCTAATATGCTTTTAGGATGATTAAAAAGTTGGTGAAATTCCAAAAGAAGAAGATTATGAAAGGAATAACGAATGGTGGAGAAGACGAAATTTATAGAGTACAATGATCTCTTGAACGCCATGATAACGATGGAAAATCTTACCATCGCTAATCATTGGATGCATAGCTATCCTGATCTGATGGCTAGGAATGATAAAACGAAATGACCCACTTCTCACAAAGTACATATGTGACGACCATTCGCAACTGTCGATTTGCTTATGCTCAACCATCATGCATCCGCTCACTTGCTTATACTTGGTTCTCACCCTATGTTAACATGCTTGCTATCCAAAGCATCGGAGTAGCTGTGCCGAGCCCAATCCCATTGCATTACTAACCATGTTTTGTTTTGCAGGCTCAACACACACATACGGATTTAGTCTAGAGATCCTCCTTTGTACCTTTACTGGATTCGAACTAGTGACGCTTAGAAATCATGTTTTTAAAAATAAATTTTGAAATTATGTTTTTAAGATACTGTTTTAAGTATTATAAATGTTATATTATTTTTTTTAAAGTTTGATTTTTGAATTTAAAAAAAAAAATCTTTTCCTTTACAATTGAAGAAAAATATTGTAATTTTTTAAAATAATCTTGTAAGTCCAAAATTTCGAAAAAATTCTAAACTTTATAGCAATTAAAACCATGTCTTATAAATATATTTCATTTTACTAATAAATTATGTCTTTAAGATACGACTTTCAAGTTAGCCCATGCTAAAACATATCATAGAAACACAATTTTTGATAAATAATATTTTAAAAACATCATTTTAGATGCAATGAAGTTCGATTATATTTCAAAAGCTCAAATTTCCATGACATCTTATTGTTTTTATTTTTTCCCCCCTTGAGCTTACACTATTTGTTAATTTGAATAGGAAAATATAAAATTGAAAACTGGGTAAATATTGAAAAAACTTTGGTCAAATGAGAAAAGCGGAACTTATTATTAAAAAAAAAAAAGGAAAAAAGAAAGACGGTAACTCTCCACGTAAAACGACGACGTAAAGAAGAAGGCCATATCTAATGTTCCAAACTAACAAACTTCTTCTTCACCTATTCTTGTCTTAAAACCAACGCTAACCGGAGCGATTCCAAATCCAATCCAACACCATCAAAACCCGAAAATCAACCCGGTACTACAGATGGAAAGCCTGTGGCGAGCCGCCACTCTTCAAGGCCCTAACCCTGAAGACTACGACGGTATCAATTTCTGGTCCGAACCGAACGATCCGGTTGGCTGGCTAAGCAAGGCGATTATATCAAGACCTGGCGTCGGCGTTGGTTCGTTCTCAAGCAAGGCAAACTCTCTGGTTCAAGGACTCTCACGTCACTCGTGTCTCTGTTCCACGTGGCGTCATCCCGGTCGGCAAATGCCTCACGGTCAAAGGCGCCGAAGACGTTCTCAACAAACCTAACGCCTTTGAAGTATCGTTTAATAACGATACTATGTATTTTATAGCCGATACGGAGAAGGAGAAGGAGGATTGGATCAATTCGATCGGGAGATCGATTGTTCAGCATTCAAGGTCTGTAACCGACTCTGAGGTCGTCGATTATGACTCTAAATTCAATCGTTAATGATCGATCGGTGCGGTGAGGGTTTTGTCGGATCTGATTATGGGATTGATTGGTGATTGTGGTTTTGGTTTTGATTCGGGAGGAAGAGCGCAGGTTTTTCAATGTTTACTTTAGTTCTAAGCCTTGTCTGGGTTTTCGATTGAGTCGAATGGATCGGATTAGTGACTTCTGTTAGGTGAAATTCGATTTGATTGGATTTTGGACAAGGTTTGGGTTAAACAAAAAATCGAACTTTATGTCTTTTTGTACATTAGAGTGTGTGCTTTCTTGGTTTAATTAAATATTTAAGTGTAGAGTAGATCGTTGTTGTTATAGTTGTTATGTTTACTTCAAGGTTAAGTACATGTGTTTTCAGGTTTTTACTTGTGAAATGTGAAGTTATGGTTAAGTTGGTTACTCATGTGTAAAAGTGAACATTGTTTTTCAAGTTACACTAGTTTAGATTTTGGTTTTTTTTTTGTGTTGTGTGATGTGTGTGAAAGTGAATTATGCTTTGTTAAAACACATAAGCAAGGGATCTTGATCTTGCATTGCATAATTGCGAGATTGCTTAATCGAAATGGCCTTTGTTTCAATGTTTGTTTTGTTCTCTGGATTGGGAAATGAAAGGAATTCATAATTATCTTATAGCTCTTAACCATGTGTGAGTCACTGCTCCTGGTGTGATAAAAAATAAGGGGGTCGCATAGCAGAAGTGATGAATTGAGGGGGGAGACAGATAGAGAGAGGAGAAAGCGGAAGCTGGGGATTCTGTTAAGAAAACTTAATTCGGTACTTTGAATGAGTACAAACTTTTTATAAATTCTAATTTTTCTGCAGATCTAGTATTCTCGTCCAAATTTGGTATTTTGAGCGAGCACCTACTTTTTATGGGGTATGATATCATGGTGCTTTGACTGAGATCTAGATTGGTGGGGGAGATCTCGGTAAGAAACTTTTAGAAAGTATTCTTTGAATTTCTGTTTCAGAGAACTTATGCTCTTAGCTTCTCTTACCGTTTTAAAGATAATGATGATTAAGCTTGCTAGAACAATAAAAGATGAGACAGTTATTGGTTTACATGGAGGCGATGCTGGTTCTTTCATACCACCACTCAAATTGTTGCTTTAAATAACATAAACAATGATCATATTTCTCAACACCCCTTCAGATGGCACCTGCGTCTTCAAGCTTATTAAATGTAAAATTGAGCTTTTGCAGTAAAGTAACTTTGGAGGTAACTAGGAATTTGACCTGGGAGTGTCATATAAAAGGTCAAGATACTGAAGGATTTTTAAAGAACTTAGAGAGGAAAGGATGATCCCTTCAAATGAGTTGTTTGGGAAAATAAGGGTTCCTATGATTAAACGATAGGCAATGTAGCTGAAATTGCTCCTGTTGATCTATTTTTGGAAACATCCAACTCTAGGAGCTTAGTTATGTTACCTAACTCTTGGGGCAATGGTCCTTTGAAGGAATTCTTACCTGTATTTAAGGGTGACAGTGAGGGGAAGCTCACAATTTTCTTTGGTATTCCCATTATGGTTGTTATTGAAGAGGTGAAATGTTTCAAGTTGATGAGAATTTCCTAGACTAGTTGGCATATGACCTTGTAAATTGTTTTCATTCAAATACATCCTTTTTAATTGACTGATATTCCCAAGAGATGCAGGAATTATCCTCAGATTATGTTTCTGGATAGGTCGGATTCAACTAATGCTTAAAATTTGCCCATAGTTTCAGGGATTTTTCCGATAATGTAGGTCCTGGATATGGTGAAGCATGCCATACTGCTCAAGTTTTCAATGCTGTCAGGAATATTTCCATATATATGGTTTAATCTCAACTGTATCCGCTTAATTGTAGATGAGATATTGGCAAGGGAAGGAGGTAATACTCCTTCATATTTGTTTCTATTGATGTCCAGTGTCTGTAGGTTCAAGCAGCTGGCTAAAGAAGTTAGGAAACTTTGTTCTCCTTTCCTTAGCATTAGTCAGGTGGTTAAAAAAAAAAACCTGGTGAGAATTTTGATGTGGGTGAAAATTGATTTCCACTGATCCATGTACTTCTATTCATCAATTTATGTAAATATTTATCTGCAAACCATATGACAGTGGATTTCATTTCCTTGTTCTTTCTGAGGAATAGGGAAGGGGTCCTCTTCATTTATTTGAATTAGCAAGAACTTTGAAGTTCAAGACTCATGCAGAGAGTAGAGAAGTAGGTGGATAAATATATGCAGCATGCATCTTTGACAAGTTAATTCTAGAGAAGAATGAGAAATATTCTGAATGCAAAATTGTTCCTTATCAGCAATGCACCAATAATACCAACCTTTTGCCAGCACTGGGGCATATCCTTTGACATCATTATTAGAGGATGTCACCCCTGCATTTTGTTTCCCACTTGCCATAGTGTTTCATTCGTGAAGCCAATATAATAAAGGTAGTGTAGTTCTTACAAATTAATCCAGTAGCTTTCTTATGCAGAAGTAATACTACTTTTATTTGATAACCTAATAAGATAGGTTATATAGCTTTTGCATTGCTGAGCTACAAGTCCTTGTTGCCATCCAAACCTATATGCTAATGCAATTTTGTGTTTTGCTGTCAACCCTTGTCAGATTATTGCAGAAACAAGAATGATTTGCTTTGAAGGCATAAATGTGATATTGTTCCTTTATGTATCTGTATAAGATTTAATGTACCACCAATCATGCTTAATGGCCTTGGGAACTTACTTTTAGCTTTGATTCTTTTTTTGGTAAGATTCTGAGCTGAGTTTTGCTGAGATGGCACGTGGGCCTTGATTTTGTGATCTTCCTATGCTATTAAACATTTCCATAAGGTGAAACACTCTTTTATCTTACAAGTTATTTATAACCTGTAAAGTATGTAAATACTATTTTTAAATTCCGTACGGCATTTGAAATTGAAAAAGAGAATGTCAGCATTGCAGAGTAAATGCATATTGTCAAAATTCTGCGGACATCTAGTCCATGAGAAGATGCCTTCTCCATCTTTGGTCAGTGTTCTAGCATTTAAAGGTGTAAAGGTGTATCCATTTAAGCAAGTGATCATGGAGCATCAGTCTTACTGTATTATATAGATCTCTCAACACTTTTCTCTTGTCAGGAGTCAGGACATTCCGTTGCTTTTCTTAAGCCTAGAGCTAAATCGCTGCATCATGAACGAACTGTCCCAATATTTATTTTATACATGTCGAAATGATGGAATAGACTAAATATCTTTTACATGTCCACCAAGTTTGTCAACTTTTGCGGAAATGATCCACTCGATACTCTGCTGAGTAACAAAATTAGCTTCTTCTGCTAAAAGTTTACTACAGTTTGCATCATGAGATGGCAAGTATTTCTGTTTTAAACATTTTATACTTAACCTTGTCTCGTTTAGAGGCATAGAAATATGGTGTGTGGAAAATCTATGATTAGTTTCTATTCGAAGGGCATCATACGGAAAACTGTATACGGAATGTGCATGTCCTTCTGAATGTGTCATAATCTAGGTAGATTGTCGGATAAGGCTGCAAATGAGCTGAGTAGGTAGAGCTTTTAAAGTTTGGGTTCAGCTAATTTATGATTTATCAAGCTCAAGCTTTTTGTTGAGCTTGAAATTTAGGCTCGAGCTCGGCTTCATGAGGCTCGAGCTGAGTCGGTTAGCTTTTTATTAAACTATTAAGCTTTTATTGAGTCTAAAATTTAAGCTTGAGTTTGATTTTGTAGAGTTGTATATTGTATTTATTAGTGTTATTTTCACTAATTAATGTAATTAATATAAAGTAGGTGAAATAAACCAACAGTCACAAGAAGATAAACCAACAGTCGCAATAACTTGTATAGATATCTTATGTATGTACAAACAAATCAATAATAACAAAAATATTTTTTTTCCCTCTTTGTTCTCATGGTATCAGAGCAATTTAAAGCACGAGTGACTTTGCTAACGGAGACAAGATTAAATGGACAATATGGACTATAGAGAACATGTTCTAAAGGTACAGACGGTAAGGTTGTGCACTATCCACAGCTTTAGGTACAACATGGGAACCATTTGCTATAGTAATAGGAGGTAATGGTGAAGATTTCAAGAAATGATAAAATAAGTGGGGATTACTAGAAATATGTTCAGAAGCACCTGAATCAATCACCCATGGACCTAAAGTAGAAGACTGAGTGAGATATGCAACAGAATTACTAGTGTGGGCAAAGGAAGCTAAAGATGAGGATTGTTGTGAAGCTTGATACTGCAAATAATTCAAGATAAGCTCTAGTGAGAAGTAGATTTGGATGTTTGTAGCAGAAGAGATATGATTGGTATTTTGAATGATATTAGCTCATGGAGGACGTCCATGCAACTTGTGATATTTGTCTTTGGTATGACCCCATGATGGCAGTAGGTACACCTAGGTTGTCCTTTACTAATCCTACGTTCGCCACCTTATTCTTCTTTGTTAGCCATGTGACCTTGGGAAGCCATCTGATAAACTATAGTTGAGTTATCCATAGAAGAAAAAACATGTATAGTGCATTAGGAATTGACGACACACGAAGAAGGCAAGAGAAACTTCATCCATAGATGGTATAGTAGGACTGGCCAATATATGATCACGAATTGAAGTAAGATCAGGACCAAGTGTAGCAAGGATGCAGACCATGAAAAATTTCTCTCTGAGTCAAATCATCTTGGAGAGATTGATCGGAGGGAGTAAAGAGTTGTACTCAGCTTTAATGGATGCCATTACCAGAAAAATCAGTAATTGACATACCTGTTTGTCTCAAACTAAGCAGATTAGATATTACTGAGTACAAACGCTGAATATCATTTGTATATATTCTCTTTGCCTAAGTCCAAACATCATAGCAAGTTGAGTAATGACTGTAGATTGGATGAAGAATGGATCGATGGACTGCCACAAAAGACAGTAAAGAGCATCAACTCTCATCCATTGATCCTTATCTTCTTTGGATCTTTTGTTATATCATCCAGTTTGGTGGTCAAATGGTCTTGTAGACCTTGTCATATGCACCATAATTCCACAGCCTTAGACCAAGACATGTAATTAGAAATCCCCATCAATTTTTAGTTGCAATGGCAGGAGATGGAGATAATAAACTTGATAAAGGATTAGTTTTCAAGGAAGAAGAATTATTAGCCATGTTGGATTGAGAATAACCTGGAGAAAGGATAAAAAAAAAGATGAAAAATAGCAACAGTCAGCTGTAGATGGCGGCGGACGGTGATAAGTTGAAGCTAAATGCTGGGATGATGGACCTAGGGAATCTCAGAAAACCGGCGTGTGACACCAAAAGTAGGCGGAAAGGACATGTCGGAAAGAAGATAAAAAACAATGGACGACGGTGGTTGCACGTGGTGGCGTTTCCGGCGGCGAGCTTCTTGGGTTTTGCATCGGAGAAGAGAGAAACACAATGATGTAATCAATTTTGAAATCCAACTCAAAGAGCAAATTCAGATGCAAATAGCCACAGAAAATTAGGTTTGTGTTTAGGGTTTGTGAAAATTAGGGTTTGTGTTCTAAGGTTTGGATTGAGATACTTCTTGGCATAGAAGTTGCTCAATCCAATTCCGATATAGTATTCTCTCAAAGAAAATATGTTTTAAATATACTGGAAGAAACTGGTATGCTTAATTGCAAGCCTATGAATTCTCCTATGGATCTAATGTGAAGTTGTTACCAGGACAGGGGAGCCTTTTATAGGTCCAGGAGATATCATCGTTTGGTGGGAAGACTCAATTATCTTACTATCACTCGACCTGATATATCATTTGCAGTTAGTGTTATCAGTCAGTTTCTCCAATCTCCTTGTACTAGTCATTGGAATGCAGTGATAAGAATTCTTAGATATGTGAAAAGCTTTAGGTAGAGTTCTACTATATGAGGATCATGGTCACTCCAAAGTAATTGGATATTCTGATGTTGATTGGGCATGTTCTTCTCTGATAAACGATCTACTTTTAGGTATTGTATTCTTGTTGGATAACTTGGTATCTTGGAAAATTAAGAAGCAAGATGTTGTCGCTAGGTTAAGTATAGAAGCAGAATATCATGCCATGGCTTTGGCAACTTGTGAATTGATTTGGTTGAAACAATTGCTTAAGGAGCTAAAATTTTGTGGAACTTCACAAATAGAGCTAATTTGTGATAACCATGCTGCATTCATATAGCCTCCAATCTGTATTTCATAAGAAAACTAAGCACATAGATTGATTGTCATTTCATCCAGAAAAGATCTTATTTGGCTGTATCTTCACTAGCTATGTCAATTCAAATGATCAGTTTGCTGATATACTAACTATATCCTTAAAGGGTTCTCGTATTGAATATATTTGGAACATGCTTGGTGCATATGATTTGTATGCTCCAGCTTGAGGGGGAGTGTAGAGTTGTATATTGTATTTATTAGTGTTATTTTCACTAATTAATGTAATTAATATAGAGGTAGGTGAAGATAAACCAACATTCATAAGGAAGATAAACCATAGTCACAATAACTTGTATGTATATCTCTATGTATGTACAAACAGATCAATAATAATAAGAAATATATTTTTTTTCTTTCTTTGTTCTCATATTTATTTAGGTAGCTCGTTTTTTATTTTTAAAACCTAAAATATAATATATAAGTGTTGCTATAAATATATAGATAAATATTTAATAAGAAATTAGTTTTTGTTGTTTAATCATATAGTTATATATGATATATCATGTATAAAATAGTCATAGATCTGTTAATGAGTTATTAATGAGTCTGTTAAATGAGTCTATTTGCGAGCCTAGTTACAATCATAATAAGCTAGTTTATGAGCTTAAATCAAAGTTTGAGTTTGACTTGTTTATCTAGGCTCGAGCTTAGCTCATTTACTAATTGAGCTTGAGTTGAGTGAAGCCTAAAGAGAGCCTGACTTAAGTAGATTGCGAGTAGCAAAAGATTCCATCATTTAATTATTGGGTGTGGCTTCCTTATAGCTCGTGAATCTAATCTTTTTATCGTCTCTCTTGTCTCAGACAGACAGTTGTGCAAAAGAGCAGATCTTCTCAGCATAATCTCCATTATTGTACTGGAGACACCACCGAGGTTTTAACATGACCATTTGACTCATGGTATTAAATTAAGGACAGCTTCCCACATCTTATTCATTGATGCAGTTGTAATAACCATTTCCATGCTGACAATTCACATTCATTACTTGAATAACAATCATCATTACTGAACAGATCACAAATACATTTACAGACATTTTCAAACATGCCCGAATTTACTTTATTCATCCTTAATTGAAACAATTGGAGCAGACAAGATCCATTTTCCGACTCTCATAGCCTCTATGTAATTAGAACTTTCATTTTCTTCTTTTTGTTGAATCAATGATTCCATTAACAACCAAAGGAAGGAATACAAGAGCCAAATGTGGGAAGGTACTAAAAAATAGCTATTCAAGACATATTAGGATAAAATCTGTCAAAATAAAATCAAGCACACATTTGCATCCTCATATAAGGCCAATTACATAATTCAAGACTTGCTTAGCTAAAAAGAATCTAGTTAGGATATTTCCTCTTGAATGGGTAAGGCCACGAGCATGCTAGATGCAATAAACTATTGCTGCAAAAGCTATCTTTCATCTAGGAGTATTTTGACGAGACTATGATGAAGGAGGCTATCAATAGTACCTTGCCAAGAACTTAAAAAGGTTAGGTAGTCAATGGTGACATTATCATAATTCAGGTGCTGCTAGAGTGCTAGCATTGGAAGAATAAGTGTTGGTGAGATATGAGTTGTGAATTGCACAAATAATAAGTTGTGTGAGAGGTGATTCCCTAAAGGTTCAACTCTTTTGAGGTGTATAATTTACCATTATAGGGTAGCCAAAGAATGAAACTATGTCTAGTATAACTTTTTATGTCAAACTATTTTGGATGAAGATACTCGAGGAGCAACTATTATAAGTGTGTTATAGGCACTTCTAATGGAAAAGATGCTTGATGAAGATGGGCACTAAATCATTTTGTTAGCAGCCAATGAACTTGGTGTAATGTGATGAGGAATCTACAGATTGTCTCAAAAGGAAGAATAGGGGAAGACCCACACATTTTTCCCTATTAGTGCAAGTCAAGAAGAAGAGATTTCCCTAGAGTTGTAGTGCAAGTCGAGAGGCCCCTGTGAGGTAAAAAATTGACTATGAGGAGATGAATAGACCATTTCCAACCTTTCTAAAATAGATAAGGCAATAAGAAGCTTGCAACTTGAGGAGTTTTTATTAGGACAATGAACAAGAAGAATGATTCATGATAGACCAAAAACTTCTCCCTTTGAGAAAAATAAAGTGAATGCTATCAACTCAAAATGCCTTGAAAACTGCCCTTACATACATGCCAAACGTGCCTCAGCTGCACCACCTTGTGCTACAACAATGGCTTGGGCATACCACACTTCTCATTTTCAGATTTGGATACAATATGTTTTATGGGCGGAGGTCTTTTTTTTTTTTTTTTAAGAGCCGAAATGGGTAACATCATAGCATAATCCTATTAGTTGCAGGAGGTCCAATTAAGCTGGGCACATAACCAATGGGCTTTAATCTTGCTAAAATCTCACCAGTTTTAAGTTTTTAAATATATCTTCTCAGCTAAAGGATGAGAGTCGTCTCCAGCTAGAAAATTGTGGATATTACTGTTGTACTTGTACGCCGTGGAGCTACAACCGGGTTCCTTCTTTATCCCATGTTGTCGCATTTGTTTCCTTAGCCGTGAAGCGGGATCGCATTTTGGAAAAAAGTGAATACCGGAAACGCCATGGAAGAGAGATGCTGGATGACATTTATAAACTTGAGATGAATATGGAAGTTATGAACAGGAGGTTGTAGAAGATAAATTTTCTATTTATTTCTTTAAATTACTTAGCCTTATAATATTATTCTTTTGCCTTTTTTATTTTTTTTTTTTCTTTCTTTTTAATCTTTATAAAATATTAGAGCAAATGTTGACAAAAAAATATAAGGAATATTAGTGAGTTATTAGTTCAGTCCTTTTCACATTAGTTAAATATTAGTGAAGATACTCAAATTATATATAAAAAGTTTTTAAGTAATTTTAAACAATCATTCCATTCATACCATTTATAATGAAAATAAAAAATGTTTTTGAATTATTTTGGAAGATTTTCCTTCTCTCGTATTGAGGAATTCTTTTATCGAGACCGTTGATGGGTAAATAAATGTAGACAGAATGCTCCTCACACCTGGCTCAATTCAACCAGTATATGGAATGGCCAATTAATTCTTTTACCGATCCCTCCAATGGTGTCTCTTTGGATGTTCAGTTTTTTATTTATATTTGTATCTGTATTGAAATAATATATATAAATATGTTTGATTTGTATTTATATTTTATCTATATTTGATTTATTTTATTTTTTATGAAAATTACTAATTTTTTTATTTATAATTATTTCTTGATAAATAATTTATTATAAAAAAATTAAAAAAAATATATTTATGTCTAAAAAAAAAAAAAAAGCTAACCAAACACACATGTAATTGGTCGTCCCTATGTCTTGTCTCAATATAGCTGGTTCGACTAATAAGGCTCCACAAACTAGTTACTGCAGTGGTAATCGTTACTGTTTTCTATATACTCATCCATGATTTTAAGGGACTTCTGTGGACATATTGCCCCTGCTATGTCATTTTGCTTATATTATATCGTGAATGCGTTACACATTGACCTATTATTATTTTGTAGATTCATTGATGTGGAGATCCAGATCCAAATGATTGTGTAACTAGCCTTTGTTGCTTTATTTATATTATATCTTGAATATCATATTAACTCAACTATTTGAGTGATTGCACTAAATCACCTTATTACTTACCGACCTGTCATTATTTTATAAATCCATTGATATGGAGATCCAAATTCAAATTACTGCATAACTAGCTGCTTACAGAATCTATCTTACATACAGGAAAGGATTGTTGTGAATTGAACTACTATTTTCATATTAATTGAATTATGGGTATGACAGCTATAAATCAAGGTTGGTCACACCCATGATTTAGAAAAGTCTTCTATACACAATAGTCTTATTTAATCATGTATTATATTGAGATCACCTATTGCATTTCTAGGTAAAAGCACCGGGAAGGTTGCCTTCTCCTAGCAAGCTTATTCCTTGTCCAATGACATTTTAATGGCATGTTTGGTATATAGAAATGGACTAGAATGGAATTGTGATTCCGGCTTTCATTCTCTTTCTTGATGTTTGAAAACATTTTTAAAAGTCAGAATCGCGATTCCTTAGAATCGATAGTTCCGGCTTTGAAAGGGAATTCAATTTCGCCTTCTCGAAGGCGAAATCGTAATTCCATCCCACTATTATTAATTATATGTAATATAATTACTTTTTTATTCTATCATATGTTCATATTTTACATTTACTACTGAGGACATTCTCAACAATTATACTTTTTAGCCATTCTATTCCATGTAATCTTTCAAACATAGGAATGAATTTGATATTCCTAAACTCAATTCATTCCAATCCAATCCATTCCATTCCAAATTATTTCTGCATACCAAACGTGACATAAGAACTTATGATAAACATGGTAAAAGCATGATTGACCGAGTTTAAGTGAAGGAAGAGAGAATTTTCTATTATAATATAATGGAATCGTTTCAATTCGTTTGAGTGCTCAGATCAAAATACGAATTAATATATTAGATGTAAATAAATTAAACCGAAGAAAAAAAAAAAGAAAATCGAATCTCTAGTGTGGTTTTGTTTAATCCAGTTTAGTTCACGACAAAACCAATTTTCTTTTCTTTCTTTTTTCTTCCCCTTATGCCTAATGTTTACAAAATAGATAAGAAGTTACTTTATTTATTCTAATAAAATGTATATTGAGAAGTTTTTTCTAAAGGGCTAAAATGGATTTATAATATTTTAGGCTTTAAACCTAACAATAACTTAAACTAGACTTATTGATCTAATGACAGAGTTTAAGGAATTAAATTTATAACTTAGATAACTAAGAAAGATGTGATATAATAAGGTTGATGCATCTGCCATTGAACCACCTTATTTGCCATCAACATTTCTCAAGGGTTTATGCGCTTAAAAAATTCACTACAAATTTGAATATACGAGTTCATAAAAAAATTCCATTAAAGGAAAGACTTGTTTTAATTGTTGACTATATAATATGTAGATTATATATATAACTTAAACACTATAACCATATATGTAATAAATATATAATATATATGATTTCTAATGAACGATTTAACTATGAGCTTTCTAAACTTAGATGGACCTGTTTAAGGTCCTGTGCATGCTAAGGTAATTGTTTTAAATTTTAATTGGATCCATCTGGATCGGATGAGTAGAATGTAGATGAAAAACATCTTATGAAGAGAGTAAAATATAGGATGGAAGTTTTTTAACTTTTGTCTATTTTCATTTTTTTCCCAAAATCCAAAAGAAAGTTAAGGAAAAGATAAATAATGTTTTAAAATTACTTTTCACTCCACGATAAACAAAATACAGAAATATTAGTGAAATACTAATTCCATTTCTCTTCTTATTTTTCCACTTCCTTCTTAAATTACTAAATATGAATATATTCAATACATTTTCATTTTTATTCATTTTCTTTTCCACTATTTTCTTTTGACTCGTTTTTCCAGCTTTCTATATTTTATAAATTTGCCAAAGATAGCGTAAGGCCAGTTTCAGAAGTTTCCGATATGGCTCCTATGAGTGGAAGCGATCCGACACGGTGAAAAATGGAAAATTACCTTACAATTGGCCGTACTGTGGAACTAAAGCATTAGTGGAATCGACCTACAAAGTCAGTGAAATTCAGTGTCCACATGGAATTAGACCCCCATGTCCTGAGGACGAATCCGCCCAAAATTCGGCAGATCTTACCGATCGATCATTTGTGAGATGAACTTAACCTTAAATCAACACAGTCGACCCTAACGTAAAAGTTGAAAAAAAAAAAAAAACATTTTTTTCAACTAAGAAAGCTCATTAGCTAGCAAAATCCTATCATCCCATTATTAATTTATGTGGAATTGATCTCATCATTATCCAACTATTCACATAATATCCAATTATGATTGAATTATCTAAATAGTATAATATTTCAATTATTATTTTATTTTATCTCTTAAATAGTTGACTGGACGGTCTTAAAACCGTAAAAGTTTCTTATTCTAATATTAAAAAAAGGCATAAAAGTTTTTTTTTTTTTTTTAACTTGTCCAAATAACCAATGATGTCTGTTCTTATTTTATAAAAATTACTAAAATAGGCACTTTCTTCCAATTTCTTTGAAAAGAAAGAAAGAATGAAATCAAATGAATGAAGTAATAAATCTGTTTTTTATATTTTAAATACATTCGGAGAGCTTCTACGATCCTATCAATAGGACTGTTCATCAATTATTCAACCGTTAAAATAAATATAATAATTGAAATATTAATTATTTTAATTTTAATAGTTCGATCATTATTAGATATGGTATGAGTTGTTGGATAATAAAAGAATCGGTGCAGTTAAAATTAATAATGAGACCATAGAATTTCCCATTTATACGAGAATGAAATGAGTTTATAATAGGATTTATAAAAATATTGATCCAAAAAGTCGCAATTCTAGTTTATAATGAGAATCCTTCCAAACATGAGGAGGGAATTTGATTCTGGCCTAATCTGTTGGTACTATTAAAACCTATACCATAATCACTAATCAATCATCACGATCAGATCTTAATAGCTCCAACAATTGAATTTAATGCTATAATTGCCAATAACCTTCTAGTCAATAGCATTGTGAGTCAACACCATAATCACCATTTTTTTTTAATTAACCGAAAAAAAAAGCATTGAGAGTCTGACTAATTTTTCAAGTAAGATAAACCACATTAAAATTCCACTGTCCCACTGTAGTGAAAAAAATGTTATAATTGCTAATCACGAAATTGGTGATGACCCAAATATTGAACAATTATTAAGAATGATAAATTTTGGAAGCCATCTCTGTTTCATGAAATATTGAATTTTGAATTGATGGATTTTTATTTATATCATATCAGTATTAATTCGGTATCAGTTTAGTATCGGTTTGGTTTGATAAATTTATGAGCATAATTGTCAGTTTTTCATTGATATCATTTTTGTATCAGTTTAGTATTAATTTAGTTAAAAACGATACTAAAATGATACCTAAATGCCAATTCAATTAGTTTTTTATTGATTTCATATTGGTATCAATTCAGTTTGAAAACGATACCAAAATGATATTTAAACCACAATCCAAACAGGTATAGGAAATATTATTAAGAAAAAAGTTTTACTTTTACATCAACAAAAAACAGTTTAATTTTCTTTTGTTTTCCCTTTCATTTTTTAAAAGTTCTTTCCTGCGGCTCCTAGCAGAATTGGAGAAAAACAATTTTGGAGGGAAAGAGTCTATTGCACGCTGCCTTCGTCTGGATTCGTTTCCTTGGCATCTCCTCTTCCTTCCTCCCTCCCTCCCTCTCTCTCTCTTGGTGGTTTCAGATCGAATCTTCGACGCTTGGTTTTCTTTCTCTTTCTGATGCATTCTTTCCCCTCAGGTACATTTATCTTAGTTATCGATCCAGTTGCTGTACCTTCTGTTATCAGAACTAATCACTATCAATCCTTTGATTTCGAAGAATTCTCTGTTTACTTTTTATTACTTGCTTGCTTATTTATACTCCATTCAATTCGTCATATCTTAAGCAATTAATCAAACAGATAGGCTCTAAGAAATTCAATTTCCTTGAATTTTGCGTATTTTTACCATGTTAAAGTCTTGTTTTTATCGTACGTTAACTGAGCATCTACGTTGAGCATTGTGTTATTTAGGTTGTCAAAAATTGAGGTTTTTGCCATTTTTAATATATTTAATGCTATTATTGTCGGGTTTGATTTGTCGAATGTATTCATCTTAACTACTTTCAAACTCGGGAGGACAGGATTGAACATCTAAGATGGAGAGAAAGCATTCAACTTAATAGTGGATTCGTCAATGGAACCAACCAGCTCATCATCACACAGTTAAAATAATTATAGAAGTTACTGTGTTAAGTATTTTAACATCCAATCATAGTTGGGTATCACCTTGAATCATAAATACTTACTTAGTCTTCTGAAAAGAGCGAGTTGACAGCAGAATTTTTTTGATTTTAAGCAGTGACACAACTGGACATGAAGAAGCCAATTTATGAATCTAAAGTGACATGGTTTGCATATTGACCTTGGCCATTCTAGATATTTGCATTCAAAGTGGCAAAAGAAAATGAACCTGATGAAGGCTTTGCCTTTCGTTCTGTTGCTTTGTCTTCCAACGGTAGTATCTCTGCTCGATCGATCTCCCATGATCCATGCAACTCCATGTCCAACCTGAAGTCCGCTTTGCTCAGATCTGATCAGATGACAGTAGTTATTAATGGTTATTCAGAAACTCGCATTCCGGTCCTCCAATCAATAGCAACTGCGTATTCTACCTCCCCATTTGTACATTCAGTGCTAGTCCTCTGGGGAAACCCCAACACTCATCCCCAAATCCTCTCCCAACTGGCAAATAACCTCACATCATTCACCTCATCCTTTGGCACATCTACTATTACCTTGATTCGAGAGTCATCAAGCAGTCTTAATGCCAGGTTTCTTCCTCGAAAGCAGATGAAAACTCAAGCCATCTTGATATGTGATGATGATGTAGATGTGGATCGAAAGTCTGTTGAATTTGCATTTAAGGTATGGGCTTCAAATCCTGAGCGTGTGGTTGGGTTGTTTGCAAGATCGCATGATCTTGACTTTCAGCAGAAGGAGTGGATGTACACAGTACATCCAGATAAATATTCAATGGTCCTCACTAAGTTTATGATACTGAAGTGGGAGTACCTGTTGAAGTACAGCTGCAGTGGTGGGGAACCATGGGAAAGATGAGAGAAATCGTGGACCAAATGCATAATTGTGAGGATATACTCATGAATTTTGTGGTGTCTGATGTGACAAATGTTGGACCAATTTTGGTTGGGGCAGAGAGGGCAAGGGACTATGGGGATGCTCGGAATGATGAAAGAAGAGTGGAAGCAAGAGATGCAGGATTAAGTAGCACAGAGAGAGGAAAAGGGGATCATGGAGAGAGGGGGGGTTCCATAGAATTCTGGGAGAATGCCATTGAGATACAACTATGGTAAACTCGTCAATTCAGTTGGGGAGCAGGGCCTTTGTGAGAAAGCTGGGAAACTTGTCTTTTGTGATCAATCTGTTAGTGGAAGTAATTGAAAACGTCCAAGATTCATGCTGTTTTTGTTGAAATTTCAGTCATAAAGGCTTGTTACTATTGGCTGTCTCTTAACTTTTAGCATAACAAAGTGTGGCAGCATATGCTTTTATCAAGTTTAACCCCACTTTTTCAGAAGTTTTGAGAAGTCCCACCTGTTCCTCATGAGACATTGTAAGCAATAGCTTGTCAGGTATTCAGTGAAGATCATATAGACTCCGTTTTCTTGCTTGCTACCTTCTTCACAGCTCTTCCTTCACCTGCAATTAACAACTTTTCTCTGAAGTTAGTAATGTTGAATCTAGTTTTCAACTAACATCACTGATATGTTGACAGATGTAGAGTCAGAGCTTAGAGTGGAGATCCTTTTAAAAAGATCTCATTGAAATTTTGTCAGTAAAGTTGTAGATAATGCTGCTTTGGTTGTTTGAACCAACCATCAAGTCTTCATATTTACTCATTCCAGAGCTATTCATGTGGAAAAAGATACTCTTGACAAGACTTATTATGACATGCTCAGCGGTTAAATTCTTTGGTGGACTCACCCCAAACTTACCTTAGATACAATAATTTGGCTTGCATCAAGGCAAAATAACACACTACTTAGTTGTCTTTGCAAAGATGATGAAACTATCCCTGCTGGTTTCCTATTTGAGAGTTTCTCTTCACGTTTATTTCCATCTGATGCTGACCTTATTATATGTTGAACTCTGAGGGTGCTACGAAATGTCATTTTGAAAGATTGGAGGAGCTATTCTTGTAATCCTATCCTCTGTTGTTGTCCTGGTTCTGAGAAGCAGCAGTTGCTGTAAAGTTCTGGATCGCCATCCAAGAATACATTAGCTCTATTTAAATGATCTTTCATAATTTCTTTAGCAACTCTTGCTGTTCAGTTCCCATCTTGTCATGTAGAGATCGCGAATGCTTCATCCCATTCTGAAGCTGAGTTGCTATTCTGATTTGGGAAGGTAATTAAGCCTTTGTGGAATCCAAGAAGGAGAAGACATGCAGTGAATCTCACCTGCTAGAAGCGCCCAAAATTTGGTTGGGAAAAGGCAGCAGAACAATGAGTAACAATGAGTCTCAGGAGAATCTTGGCATATGTAGCAACATTGGAGGAAACAATATCCCTGGCAAGAGGCTTGTCCAATGTCAATAATTTCTTCCGAAGTGCCAAACATAGGATCGCTTTAGAAACACGGTTGAAGAAATGCAAGCTGTGTGTGGTTTTAGAAACAAGGGGCAACCAAAGCAGACTTGTATCTTTCTACTTATGCCACTATGATCTTCATTCATGTGATGTTTTTGGGGTTCTCCATGAGCACTCTGAGAAACATGGAAAGATACATTGAAGGATCTAAGTTTTGTCTTTTTTTTTTTCCTCTTCTTTTTTTTCAATATAGACTTATTATTTTATTTATTTTATTATTATTATTTTTTCATTTTCAAGACCCAAGCTTTATAAAAGGAGTCAAATAAAGAACCTATGTTACCCGTTACTTACAAGTGCGATAAAGTCAAATCCAGAAACGAACAAACTTAAAATTGGAAAAAGAAAGATGATAAAAATATAGTTCTTGTATGAGAAACGTAAGTCCTTCATTGCTTTATAGTTTGTTTCATTTTAAGATTTGTGTTTATATATTTTCCAATTAAGGATTTGACTTTGGTGATAATTATAAGAGGTTTAAAGATAAGGGGTGCTTAAGCATTGAGGGAAGAACATAGGAATGCAAGAACAACCAGTAACTAAACCAATACAGGATGTGCTTATTACATTTGAGTGTAATATTGTTTTCATGAGGTGGGATGAAATTTATCGAACATTCAAATTTGGGATGTAATATATATATATATGGATGTAGTTGTAAAGTTTGCAATTGTATAGATTCACTAAAATCATATGCATCTGATGGAATTATAAGCTCGTGCATCTCAATGTATACTTGTCTGTCCCCTAGGATTAGTTCTCTTGTCTCTGAAGTTGATGCATTGGCTATTTTAAGCTCCTTATGGCTTATGTGATCAACTTATTTCTTAAAAGGACAATGATGATAGGAGTAACTATACTTCTTCTAACTTTTTATTTATATATTTTTAGATTCCTAAAAAGGTCGAACGGGTCTCCAGTACAATAGTTTTTTATTCTGTCTGTAAATGCATGGTAATTTATGGTATTGGCTTTTCTAGGATATTCCCAAAGACTGATTTTTCCTCTTATACTAGCTGGTAAGGTAAATATGGCCAAAGCACTTGAAAGATCAAGGTGAGAAATAATCAAATAGTAGATGTAGCTTGTTAAAAGTATCTCCCGATCGATTCGGTTGTCTCGACCGATCCAGTCTGGTCTAGTCAAATTTAGTCTAAAAATTGGTTTGTTGGATTGAGGAGACTTGATTGATCCATCTAGTCCAATCTGGTTTCTATTGGGACCAGAGAAATTATCGATTTTTATCTATTTTATCATAAAACACACATATTTACTAAAACAAAATAAATAAATAGATAAATTTAAGGAAAACAAAAGTTATATTATAAGACATTTTTAAGTTTCAAATTTTAAAAAGGATAAATAATTTGATTACTTTATAGATGAAATACGTATTATATTTTATAATTTCAATTCAATCCCAATTTGATTTCATCCCAGCTTGACTCTCTCGACCTTTGATTCCTTCTCTTTCTAAGTTGCCTGTTTGGATTGTCAGATTTTTGTTAGTATCATATCTATATAGGATCAATATTTATAACTTATCTATATCATATCGATGTCGTTCAGCATCGGTTTAGTTTGGTCTGTTTATGAGTAAAACTGTTAGTTTTTTATGAGTATCGGTTTTTTGACAAATATCAGTTTGAAAACAATATCAAAATGATACTAGAATGATGAAATAAACAGTAAGAACATTGCTATTTGCTCCTAGCTATTATGGCTTTGTTATTAAAAGCTTTTATGTCTTCATTGTGTGTGATAATAATACGAAAATATTCTCTTAATTTATACTATCTTAATTTACATTAATCTATTTTTAGATGCTACCACTCGTAATTAATTCTTAAATTATAAGAATGTATATGATGTTATGATATAGTTAAAAAATATAAAAATTTTAATTATTGATTTAAGAATTGGTAAAAATTAAGTTGATGAAGATGGTGGGGATTTCTTCCATATACCGACACATATTTCAACATGTGAGAGATGCCATCTACGTGTGTCGTCAATGGGGGTTGGATATTTCACTAGCATGATTCCGAATTAAAAAAAAAAAAAACAAAAAAGAAAGAAAAAACAAAGCACAGACCAGGCCGGTTCGATTTGACAAATAAACTTCACCCGTTTGTCCTTATTTTTACCTTTTTTCCCAGACACACGAATTAATATAGAATCATGCAAATCAAGCTCCAAACTTGTTCTGGAAAAGAATTAATTAATTAAATAATTCCACGCCCAAATCCCTTTTGCGGCTAATAGCAATTTTTTTTTTCCTAAAGTGAAAAAAAATTACCGGAGTCGTAAGGAAGTGAGTTAAAAATTTGTTTTAGGAGTTTGGTGTTCATCATGTGTGTCTCCTTGGGTCTCACATCTTGATTGATTTTTGAGAAGACTCAATTTAGTGACACATGGAGAGATGTAATTGGAAAGATGTGTAGAAGAAGGCGCAAGCAAATTTTGGTAGCTCTCAAGTGCATTTCATAGCAAGTTGAATGCTTTGTGTTCAAGAACTTGATCTCACCAGCACAACAATGTTCCTTTGGTTGAAATAAGGAGAAAGGACATTTTAGATAGATATTGGAAACTTATTCTCACTCATTAGGTAACTTTGGAGATTGACGGATGAGTAAACTTAAATGATGCCCTTTGAAACATTTTAGAGATAAACAAACAAGATGCATGCAGGCTTAGGAAATAATCTTCTTGTGCTTTAATGGATATGTAATTACTTAAGGGTTTCTTGTAACTTAGAGTTTAATTGTGTCTTTGTATGTGTGAGCTAATCTAAAAAGATTAAAATGAACAAACTAGTCCAGTCTGGGTAAATCCAATTTTCATCCTACCGAGTAAATCTCTCAAATATTCTCTTGGGTTTGAACCTTTGTTCTTTCACTAGTCCAAAAATCATTTTACATAACAACAACTTAATCTAAATCCCAATATTTGCTCAAATGACTCCCTTACGAAACTATAGATGGTATTAACAGAACAAAAAAAAAAAAAAAAAAAAAAAACCTTTTTGGCCATCTACCTTTTGTACAATTTTTACAAGGAAGTTTTTTATTGCATCTGCTTCACTTGGAATCAATGATAATAAACTAATATAAGCTCTCTTTTTTTCTTTCTATTTTTTTTAAAATTAGGGAAGGTTTATTTTTTAGTTTCTTATGTTTTTTCCCTAAATATGAATCACATTCATATTTTTCTTGGTTAAAACTCACCATGGCTTCATGGTTTTAGGTTTTTCCTTTTAATCTTATTAGAGGAATCAAATGAACCAGCATTTAAAAGCTCGAGTTTAGCTTGTTTAAAAATTATCAAACTTAAATTTGATTAGCTTTTACGAGTTTAAAAATTTAGATTCACCTCAGCTTGTTTAAAATAAGCAAGCATTATTGCAAGCTTAGCTCTGTTTGTTTACAAATTGCACTAGAGCACAATTGGGTTTTTTATCGAGTTCAAGGTCGATCATTTCATTTAAGTTTTTCATATTTTATTTTTCCTCGAACTAAATTAATAAATAGAAGTAGCGGAAATAATGCATTCATGTATATTTAAATAGAAAATAGTTTTTTTCTTAGATTTAATTATTATAAGTCTGCTAGTGAACTTATTCATGAGCTTGCCCACAAGCCTGTTCTGTCTCTTTTTAAACCTAAACGAATCTATTTATGAACCTAAATTGAAGTTCAAGCTTGACTCATTTAGATGAATGAGCTTTATCATTAGCTTTGGTATGTAGCCTTATTTATTTGTATCTATTCAATATTTAATCTATATTTGTTTGATATATGATATTTTAAAGATTATCCGATGCAAATCTAGTCTGTATAATATATATCATATCATAATCACGAGGAAATTTTGATTGGTGAATGATAGTTAGAAGATAATATTCATGTGTTTTTATGAAAAAATGTGTATATATATATTCATATGAAAAAATTTTACTTATTTTAACTAAAGAAAGAAAATGGTAATAAACGTAATTTTATAGAAATTTACTAAGTATTCAAATTTATGTTAAGGATATATGCATTTTATTTTAATAAGTATTTCATTTGAAAAATGGTAAAATAGATAATTGTTCGTTTGATTTTCCTATTGTAAATAAAATGCCTTAGAAAATATTTTAAAATCAGGGACATTAGAGTAATTTCAATACTCTAAATGTCCTTTTCATAAAGAACCTTTAAACCTAAATATCTTTATTATAGACAGATTTTCGGTAGTAGAAATATTAATCTATTGGACTGTCGTTCTTCATTAATTGGGATTAACAAGTAGAGGTCTCTATGAGGCGTTTCCTACCCGTGACGTACCCCAAACCAAATTGATGGGTCTTAGACTCGGACCTTAACCTGGCCTATCAAGCCGAGTTTGAATAATTTTTGGACTTAACTAGATCCACATTTGTGAATCGGTTTGGCTGCCTAAAAAGTGAACTGGACAGGTCCTACTCGGTTCGAGCAAAAAAATAAAAGAAATCAAAGAAACAAAAATAAATATTGATTAAAAACTAATTCAAAAATATAAAAAGTAAATAGCACAATATTAAAACTATTTTCCATTCACAGCTAGTATTGCATTGTTAATAACAATTTAAGGAATAAATGCACTTAAAAATATGTTTAGTTTGCTCTATGTAGAGTTTTATTAAACAAAATCTAATTCCATTACAATGTGGCACTACTTTTTCTTTTGTAACCTCCTTTTAAGTCTTTAGAGTATATTTAATCCCACATTGCTAATATTAACAATAAAATGGGTGTTCTTATGTATAAATAAATGCACAACCTTATCATTTACTTGTGGAAATGAGCTAAAGATTAATAATATTCATAAGCTTAATTTTCATTTAAATTTTAAAATTTTATTAAAAGTTAAAAGTTATACCTTTATAATTTAAATACAAATTATAAAAAAAAGGCAAGCCAATTTGGGTTAGGATCTTCCCTATGAATTGATAAGTTCATGATACATAATTGGCTTGTCCTCTATGAAGTGGTCAGTTCTTCATTTCTTGAATAGGGACTCTCGAGTCTTGCTCGGGTCTTGAACTAACTTGACTCGTGGCAACCTGTACTAGTAAGCCTTGAATTAGTAGAATCTTAACCTATATGACAAAACGTGGTTGGTGGATGCTAGGGGGTTATTTGGTGTGACTACTTTGATATTTAAGTCGATGAATGTTTAAAAATAATTTCAACAAGATGTCTAAAAAGCACTAAGAGAGTAGATATGTACTTATTCATTACCTGGATAGTAAGGGGTATTCATAAATGTGGATCCAAAATTAATTAAGAATGTGGATGAACTCATATATGGAAAGTGTCTCTCAATGGTTTAAGAAATTGAATTTATGAAGAATAGTAACTATATCTTCTAGATTGAAAAACCTTTTAAAAATTGCTATGCTAACTAGGATAATTGGCAAGTTAGTTCGGTTGCTAAGGCTCAGCATGTCGGTTTGACTAATTAGAGAGTCGATCAGTCGGCTTAACTTGTCCCATTAGATTTTCCTCAAGGTCCTTTATAGGTCATGTATCCCATGATTGAAGTAGGTAAACCAAACGCTTAAAGAGGTTGGAGTGGGTCTAGGGAGTTCATAACTAAAATTGTCTATCAAGACCTTCTCTTTCCCCTCTATAAGTTATCTAAAATCATACCTTCTTTTTGTAAAAGTTTCAAAAGGACAATTTTTCTTGGAAACACTAAAGCTTTCTAGAACTTTATGAAATGGTAAGAGTCCCTTATAAATATCCATTGACCTTTCCTTAGATATTAGAACACAAATCAATAGTTGTTCCATGAACTTCTTGATAGACCTCAAACAAGATGATCCTGATGCAATAGGTAAGAATTTATCATAAAGATCATGGTTTTCCATAAATAGGTTATTTATATGATAAATCTAGGAAATGTAAGAATTGTCACAAGGTAAGTGGCGATATAGTTCATATAATAAAGTAAAAATTAAGATGCAAAGTTTGAATTCAATGCATTTATGATGTTTAAAGTAAATAGATTTAAAAGGAAAAGTATTGAGTTAGTACATATATGTATCTGGCACAACAATATTTTAAGGGCATATGGTTGTAGGATAAACAAATCAAACTAATTGTGAGCTACACTAATGTTCTTTAATATTTACTTGAATCAAACTTGAGAAAAGTTGAGTCACACTTGAGCTTGGATTGCTCGAATAGTTTGTTAAGTCAATCTTAAGCTTCGTAATGCTTAGTTTAAATAGCTTGTGAACCTTATTAAGCTCGAGTTGAGTTTACATATTAATAAAATTTGAGTCGATTTTGAATATGAATATTACTCTTATTAAAAAAAAAAATCAAGTCTAGTTGAGTTTAACTGAGTCAAACTTGAGATTATCTAGTGCTGCATAGAGTAAAGTTAAAGCTTTAAATTTCTACCCAAGTAAAAACTTAATAATGTACAATCTCAATCTAATTGTTATAACTTTAGTAATAGATTAAAAAAAATATTAACTTAATATATTATAAATATAATGTTCATAACATGAACACGTGAAATTTCAAAAGCACTAGTTAAAAACATAGCGTCAATAGGAGGCTTGGTTTTAGAGACTTGATTGATTTTAATAAAGCTATTTTGAGCAAATTAGCATTAAGAATTTTACATAGGCCAAAAGACCTGTAGGTATAGGTGGTTAAAAGTATTTATTTTTTGAATAGGAATCTTTGAGAGGCAAAAAGAGGGGATAGATCATCTTTCTGTTAGCAAAGTATTTTGGTTAGGAGAGAGTTGATAGGAAAAAAAAAGTTTATTTGGTAAGTTGGAGTGGGAGAAATGTGAGTATGGAATGATCCATGGATCCTATTGAGTTCTCTCTTAAATAAGTATTGATGATAACAAAAATGTTAAAAGATGACTAATGAGTATATTTTAAGTGTGTAAAATAAGGTATTCTAATAAAGTGATAGACACTTAAGTAGACAGATAGAAAGATACTCTAAGGGACATTTGAACAGAGAGTTGATAAGACTTTTCTAATTTATAGAATGAATGTTTTTGAGGAATTTTATGAATGTCAAAGTATAAGTAGGTTATTTAATTTATTGAAGGCCTAGCTCTACTAATTTAAGTGTATTTTCAGTAATATTTAATTCGTTTCACATAAGAACTTATTTAATTTATTGAAGGCCTAGCTCTACTAATTAAGTGTATTTTCAGTAATATATTTAATTCGTTTCACATAAGAAAGATAATAATTCATGGGGACTTTCTTCAATTGCAAGTTGTAGGTTAATTCATGGTTTGAGTTTAATGAAGATTTTATTTTCGATGTTTGAAAAAATCGCCAAAAGAAAAAGAAGATATGTATTTCCAGATTTTTTGTAACAACTTAAGCTTATCCGATGTTCAAGGATTTAATTTTCAAATTTGATTTAATCCAAGCAAGACTACTAAAGATCCGAATGAAGATAAATATAAAGGATTTACTTTATACAAGCACTTAAGATCAGCAACTGATACATGATATTTTCAAGCAGTTTAATTTTTGAATTTCCAATAAGATTTCAAATCCCACAAATATAGAAATATCAAATACATCCATTCAAGCTAAGTTAAGACACTAATGGAAGATATGTCTTTAATGTAATCTTCTTAATTTTACATAGTCTGATTATAATAATTATTAAAAATATAATATAGAATCATAAAGAATTATAATAAAAAGTAGCAAAAATTACTCCCAAATTTTCATATTTTTGATTTAAAAAATATTAAAGTGTAAACAAATTTGATTATAGTTAGAATAATTAGAATTCTTACCAGTAAAAAATTTCAAAACACAAAATGTATCTTTTATAAGTTTTAGATAATCAATTATTGATGATAAATCAATCGTTATTGTAAACTTCTAGACCATTCTATCTTAAGTTCAATAGTTAGAAAATAAATTTTATATCCGTTATAAAATATAAATAATGATTTTGAAATTATCCCTAATATTTTAAAACCTTAAAATAGCCTTGGAAAATTTATGATTGTCAATTGTTAAAATAAATAATTCTTAGGATAGATTCTACAACACAAGTCAATAATTCAATAAATAGTCATAGTTAACCTTAAATTTCAATTACAATAAAAGATGATTAATTTTTATAATCTATTTAAGATAATTTAAAGAAAAATCATTAGAATTATAAAATATGCAAAAAGATAAAAAAAAAAAAAACTAATATATTGAGAATCTAAACCTTAATTAAATATTTGAATTTTACCAATATTTTAGCTAGAAAATTTTGAGTTTATAGAGACTAAAATCCTGATTTAACCATGTAACCTCGAGAATTTTTATAACTAGTCAAATGAATAGAATAACAAATGTGAAATAGATATTAAACTTATAACTCGACAAAAAATCTTAAATAAATCTAGAGTAGTAAAGAGCTTTATTTATAGCTTAAAAACCCGAATAGAAATTCTTTGACCCTAATGATACTAAAGGCAAGATTTCATATATTGAGTCAATAACTCAAGATATAATTAGACGTAGCCTTAAATTTCAAAACCAATAAAAGACAATCTATTATAGAACCTATTGATTATAAAATGATAATTAAAAGATGACCTGTTAGGTTATAAATATGTAATGAGAATGAAACAAATCCATAATTAACAATCTAGAATTCGAACAAAAATTTGGACTGCACTATTGTTCTAGTTAGGAAATTTCGAGTCTATAGGAACTAAAATCCTAGTTTAGCTTAGCTGGCTTAGAAAACCTTAATCGTATAAAATAAAACTCTAAAATTATTTAATCACCTAAATTTTAAACTCAAAAATAATCTAGAGAATTTATAGAAACTTGGGATATAACTTTTAGAGATAAAACCTCTATATAACATATATAAAATACATGTACGAATCAATATTTGACGAGTTAACTTAGTTAATTAAATTAAGTATGTATCAAATTAGTATATATATATATATATATATATAATGCGGTGAAACAAAGCTTCAAAACTAGCTGCAAAATTCTTGAACTTTCTTGCCATCTAACTACTTCAATTTGTGCAAATTGGTCAATCAAAAGTCAAATTGATAAGGACCCAATAACAAATAGTAAAACACCAACTAATCCTTCATTTTCCAACTAAAAAACAACTTCCAATCAGCATCATTTTGCTTCTTGATTATCGTGAGTAATAGCTGTTGAGGAGGAGACAACTAGATTAAAAATTCTACAACGGCTAGAAAAAGAGAGAGCATATCTTGAGAAAACTCCACTTAGACTTTGGCTGCTGTTGCTAGGGAAGAAGACGGCAACTGCTCAAGATTCCAACACCCAAATGTTTTGAAATTCAAATGAAAAGACTTTACAACTAATAAGAAAACTCCTATTGAGCAAGGCATTAAATTGAGCTAAAAAAACCTTTAATCAACTTGAAAAACTAGCTCAAATCTCCTCCTTAATTTTCATGGAAGCAGCTACAGCAAAGGAGACAACAAGCTAAGTTGCAGCACCTTAAATTAGCAGCCCACAAACTCTACTAAAATGATTTATAAACCCATAATGTTTGAAATCTTGACCAATTAAGCTCCCATGAAAACTCTCTAAATGGACACATGGATAGCCAACTATAGATCCAAGAAATCTAAAAATTTGAACAAGTATGAACTAACTTTATGAGCTCCAAAATTTCAGATGAAAAAGCTCCTATAGCCCACCATTTCACATTCTAAAGTCCTCCCAACTTACACCTTATTTACATCTCTATTTAACATATATAAATAGGAGATATTAGCTAACAAACAAGCTCATTTAATCCCCCATAAACCTAACCCGAAATCAGACCAACAACTAAAACAAACAACTTCTTCTTTCCATAGAACAACAACGAAAAAACGGAGCAGCCTTTGTTTTCTTCTCCAATGAATCAATGTGATAGGAACATTCTCTATCAACAAAACACAACCAACAAAACCAAACATCCTCCTTTCTCCTTACTTAATTGTGGGACCATTGAACAAAACACAATAGCTAACACAAAAATAATATTCTTTCCTCATAAACTTCAGCTATAGATCTCAAGATAAGGACATCACTTGGCTTAGACAAATTCAAGATTTCAAAAGTTAATAACAAAGGTATAAAAGTCTCATTTAAGTTAGTAAGTTCTTTGAAAATTTAGGATTTATTTCCTTGTTCTTATATATAGGGTTTGGTTCTAACATAAGGAGGATTTGTCTCACCATGTTCATTCAGGTAAGCTCTACTCTTACTTCAAATCTAAATTACCTTCATGCTTAGAAGCTATATGGAATCTATCTGTTGATGTTATTTGGGTTGTTTAGGAATAGAAACACATCAACTTGAAAATATAAAACTTTAAGCTTTAGGGAATTCGGTTCTAAAAGAAGAAGGAAACCAAACCAAGTTTGCTAAATGAATCATGAAAGACGTTACACTATTTGAATAAACTATATTGATACGCCCATCCTAAGCCAAAAATGGCCTCACCAATGGAAATTACATGAAAAATATTATGAAATCGATTATTCATTTGTTAAAAACGAATAAGAAACAGATTAAATATCACAAAAACAAAATTTCAATTTTTGCTATAAGATTTTCACAAAAATTACAGTATGATCCCATGTTTTTCGCCATCTTAGAGATCTTATTTAGTGAAAACAACAACACCAATGGATTGTACTAAAAAAATCCTATGAAAACGACTATTTATTTATAAAAAACTGACTAGAACTAAGCTAGATATCACAAAAACAAATTTTAATTAGAGTTGTCATGTTTCACTTGAAAATTGCAGACTTGATTTATAAATTTGAAAATCTTATGTGTTTCTTTTCTTGAAAACAACATCACTACTAGAAAGTACTCGAAGAGTAGTATTCAATCAACTATTTACACATCAAAATCGGACTAAAAAATAAGTGAGATATTGTGAAAACAAAAACCCATTAAGAACTGTCAAGAACATTCACACACACACAATGAGAGCAACCGACTTAAAGTTAGAGACATTAAAAACTCTTTGAATAATGAATGGTAGCTAGATGGTATTAGTAATAGATTGACTCATGATGAGAGACAAGCAATGCTTTCAATTGGTAATGTTAATCCAAAGATGGAAGATATAATTATTAGGTCATATAATTTAAATGGAGAATACTTAGTGAAATCAGGTTACCTAGTGCAAAGAAAAGCTGTTGTTGTAACTTTAGATTTGAGAGCCTTAACCTCATTTAGAGTAAATGAAAGAATGTGGAAGATAATTTGTTCTGTTAATGTAGCACCTAAAATCAAATATTTCTTGTGGAGAGTTAATATCAATTCCCTTGCAACTGATTTCAACTTATATAAAAGGAAGGTTTGACAAAATCCTTCATGTGCTTTCTGCAATTGCGAAGAAACATTGGAATATTTGTTTTTATTATGTGCATGGACCAAAGCAGTTTGGTTCACTCTATTTGGATGTTACATTTCTGCTTTTTTATTAAGGAGATTTGAACCTTGGTTTTTTATCTGTTGTTGATTTGTGTGTAGAGAATGGCGGGTAGGCAATTTCAACAATTGCGTACATTTCAATCACTCCATGGTATTGGCAGGCATGGAAGGAAAGAAGCATATGTGTTCTGTCCAATTCAATGCCAAATGTAGAATCCACAATAAAGAGTATTTGCTGTACGCTTGCAGGAATGGATAGCCATCAATTCTTTGGAATATTAATGCCTGGGGCAAAACAAGCTGCAGCTTCCCCGTCCAATCAACAAGAGACGATTTCTCGATGGGAGCCTCTAAAAGAAGAGTAGATAAAACTTAATTGTGATGCAGTGATCAATGGAAATTCAAATATCGCAAGAATAGATATCATTGCAAGAAATCACCAAGGTCTTCTCATATGGGCTGAATAAAAAGAAATCATTCTCTAGGAGGTTAAGGTTGTGGAAGCTCAGACTATTTTATATGCTTTGTAGATAGCTAAACATAAAAAATGCAAAACCTTGTGGTTGAGACTAATTCGGAAATTGCTTATAAAAGTTTCACTTCTCCAAGCTACAGAAACTGGAACGTAAAACTAGTTGTTGTGCTCATTGGGTTGCAACCCAAGCTAAGAAGGGAATAAGTGAATCATATAGAGTGTCTTCACCTCATCTCCTTTAGCATCTTTGATACTCTATAGTGATTTTACTTTATAAAATTATGCTTTCGAAGTGGGGGAAAAAAGACCCCAGATTACCAATCAAATGATTGATAATGTAATATTCTGGCATCCTAGGAAATCCCGTTTCTTTTGACTTAAGATTAATAATTGGTGAAGACTTGAACTTCCAAGGGTTTTTTGCCACCCATTGTTATGATAGCCTCAAACGTCATATTCAATCCTCTTTGACCCACTAGTTATATTTTTACATTTAAATGTGTACTAATCAGTAAAGGTACGATAAATAATGTATATTTAAAATTTGGATTAGATATAGAAATATTTTTTTAATACATAATTTTGCAATCCAACCAAATTTTTAAAATAATAAATAGGTAAAGCCAGTAGCACTTATGGTTTGTTTGCATTGCACCAATATAAATCAAGAGTATGTAAATGATGTAGTCTAGTGATATTTCTTTCATCTCTCAAAGTAAAAGGTCCCAAGTTTGAATCTCCTCGGTTCTAATAATAAAAATGAAATAGGAGTAAGTGTGCAATTATGCTAAAAATATTTTGAAAATTTTAATCGCACAGATGTTAATCAATAGAACTCTTATTAATATACTGAAAGGATAACCCAAAAATAAAGATCAAATGTAACGGTAGAGAACTCTGGAGACCACTAAAAGATGACTAATTTGGATGATTATTACCTTCTGATACTGCAGAATCATATAATTTTATCCGCATGCTTGTGAAGTGGACCAGATGAGGTCTAAAAAGGGATCGTCAATAGTCACAGTGGATGTATTTCATTTTAAATTTCGATAATTTAGTAACTCATTTTTATATCTTGACAAATTAAATATTGTAGTGCGGTATTAAATAATATTTTCTAGATATTGATTTTAATGATAAGATAATAGTAGATTAAGTGTTTGTAATTTTTTATAATTTAGTATTGTATTATTAGATTTTAATAATTTTTAGCTAAATATTTTCCATTATCCCATTATTAAAACAAATACCTGTTTAATATTATTTAAAACAATACTAAATCACATATATTTTAAAAATATAAGTATTAATTTACTAAAATTTAAATAACATACCATAAACTTTGAAACGTTGCACTCCCATTGTCTCGGTATAATAATCATAGAAAAAGACAATTCAAGCGTGCAAGATAATGCCAATGACAAGGACCATTGTACTAGTCAATTTAGTCATCACTCAAAACAAAAGTGGCATGCCGAGGAACTCTCTAGAAAAGATAATTTCTTATTCCGATTCTCTTTTGGTCAACATGGTGGTGCGGTTGAATTTGTATCAGTTCTAAAATGATATAAAATTTAAATAAAAATCTTATATAACTAATTTATATTATTATCTTATTCATTTAGATTGTAATTATATCTTTTATATTGTTGTGATATGTCAATTTGTATTTTATCTTAGTGATGACGTTACTGATTTTATTAGATTTTCGGCACATTTGATTTACTGCAATAGAATAAGGTTTAAATAAAATAATAATTCCTTATTTTATAATTAGAGATATTTTAAAAACAAAACATAGTTTTTTATTAGGAATAATCATTCCTCTATTAAATAAAAGCAATTTGGATTTTTTATTTATTTTGTATTATATAAAATAAATATTTTTTTGATATTATTTTTTATAAATTAAATAAAAAATAAATATTTTATGATAATAAAATTAGAATACTAATTTTATTCTATTTAACCACGTTAGTGCCTATGCTATTATTAGGAAAATGATAGCAACCTCATTTTCGTGCAGCACAAACTTGGATTTCAAGAATTGGTCCCAAAGCCTACCCGACGACAAAACTTCAATTCGATACACGACAGGCAACATAAGTTGAAGAAAAAGTTGTAATGTTATGGTAACTTCCAGCTTGCCAGTTGCCATCGGACTAATGGACGAACGATCGTAGAGAATAATTGAATGGGCATCTTGGTAATATAGAATAATCTAATATTCAGTTTAAACATTGTGCCGTTTTAGGTTCAAGTCTATTTAGAGGAGAACAGGGAAAATAGCAAGTTATACCTAGTTTTTAATTATAGAAATGAAATCAAATAATATTAATATATTCTTTTGAAAAAATGGATATTGATCGAAGTATTAATTTTTAGAAGAATTTTTAAATTACTATCTTGAACTTTTATTAAGGTGTAGGTTTACTCACTCAATTTTCAAAATGGGTCTTTTAAACCATTTAAATTTAAAAAATTATATAGTTAAGGATAATTAACAATTCTAAATGAATTTAGGAGTTAAATCAGCACACACACATAAACGAGACTTCGAGGGAGTATTTTGGAACTCCTCCTATTTTGTTCTATCGAAAAATGTTAAATATCCTTAACTTTACCAATTTTTGAAAGTTTAGTGCTTCAAAAACTTCACTTTGAAAGTTCAAGAAGTGAATCTATACCTAAGTAAAAGTTTAAGAGGATAATTTGCAATTTCTCTTCACTTTTAAAGAAGTTGTAATTGAGGGAAATTTTGGACTTTGAATAGATGTGTTCCGTGTTGGTTAGTGATTATGCCAATTTGAACCTTTGTGTTTGTTGATGCCACCAGTTACAAGCCATGTAATGTGTGGATAACAAATTCAATTATTTAACTTTATTAGTTATGCCACGCCCGAATAGGATCCAAACGTGTTTAATTTCGCTACGTATAATACTTAAGTATTATACGCTAAGGCTACCATAAACTATTTGTTTATCGTAATAATTTTTTAATCAATTTTAGATTCTAAAATCGTATAATTAGGTTTTAAAAACATTTGATTAAGCAGCAGAAAAATATCAAAGGTAGATAAATGTCTATACTAGATATCTGATAAAAGCTTTTATAACCACGGGTACAAACCATGCCCTCAAAAGAATTACAAATTAAAAAAAAAAAAGACATTTAGAACTTTAATTTAAGAAAACTCATGATCCAACATTCCTAGCTTCTCCACTCGTCAATAAGCTCGTACCGATCCATCCATATCTGAGATATGCATAAACATCAAAGTCGAAATCACTAATACCTAAAAAAGAAAGGAATGACCCGAAGCCCGATACACAGCATCACAATGACACACGATATGACATACACACGTAGACTACATGCAATGCAACAACTAAGCATTCAAGGTTATCATTTTAGGTGATTCAAACAATATGAGAGCACTCGCACTCCGAAGAACAAGCCATGAGAATCTGGGAATCTTGAACAGCGGCAACTGCTTAAGGGATTGACATAGGTAGCCCAAATACCTATATCTCTTATAAGAACATCTAGTAATAGTCTCGTCTAGGGTTCATAATCGTTATGCATCTCTACTTATCTCAGTTCGTGGTACAATCTACCTTAACAGGTCCCATGAACATGAACCCGATTGTATTACTTCTCTTCGAGCCTAAGTAAATGTTATCCGAAACTATTTCTCTCCATCAACAACCCGTCGAGCCACCAGCGATGGCTTAAGCACCTAACTACTATACTGGCAATATCTAGTAAGGTTGTTGCTCCTTAGACCAGATTAAACAACGGAAGCACACTTAAACAAGTAATTGAGCCATGTTTAAGTATTCGTTCATTATAAGATGCCTATCCTAGCAAGCAACATGCAAGTCATTGCGTATTCGGTATCAAACAGTAGACGATAGAGAATCACAAGTAAGATAATAGGTTGATTGAATATCTATCAAGAAGGTTAATTTTAATTTGTATAAGTATTGAGTATATAAACTAAGGATTCAAGTCATGTTAATCAATCAATTAACATAAGGTCTTATGTAGTATAAAGCCTTTGGTTTATAATTGAGTTAGGTACAATTAGGATAATTGAGCTTAGATAATTTGGACTAAGCCCATAAAATCCGGAAATTGAATATATTATTTAGATGTATGGAGCCTTTAGAGATCCTAGGTTAAGTCCAATAAGAAATTCTAAGTGTTTAACCTTTTAGGGTAATAGGCTTTAAGATGTAGGAATTGAGCCCTTAAGGAATATAAATGTTGCATTAGATGAAATTGGACTTTATTTTGAATTTTGGTCCAATTAAATTAATGTTGGTTATTAAACATAAGAATTATGTTCAAACTCAATTGAAATTTTGATCTATACCTTAATTAAGCTATGGGCCTTCTAATACCTTATATAGGCCCACTAAGGATATTTTAGGGCTATTGGGCCTATGAAAATAATTTGAGCCCAATTAGGTATTTCAATATCTGGAATTGATAATGGACTTAAATATTTTGAGAATAGGCCCAATTAGAATAGGTGAGGATATTAGGCCCTTATTATGGCACTTAAGCTCATAAAGCATAAAGTTAGGTATTATCTATATTTTTGAAGGTTTAGGCCCTAAATGACTGGGGAAAGCTTGTTAGGATTTCGTTTGAGCCTATTTAGTGTAAATAGGCCTAGTTGGCTAAAACTTATGTTATTAAGCTTAAGATTGTGTTTTCAGACCAGTTTAATCTAATTAAGCCTATTTGTAGTTTTTTGTCAAATTGGATTATATTTTATAATTTAAGCCCATAACCAATTATTAAAACCCAAAATTATAAATATTAGCCAAGTGAGAGCTAAATTAATTTCTAAGTTAATTTTAAGTTGTTTAGGTCAAGTTGGACTTATTCTTACTATCTTGGCCTATTTTAGGTTATTTACGTCAAATTAATCACATTTATACTAAATATGCATATTTGAATTATTTTAGCTCATTTAAATATAAAATAATTACCAATTCTTTTATAGTCCTTTTAAGCCCTAAGTTTATAAAAGTCCATCTATTTATAAATATCCAATTTAAACTCCTTTATATGGCTAGAGTTCATTTAATTTAATCGATTCATAGAATGTCAACTAAGTCCATTTAGCATATCAAGACCCGCAAGAATTCATTTTATTTTATTTAAGCCTATATTGTATCTATTTATTTAATTTTATAAGTATTTATATCATCCCTACACTATCATATTTGACCCACGAACTTATTTCTATCAATCTTAATTTTGAAAATTTCCTAATAATTTAGAAAATACCTAAGTTAATTGATAATACATTAATCAAGCCGGTTTATCGATTAAATCAATTATTTAGGCTGAAATATGCAATTTTTAATTGTAAAACAAGATTAAAATATTTACAAAAAATTTAAATTATTTTTTTATATAGTAAATAAATTAAAAAAATTTAAAAAATTGCTAGTTTGTAGGTAGACATATCAAAACATCATTTTCCAAATTTTTGTTTAGAAATAAGTTAATTTGATATTTTATTTAAATTTAATAACTTAGGTAACTATATACTATCAGCCAAAATTGAAATAATTTTTAAAAATAGTAAATAAATTCCAAAAATTACAAAAATTTCCAGTTTAAATATAGACACAAGAAAATATCATTCCTATAACTTTTGATAAAAAATAATTTTATTTAATATTTTATTTACATTTAAAAACTTAGATTACTACAAACTATCATGCAAAATAAATCAATTTTTTAAAAATAGTTAATGACCTTGAAAAATCACAAAACTTTGCAATTACCACTAGAGTTATTAATCTTTCATTCATAAAAATTTCATGCAAAAATAAGTTCGTTTGATATTTTATTTATTTTTCTCATTTACCACATGTATTAGGCCTTTAAAAATGGTAAACCAGGTTGAAAAATTGTCAAACCTTCCACTTTACATCCTAAAATAATAAGCTACCATTTTCCCAAATTTCACTCAAAATAATTCAATTATATATTAACTAATACCACGAAGCATATGATCTTAGGTGATTAATTTCTGTCCAGCATAAATAATAGCATATTTATCTAATTTCATCATGAAAAATCATTTGAAAAATGATATAGAACACATCAAAATAGAATATATGTAATGATAATCCATTTGAACCATGTTTATATCACAAATCTATTAAACCACACATAAACATTGACAATATCAACATATTTTCATTAAACCAATTAATACATGATATTTCACCCAAATCGTATATTCTATATTTTTAGTAAAATAACCTATTATTTACTAACACATTTCATTAAATATACAAATTAGCTAAAACACTTACTTAAGGTAGCAAAAACAAGTATAGAACTTTCACTATCCTACTCCTAGGAATTTGATGAAGCTCCTTTTACCTCTAATTCCAAACCTTCTTGATAAAAACCTAAATTCCAAAAAGAAAATAGAGACTAGTGGGTTTTAATGGTTTAAAGAAGATATAAAACATAGAAGACTTAGTACCTATTATGAATTTGATAAGAGAAATGAGTGTGTAGTGTTTTGGGGTTTATTTTAAGAGAAAAATGGACGAGAAAATTTCTATTGATTTTAGAGACTAAAGATGGTGGCTACATAGGGTTTCTTTTAGGGCTTTTGCAAAAGAAAAGTACGACAATGGGTAGTATAAAAGGTGGCTCTTTTAGGGAAGATTCTAGAGCCTTTTAGGGGGTTAAAAGGGATAAATATATTTAAAAAAAATTTGCCAAAAAATTATATTAATAAGAATAAAGATGTGTTAAGCTCTAGAAGATCTTTATATGAGTTTAAACATAAGATGGTTAATGGGTTGAGTTAGTAAATAGGTTAGGGTCTTAAAATATAATTAGATGTTAAATGGACTTAGGATATAGGTAGATTAATTTAGAAAATTTGAAGATGATGAAATAATTCAACCCTTAGATGGTTGGATAGATATTTGATTAAAATTTAAAGTATTGAGAAATTTAGGTATTGGATTTCTAGATAATTATTGAAATTGGGAAAAAAGGGAAATTGAGATATTGTAATTTATGTGGATGGCTAAGTTAATAGTTGGGTTTGGTTTAATTTATTGTGGATGATGAAATAGACAATTGATGTGGTTTAATCTCTAATTTCATTTGAAATCAATTGCTAACTTGAAATTGCTAATTCATCTAATTATACTATATAATTTAGGTTATAAATTGGTTCAATTTTTCTCATATTTTATACAATGTAATTCACATTTTTTTAATTAACCTAGTAAAATTCATGATATTTCAAGTAAAGAAGTGATTGTGCTAAAAATTAGGCAACATGATGCATAATTTTTCTTTTTGGTAAAAGAAATATAGTTTAGAATTATTTTTAATGGAAATCAAATATAACATCAAAACAAAATAAAGGAAGAAAATGTTTCATGTTTGTTCGTTGTGGTATCTTATAAAAGCTTTTGTGAAGAATTAGAAAGTGGAGCATCTCTTTAAATTAATTCCAAACCAGAGAGAGAGTAAAAACATCCAAAGTTAGTCAGTTTCATCATTCTAGTAATAAGTTACATGCCAAAAGTTTATAATAAAATATGTTTATGCTCCCTTAACATAGCTAACAACTTTTTTTTTTTTTTGTTCCTCGTTTAGATTAACAACAATGATTACATATAATTATCGGTAATTACCTTAACTCTAATATATGGGGCTCCTCAATAGAGGATTTCAGTCTATCCTCATTGTCTCTTATGATGTCTAAGAACCCTTGTTTTGGTATAAAAGGTTTGCTCTCATGTAAATAAGCTTCTAGCTCTGAACTCTTAGAATTCACTAGATCATCTTCCTTTGTCTTGATTAAGCACAACTCCAATGGATCTTTAGCAAGGAAATCCTTAAAGCAACTTGAAACAGGAGATTCAAACATACCAATAGAAAAATAAACATCATCAAGGCTTAAAGGTTGTTTGATAACACCTGGAACATTTATGACAAAATTCCTCATCTCTTCCCCTAAGAGTTAATCTGCCATCTACAACATCTATTATAGCTCTGGCCGTAGCTAAAAACAGCCTACTTAAGAGAAATATCATAAACTCTCATCTAGTTAATTTAGAAATGGTTAAATTGAATAATATAATAGATTTAATTTTTAACATAGTTAAATAGTTTAAATAAATAAAATAAGTAAATAATAAGGAATAGACAATATAATATAATCAAATTAGTAAATAGGTTAAATTGAGATTTGAGATTTCGAATATTCTTTTCTAAATGTCTATTTTCTTCATTTGCCCATTTTATAAATCAAATCATCTAATTTCTCTCAAATATTAATTTAGATTTCTTTTCTTATAATTTCAAATCTCTAAACCCTTAAAAAATCAATTTAAATGTTTGATAGATTCTTTAAAATCCTTAAACTTTAATTATATTTCATTCTGTAAAATTTTTATAGATTTTAAAATTAATTGCTTGTTTAAAAATATTATTTTTAAGCTTGACCTCAAATTAAATGTTAGATTTTTATAAATTAAACTTTCGAGTTGTGTTTTAATATCAAGTCATAAATTTCTAACATATATGTTCTCGAATTATTTTTTAATTAGTTTTGATACTTAATATAATTATCAGAAAGTTTAAATTCAGTATCTTATATCCTCAAGATATCTTTAATTTAACCTTACCCTTATCTCTTTCTTTTCTTTTTGCTTTTTCATTTCTGTTTTCTTTTCTTCTCTTTCCGTTTCTTTCCTTTGTTTTTCCTTCATCTTCTTTTCTCTTTTCCTTCTTCAAATTTCAACCGTCCAATCTCAATCTCAATAAAATTAAACAAAGAATCAAGGTTAGAGAAAGAAAATAGAAAATGGAAATAAGCTAAGATAGCTTCATCATCAAGAAAAGAAGATCAAGTAACCTAGAAATAGTTAAACATGTAAGTTTTGTTGCTTTCTTTATTTAATGGTTGTGTATGCTTGTATGTGATGTATTAAGACTAGAGGTAAGTAGAGTTTGTGATAAAACTAGTAAATAATTGATGTATAAGCTTGAGTATCAAAACCCAAGTGCGTTTAAGCATGTAAGACGAGTTGTTTGATGGCGAGATTCAGGAAGATATAAAGTGGGAATATATGTTTAGGAATGTTTAGTTATGGGTATGTTTGGTATATTGATTATAAGATGTTATATGTTGAGTTTGTGATATAAAACAAGTAGTTAAAACAAATTTAGTTTTAAAGTTCTAAAACAGAGCAAAATAAGGAAAAACATGATTTTTGCATGCTGAGTCAAAAGTCACGAGCATGACAATGGATTTTAAAGTGTTGAGTTCAACAACTTTTCGCAAATTACGGGCATGATCATATCCATGGTAGCCTCGGATCTTGAATTTTCAAGCAATCATGGGCGTGATCCATCCTTGACTAATCACTGTTTTGGGAAAAATTTGTTGTCATGGGCGTGATTTGGGACACATTGGCTTTGTTTGAAAATATTTGATGAATCGCGAGTGTGATCTATCCCTTACTAGCCTTGGGTTTTTAAAATTTCAAGATCTCAAAATCACGAGTGTGATTGATTCCTTGGTAGTCTCGGGTGTTTGAGTTTTTGAAGATCATGGGTGTGATTCAACTCGTGATCACCTACGTTTGCCTTCCTTTCCTTGATCACAGGCGTAATTTGGAATCATGACCTTAATCATAGGAGTGATTCATGGTTGTGCCCTGTTTCGCTTTGCTTAAATGAAACAAATTAGATGAATGATGAATAATAGATGTAATATGTTAATGCTTGTATAAATGACTTAAATGAATTAATAGGATTAATAATTAACTTAGGTTAATATAGTTTCTAAGTATAAAATGAACTTAGTTAGTAAACTTAAGTTTAACTCGATTTAATAAACTATAATGAGTTAAAATAAATTAGATTAACTAAGTATAATCATCTTGGCTAAGATTAGATTAATATAGACTTAGCTTGTAATTAGCCTAGATTAATCAGTTAAGCTATTAAATGATAAAGAGTACGTAATTTATAAAATATGTTTGATCAAAGCTAAGTATAATTAAAAATAATTTGACAGACAATAGACAACTGTCCATATCTTAGCTTCGTAACCATGGCGGGGTTCCTATTTTCACATCTGATTAAATTAAAAACATAAATTGAATGTTTAATATGAAATGTGATGTAAGTTCATAATAAATAATTGAATTTCTTATATGATTTAATATGTTGAATAGATATTTGGATCAGGTTTTTATTTCTTGGATTGTCTTATGATCTTTGTCCAATTTTGATAAGGTATGCAGTAACTTGCGTGTTGGATGCTAGGTTAGGCATATTAAAATGAATTAAAACTTAAAGACTGCTTTAATAATTGAGTGTTGCTTGCTATTGAGTTCGATCCAGGGAGTGACAACCTTGTCCCGAGTGGGATACGATAGTTAGGCGCTTAGACCACCACCTACCATGATACAATAGTATGCCATGATGCAATGACAATTCATAAGTGGCTCAACGGATAGTTGATAGGGCGAACGGTATCGACGTAACATTTGCTTAAGCTTAGAGTGAAGTAACATGATTTTGTTTACATTAATAGACCAGTTGAACTAAGTGAGGTTATTGGCTGGAAGATATGTAACGATTGTGAACCCTAGAGGACTCTAGTATTCTTTTTCGGTTATATCATATAGGAGATGTAAGTATTCGGGCTACTTATATCAATACTCTGAGCGTCTGTTGTTACTCAAGACCCCCAAGTTCCTAGGATTGTTTCGGAGAGTGAGTGCTCCAATATTGATTTGTTTACTTTAAAAGAAAGATAATAACTTGTTTGTTGTATTTATTTAGCTAGGCTTGTGTGTCATTCCGTGTGTATTTGTGTTACTATCATACTGAGCTTCAGCTCACTATTGTTGTTGTTGTTCTTTTCCCAAGTGTTGATGACGATGGATGTTGATGATGGCTGATGATATTATGATGATATTGATTATTTTAGGTATGGGTCAATTAGGAGGAGATTGTGGATGAGTTAAGTGAGTTAAGACTGAAGAATGTAGATAATTTGCTTTTATTTGTTTTATTAAAGAACTAGATTTATATTTTGAGTTTATAATATTCTTTTTAAAAAAGGCCTAGTGGAGCCCACGTTTTGTAATATAATCTCTTAAGCTTTGTTTTGCCATCATGATATATTCTTTAATACATAATACATGATGGTATGGTTTGTTTTTGAAAAAGACTATCTACTTATGAAAGTAGATATTAAAATATTTGTGTAAAGTTTATTCTGAAAGTTTAAATCCAATTGTTTTAAGAATCTAACTGAACAATTTCATAACTTAAAATTGATTTGCAAATGTCATGATAAACATACCTGTTTAAAAAGCCTGTGTATATAATACTTAGGGTATCATATGTGGCATTACACTAAGAATAAAGGGGACTTTTATATCCTGGTTTATGTCCAAGATGATAAAATCAATAGGGAATATAAAATTCTCAGTCTTAACCAGCACATATTCTATCACAACTCAAGAAAATTTTATAGATCTATTAGCTAAGAGTAGATTCAAACGTGTTGGTTGTGGTTCCTTAGTTCTAATTTATTTTAGCTCCTAGATAAGTTAAAGTCCTTTGAATAGCTAATTCATCAATAAGAAAAGGAATAATGAAACTCCTAGGGTCCTTTAGCTTCTTGGGTATCTTATTATGCAAAATTGTCAAACACTTCACACCTAAAGTCACAATAGAAAGTTCTTCCAGCTTTTTCTTGTTAGACAACAAGTCCTTTAAGAACTTTGCATAAGGGAAATCCGTTAACAAAGCTTAAGTTAATATGTAATTATTTAAATAAGTCTAGAAACTTATCAAAGTATTCATCATTACGATCTTTCTTGAGTTTAGCTGGGTATGAGATTAAAGGAATATATTCTTTTACCTTAAGGGGCTTTGTTAACTCATTTTTTCTCCATCATTTGCTCATGAACAACCTCTTTTTCAGTAGCAACTTCTCTTAATTTCCTCTTAGGATTAGATTGCAACTATATTCTGCTCCACCAAGATACCGCCTTAACTTATTATTTGGGATTTGGCTCTGTATTACCTAGCAATGTTCATTGATTCGCTCAAATAGTAATTTGGCAATTTGTCTTATTTGATTCTCTAGACCGTGGAGGTGATTTCTCAAAGTGGCATTATTAGACTGTATAAACTCTTACATCAATTCTTTGAGATTAGACTTCTTCTCTAAAGGGAGGGGTCATTGAGGTGGGATGGGGGGTGGACTGTTTCTCTATGCATTTGGATTACTCCAAGAAAACTAGGATGATTCCTCTAATCTGGATTATAGTTATCACTTATGAACTGTTCTGAGGTCGGATAGTCTTCAAATAATCCTTCCATTTGACTTGTTCACTCTGTTCTGGCTTAACACCACCACCAAACCAAGTTTCACAACAACTGTTTGTTAATGCATAGTTTTTCCTTTAATTTATTTTGTCAAAGCTTCCACCTTTGATTCAGTTGTGGTAACAATATCCACATCATACACCCTTGTTGGTTTCCCTTTTTTATTTCTCTTAGCTGACCATTCATAGGTTTTAGTGGCCATAACTTCAAAAAGTTGTAAAATTTCCTTAAGGGTTTTATAACTCAATGTACCTCTTGTAATTGTATCAATCATGAGTGCAGTATGATAATTGAGCCCACTATAAAAGTTTCGCATATGCTTTTATGGGGAAAGACCATGATGAAGACATCTTCTCGATAATTCTTTGTACCTCTCCCAAGTATCATATAGCGTTTCAGAGGCCATTTGGACATATGTAGAAATTTCATATCAAAGTTTAGCCATCTTTGATAGAGGAAATTATTTCTCTAAAAATGTTTCAGCCAATGCTTCCAAAGTGTTGATATACCTCCGTGGAAACGATTGCAGCCACTGTTTGGCTTGACCTACTAAGGAAAATGGGAACAAGCATAGCTTAATAGAATCATCGGTTGCTCCATTAATTTTAAAGTATCATAAATTTCAAGAAATCTTTGGAGGTGAGCACTGGGATCTTCATCTTGAAAGTTGTCAAATTGGACACATTGCTAGACCATTTTAATTACATTGGGCTTAGTTTCAAATTATTTGCAGCAGCTCTTGGCGATTAATGCTAAAGGTAACCCTATAAGTGTAGGACGAGTCCATTATAGCCCATACTCTGATTACCTTAACCAATATTAGATTGGAGAACCTATTGTTCTTGTTGTTGAACAATCCCATCAACACCATTCCCATTATTCCCATTATTATGGTTAGCAAGATGGTTATGAGCAATGTTCCCTTGTTGGTTATTGTGTCCAATATAATCTTGAGCATCCATGTTTGCAGATTGAGATGATTCTTCTTAATTTTAATTGGTGATGCCTTTAAGATTTCTTTGGTAGTTTTGCTCTAGTTTCTCAATGTAGTCTTCTCAATCACTAGATCAAAATCAACTAAACTTGTGGAACAACTTTTTATCATGCATTGCAAGAGAAAATCATTGGATTAGTTCCTAGTTGTCGCAATAAGAGGAAATTTAAATGCAATTCAATAAATGGCTAAAGTAGTAGGTATTAAACGATCCTAAATTGTCCATCTCTAGTAGTGACGCCAAAAACTTAATATGATCATAACTCACTCAATGAAAATCTATACTATTAACATGCTACGATCACTAGTTAAGCAATTATACTTATTGAATATTATGATAACAATTACGTACATGTATTTTTTCTTTATGAATCTTTTTTAGGTGCTAGTAATTACTTCTTTCCCTACTATTTATCCTAAAACCAAAGTTATTTAATTAATAATCTAATTGTTAATCCTAATATTAAATTCTTACTACAATTATCAAAATCACAAGTCAAAGACAAATTTGTTACATTGAATTGTAAGAGTATTTAGATCCTGAATCAGCACTAGATTTTACTATGTAACTTTTATAATTTGATTAAATTAAAGTTATTAATCTTTTGATATGCAGAATTTATATTTTATATTAATATCTCTTTCAAGATTATTAATTCATAATCTCTAAATTTATCTACTGAAATTTCTTCCTAACTAATGTCAATTTAGAAATTGCATTAATGCTTTGTGAATACGTTATTAGATTTAAACCTAATGCAATCTAATACAGGAGGTTTATGTCGTCCTATGTCTATGATGGCAATCAAATCTCTTTGATTATGCTAGATCTATTTATAATAGCAAACTTTCAATTAACTATTATAATCTTTCAAGAATTAATACATTAGAATTATAAATTAAAGAAAATATTGAAGCACACATAATTAGAACAAAAAAATCACTAATCTATTCAGTTAACTAATAATACCATTTACATACCAATCTAGGGTTTCTCAAAATATAGACAAAGTTCTCTACTCTTCTATAGATAATTCAACAAATATACAAAAATTAGAGAAGAAAATAATCACAATAATCATTAATATGAAGCCTTTAAATGTTTAATCTTGCAATCATCTACTTGATCTTCAATTCTTTGGACTTGTTCTTGATTTTCTCTAACTTGAAAGCTTGGAATTATAAAGCATACATTCTTTCACTTCATATCTCTACTTATAGGTTGAAGGGTCAGTTTAGACCTTGGACAAAACTAATAAATCTTTAACTGGAAAGATTTCAATAGTTTTAAAAGGATTCGCATAATATTGACATGCACGATCAATACATGACCTTTAGGAGTAGGTCATGTATCTCTTTGATCTCTAAAAATTCTTTTATGGAATTGCATGGGCGCTCCATGGTCTAAAATAACTCTTTAATGTTCAAAACTCTTGTTCCCTATAAATACACAGGAGTTGCACGAGCAAAAGAAATAGCTCATGGACTTTTTTTTTTTATCTTCAACTTCTCCATGCACGATCGTTTATGCTTGATCATGTACTTCCATGCCCTTTCCATGACCTCGTGCATGAGCTTATATTTCCAAAAATCTTTGAATTTCGTTAATTCTTCATTGAACTCCATAAAACTTGATCTAATCATTCTTTAAGCTCCATTAATATTTTAAAGTCTTAAATAACATTAAGTATTTTAGGCACTAATTCATAGAACCATTCATCAAATTCATCAATTACAACTCATAACAACCTTCTTAAATAAATGTTAAATTACACTTATTAATTTGCCTATTTTATCCTTATTAGCAGAGCTTCCTTTATAAAATAATTTTTGTGTTCTCTCTCTATAAGCTGGAAAAGAGGAGTGGTTAAATATCTACAGGTAGTTAAAGTGGATGATAACCATTCGATCATCATAATTAATAGATGAAAATGACCAATCATTTCATGCTCATCTTGAATGACGTGCTATGGACCAAGGCCATTAGTCACTCATTTGTGTGCATTAGCCTGTCCAAGAAACGTTAGATGTGAATAAACTATTTTAACGATTTTTATTCCGAGCCCATTAAGCAAATCTTTCTATATTATCCTAATAAGCCAATCATACTTATAGGGCCTTGTCACCGGCCAACAAATTGAGTCAAAAAATCCATTAATAATAATTATTCACCTAATAATTGATTTCTCAAATATTTAACTATTAATTTTTTTTATCGCTTTTGTAATGAAATGTTTTAAATAAACAATTCGTTGTGTGCAAATACGATAAATTGCGAATAATCATAGTGGAGAAATTCATTCATTTTGTAATAATAATGATGATGAAACCAGACGATTGACACTAAATTGAAAGTCATATGAAAATACTAGTAATAAATATTAAAACTTAGAGATATGGAATTGCCCAAACTCGATGGTACAAACACTTTCTTTGTTTCTTTTTTTTTCCTTGGCACGTGTAATGAAACAAGGAAATCCTTCAATTAATACAATAATACCAAACATGGACAATTTCATTGGGTAAAATAACTCTTTTCATGAGACATGGAGCTCCTCTATCCTTGTATAGTGATGTCAATATGATTATAAGATATCATTCTTTATAATATTTTAGAATTTCCTAACATATGTCATCTATAAACCTTAACCAAATTTGGAGTAAAAGGATTTATTTATAAAAAAAAAATTCTAAAAAATAAGACCATTTGCAAAAAGGTAAATCCAAAAATTATGTACTTGAAATTATGTCTTGACGGCATGATTTCATTTTATATTAAAATTGTGTCTTCAAGATATGAGTTTAATGTTAGTATAGTGGTAAGACTTATTACTCTTACATGGAAGATCTAGCCTTGATTTCAAGTGGTGACAAAGTGCTAGATTCTTTTTTTTTTTTTAAGGCAAAAGAAAAAAATAAAAAAAATAAAAAAACAAGTTTTTATTTCTAACAATAGAAAAAACAGTACTTACCACCATACCATGCAACCACATATAATATCATACTTATAGTATTTTATTTAACTTTTATATCTTTTTAAGACATTGTTTCTCCATGTGACTATACTGAGCTAGAATTCTAGGAAATATTTTTCTATTTATACTTTCATTTATGACATTTTCTTACATTACTTGATCTTAGCTTTTTGGAGAGATTACATAAATACAAATCTTTATATTTTCAAGCATCTGATTTTCCTTTTTTGTGGAAATTTACAAATTACTATCTTAAATTATAGTTTTGGCCTCCAAGCAGGGTGGGGTGTGTGTGGATATGTCTATATAAATAACAGTTTGGAGGGTGAATCTGTAGATGAGTAAAAGCTCAAAGGGGTGTTTTGCACCTCCCCGTTTTGTTTTAATTGGAAGATGTTAAGAATCCTAAACTATGCTAATTTATAAAAATATAAATGGGTCAAAAAGCTTACTTAAAAAATTCAAAGAGTGAATCCGTACCTAGATAAAAGTTTATGGTAATTTGTAATTTCCTTTTTTATATATATTTTCATTGATTGCTTAATTCGTAGTGTATTCTCTGATGTTCATATTTATTTAATTAGTATTTTATTTTCATGCATTCCCTTTTTTATATTTGCTTCATACTGCTATTTCTTTTTTGATGTTGATTCATAGATTCTAATATTTTCCATGGTTATTTGAGTGTAATCCATGTTATGTTTATTTTTTATTGCATCCTTGCGCCATCTTTAATTGGGATTCTAGGAACCTTTCAATGAAATAAAAGTGCTCTTTTAGTTGGGGAGCCCTTCACCAAGGTGTTTTTATCTTATTGGTTATGAATACATTGAGTCTTATTTGTGAAGAAAGTATGTGTATCTAGCTTTATTTCTTACTTGTTTCTTCATGGGATGTAGAATCATTTAATCGAGGGGATTGTTCTTAGGTTGGAATTGGAAGCTATAACAAGTAGCAGCTTCTATGCTGTGGTTCGAGCATGATGAAGTATGGTTACAAATGACCTGAGTTAAGTTAAACTTTCAAAGGTTTGAACTTGACTCATTGAAAATGTATCGAGCTCGATTCATTTATGAAATGGGCTCTGGTCGAGCCATACCGAGAATACCAAGCTTTTATCGAGCTTGAAATTGAAGCTTGAGTTCAACTTGTTTAGATAGCTCGTTCTTCATTTTTTTTTCAAATCTAAAATAAGATATATAAGTATTGTTATATATATGTATACACACACACACACACATATACTAAATAGAAATTGGTTTTTGTTGTTTAATTATGTTTATATATAATAATCATGCATAACAAATTCATAAATATGCTAACAAGCTTATTAACAAGTTCTATTTAAGAGCATGATCACTAGACTACACTAGCTTGTTTTTGAGCTGGCTTACGAACCTAAATCAAAACTCTAGTTTGACTCATTTAGATAAACAAGTTTCACTTTAGACTTGAGTTCGACTCATTTATTAATTGAGCTCAAGTAGACCCAGGTTCAAATGGCTCGGCTCGTAGCAAACAACAAATGATACTTGCTCCATCCTACCCAATATTTGAAATAATTCTTGGAGGTCCAGATGAAGTTATAATTATTTCTCCATGTTTGCTAGTAAATTTCCATCTGCGCCACCTAAATGTTCATTTCATTATTAGAACAATAAAATTATATAATATGGCAGGAAAAAAATCCTTAATAAGGCCATAGATCCAAATCTAAAAATGTTTAATCTTTTAAACTATAGAGGGCTTTTAATAAAGATTTGTATATTTATTTATCTCTCAAAATGCATAGATCACGTGGTAATGTGAAAAATGAAAGTATAAAAAGAAACATATTTCTTGAAATGTTGGCTCAATACAATTGCTTGGAGAATTAGTGTCTTGAAAAGATGATTTTAAAATGGTTAAACAAAATATTATAAGGATGATATTGCATTGATTGCATCCTGAAGCAGTGGGTACCTTGTTGTTGGAAATAAAGATTTGGTTTCAACTCTTAGTAAGCTTTTTTTAATCTTTTATCTTTTGAAAAAAAAAAAAAAAATTCCAACATGTTGTTAACACTTGAAATCAAATGTAGATCCCCATGTAAAAGCAATAAGCCTTAACACTACACTAACATTCAACTCATATCTTGGTAACACAATTTTAATACAAAATAAAATAAAGTGAAATTGTGTCTTTAAGACATGATTTCAAGTGATCTATTTTTAGTTTTTTTCTCCCAAGTGGCCCTATTTGTGGGATTTTCTTAAAAAATAATTTTTTTTAATATTCTTTGCCCCAAAATTATAGTTTCTAATTTTGTAGTTAAGGTATTGATTTTGCCGATTAAATCTTTCCAAAAGTTGAATTTAAAAAAAAAAAATCTCTTCTTATAAATCACCAATAAGAATGAATCTATCAATAGTCTTATGTTACTAGGAGTAGAAAATAATAATAATTTTAATTTCCTATTTCAAAATATAATTTTTGACATAAGCAAAAAATATTCAAAATATAAATGATCATAATCTAAGATTGGATATTCCTTTAAAAGGTTTTGATATATATTGTATTTGGAAACCTTTTATAAAAATAGAGGTGGAAGGAAAGGTGTGAAAAAGAAAAGAAATAGAAAGAAATGCAACTGTCACTCTTATTAAATATGAAAGTACAAAAAAAGAGAATGAGTAAAAACCTTCTTTTTTTACTTATGTTTGTTTAATATCAACTACTGAAGAAATAAAGAAAAGAAACAAACTAAATTGCCCTCTCTTTTCCATTCAAAGATTGTGAGTAGCATTGTTCCAATCTTCATGCGATTCCCAAGCAAAAAACAAACAAATAGGAAAAGAGAAAAAAATATAAATTGTTAACATAAGATTTTATATTATTATAACAAACTAAGAGCTCGCAATTTTCTATAATATTTTTTTTTTATATATAATTATTTGTCTTGATATATCAATAAAAGATTATATATAATTATATATTAATAGAATATTATAAATATGATTATTTATCTAAATGAGTCCAAACTGAGCTTGGACTTATACTCGCAAATCCTTAACAAGTTCAAGCCTATACATTTCAGGCTTGTGGAAAAGCCCAATTTAGCTTGAGCTCATTAATTTGTTAAACGAGCTAATCTAGGCTTTGAGTTAAGCCAAGCTTTTAAAGGCCAAGCTTGGCTTAGTGGAGGTATTTTAAGGATTCAAAGAAATAAATTTGCAGTGGTTTTTTTTTTTTTTTTTTTTTTTTTTTTTTTTTTTTACTGAAACATTTGAAATCCCTAAATCTCTAATAGATCCATGGGTAAATTTAATTGACTAGAGATGAGGATTTTACCTTATGTGAATCTAAGTGGCCTTGGTTATGCGGATCTATAGGCGCTAAAATCTCACAAGCTCGTCTACGGTATCCACACGAATGAAAAGATTAAATGGGTTACAGATTTGCGCAAGAAATACCCACAAGAGCTCTCTTGTTTCGTTTTCAGAGTATGTAGAATTTCAATGCGTTTTAAATGTGATGGTAAGCGTCGTTAACCTTAGATGATAGCTACAATATTCTATTTATATTAATGATAATGTCTTCACGTATAAGGATATTATCATCAATTAGATCCCTGATCCAATCAGGGTTTCTTAAAAACACTTTTGTTTTTAATTTTCCTATTCAAAATATCGGATATTATAAATTATTATTTATTATTCTTTACGAATTCAGATTAATAAATAATTAAATATTTTTTATTGAGCTTGTTTCAATTAAACTCATGATCTGTTTGTTTAATTTTTTGTGTGTAACCCTGTAGGTTTACTTAATATTAATAGTAGGCTCTAGACTCTTTTCAGCTCACAAGATGTAAGTGGCCTCTAGCAAGATGTTATGTCTGCCAAATTTAAGTGAAGATCTATGATCTGACTTGACATGATTCATAATTTATATCATAATCCTTTTGTCACATGACATCTAGATTGAACATAAGGCATGAATAGTGTCACCCCTATGTTATTCAATCTTATTATTTCTCGATCTCCAAGTAGACTGATAAAACAAATGACGTTGATCATCTATTAATTTGAGCATGTCCATACATTTCTTAGTCTCACTCGTTAAGGGGCTAGAGATATCGCTCTCATAATGAGAATGACAAATCTCATCTTAATCACTTATCTTTCTGCATGATTTACACTATCACTATGCCTAATCACAACCTTTATAATTCCGGTTAAAGATAATGTTTGATTGAGTCGAATCATAATATTCGTCATGTTGGAATCTATAGTGATTTCAAGTCTAGGGATACAGTGATATCGTTATTATGAGAATCACTTACGGTATTAATTCATGTAGTAGTTTCATAGCAGGTTGGTCTAGTACTTACTTTTCAACATATACCGATGAGTTTGATTTGTACCTCTAAACAAATAAAAATCTCATGATTATCAATTAAATCTCATACTAGATTTAATTCATTATTATACCCATAATAATGAACATCTAAGAACATTTAGGATAGTTACATGATTATTCAAGGTCATTATTATAAAGCAAATATGTAAACAATATAGTAATAAATGCCTCTTTATTAATAAAATGTAAGAATAACAATATCTAATAATTAGTCTAGGGCACAATCACTAACACTTGGCTTGTTTGCAGCCTCATTAACAACTCTGTTCTGTCCCAATATTTTTACCAATTTCTCTATCTTTGTACCAAATTTGGAGAGAAATTAAGTGCAAGTTGAATGGAAAGATTTCATCCCTTTTCCACTTTTGTCCTATTTGGAATCGAGAATGAATACAGAATGAAATCGCAATTTCAAGTTTCATTCTTTTCTTATGTTTTGATGAGATTTTAAAAGTCAGAATCATGTTTATAAAATTAATGATTTCGGCTTTGAAGAGGAACTTGATTATGCCTTAAGAAGGTGAAATCATAATTCCATTTAACCTCATTAAGGGTTAATATAATGTTTGGTATCTAGACTTTTCCTAAACACGTAATTAACTAATTGAACTTTAAAAGTAGTTAATTTAAAATCTAATTAAAGTTTTCATTTTCAATAGTACTACTTTAACTAATCGAATTAACTTCATTTGTTGAGCTGACAAACTAGTGAATGCCAAATAGCTAAAAGAAAGATAATTAAATAGGCAAATTAACTTATATGAAAGTCGCTTAGAGCTAATTTGTCTACTCAATTATTCAATTAGTCATTATGTGTGTTAATTTGCTCACTTAAGTGTTTAATTATCTAGTTTTTTACTGTTTCTTGATATGTGTCACAATCTCATTTGCTAAAGTGTGGCTCAATTAATAGAGTTAAAGATGCAATATCAATGAATATGATAACTTTAATTGAATATTAAATTTAATATTTTAAAGTTCTTATAGTTAATCGTACAATTGACAAAAGTTCAAGCAATATTAACCTCTTCATTAATTATATATAGTTTAATTACTGTTTTATCTATCATATATATATATATTTATTATTAAAGATAATTTTGTTTATAACATATATTCATCATAAGGGATGTTTTTGATAAATATAGCTTATGCAGTATTCATTTTATTCTATTGCGTAAACGCTTCCAAACATAACAACAAAATAAAATTAACGATCTTATTATTAACCATTCTTATATACCAAAAATAAAATTAATTTATTCAATTTTCACCCATTATACATATGATTAACCAAACACACATCTATGCCATTGACTTCCGTTTTCGGCCCATGGCCTGCATACCCTCTCCATGTATATAAATTTAGGCATCGCCTTCTGAACACTGCCTTTCTCTCTCTTTCCTCTCTCTCAGTCTCATCTTGCACACACTCACATTCACACTCACACTGTTACAATTTGACTGTTCGCACTTCCATTTCCAGCAAGTGAATTGCAGTAACCAAAACATGGAGAGAAATAAAAGAGATGTTCATAAATCATCATCGTCTGTTTTAATGTTGTTGTCGTTATTATCCTGGGCGACAAGTGTTTCTGCTGTTCGTGCAACACCAGAAGGCATAAGCTATACGGATCCAAAGTATGTCCATTACCAGGAAGAGTATAGGAGGAATTTGCTTGCTAATGGCCTTGGCTTAACTCCTCCTATGGGGTAAGTTCAACATCATTCTTCTTCTTCTTCTTCTTCAGCATACTCTCTTTATCTTATCATGAAAAAAAAAAATTAAATAAATTAAAATCCTTTCATTATTATTCTTATTGGCTGGAACCGACAACAAGTAATTTCTTTTTTTTTTTTTTTTTTATTTTGGGCTAATTTCACATTGACATTAGTTGCCAAATTATCATGAGTGTCTATCGTATTATCGGAAATTCCGAGCAGATAAGGTATCCTATGTTGAGTGTATCCTATTAATCCTATTCGAGATAAAGATTCGAGCCAACAATTATAATATCTATTATTAATAATGATATGACAGGGTAAGTGTAACAAAAATATTTAAAAGACAGAAGCACATGTGTCATAATTATTCAGAGAATACTGATATCAGTTCATATCAAATTTGGTTTTTATATATATATTCTCGTACGTTTGGGTGATGCCGCGCTATTATTGTTTAGATCTAGGTTGATCAATGATAACTATTACAATATTAGATTGTTGGATTTTTATCAATATCATATCTATATCTTATTTGTATTTATAATTTTTCTGTATCATATCTGTTTAATTATTTTATGAATAAAATTGTTAATTTCTTTTACTGATATTTATTTAAAAATAATAAGAAATATAATGTCAAAAGTATGAAAATATGATAAAACAATGAGAGGCTTAGTGGAAAATGCATTTCCTTTGATGTGGGGGGCAGGGCAGAAGGCACTCGTTAATGGTTTTACTTTTTATTAGTGTTTTACCAGATAATTATACGATTACGATGACTTCTTGGTTGTCATCCTGGCTGGAACTGTTGTTGTCGGAACACTAGCAAACGGTGATTGGTGGAGGGAGTGGGCACTAGGGCCTGTTTTGTCCTTTTAGCAAGGGTTTTTTAGATGCTCGCCACTGGACCGGTCGTGGGAGTCATCCATTAGCATTATAATTAGATCACAGTCATCCTATGTGTTTTTAACTTTTTTATTTAACCAGAAATAGAATAGATAGCCCCGCGTCGTCTAGATGATTATCTCTTGGCCTAATGGCAAAATCTACTTCTCTGAATATTTTGGCTTTTTTTATATTTTAAATAACCAATTTAGAGTAAAATAGATAAAAAAAAAACAAAAACAAGAAAGTATCTCTTCATAGTTAAATCTCGATAAATAAATATTTGATAAATTAATAAATTTAAATAAATAATAATTTCTTTTTGTCTCGATCATTACTAACGTATTAAATTGATAATATCACTAAATACATAAGATATAGAGAAATCCTAAAGAGCACCAAAAATATAAATTATTAATTTATCAAATACGTTAAAAATTTCATATAAAGTTTATAATAAAGTTTTTCCTATCTCATCTGTTAGATTCTTTATATTTTTCAAATGAGAAGTCATAATGGAAAAAGATTTAAGATTTTTTTTTGAAATATAAAACTAAATTAATGAATATTATATTAATAAAATTTGTATTCTATTTACTTAAAATATTTTGTAACTTTTTATTTTCCAAAGCTTTAACTCTAAGAATTGTTTTTTCCTATATATTCATTCGTTCTAATTTCCAAGATTTATCATAATGTTATAGGTTTTTGTATTATAAAATTTATTATTTCGTTTTATATTTATGCATTATGATTTTTGAAATTCTTTATATATTACTATGTATGCATTTTGTCCATATTTATTTTTAGTTTTCATTAATAAGTTATATATAAAATTTTAAAAAAAAGCGTGTAAAAAATATAAAAACTCTTTATAAATTAGCAAATATTCATTTATCGATAAATCAATAAATTGTTCATTTATCAATAAATAAAAAATCTCTATAAAATAATATTATTTATTGATCCCAACTATATAATATCGAGGTTTAACTGTATTTGGATTAAAGTAAGAAAAGAGGAGAAAGAAAGTAAGGTTTTAAAAGGAATTTTCTTATTTATTAAAGAAAGATCATCAAAGAATTGAATTAAATGGAAAGAAAAAATAATTGAATTCCAAAGCAAACCTTTAAGACATTTTGATAAAATAAAAATTATACTGGTAATTTTTCCTTCACTTTCCTTTCTGATTTTTTTTTTTTTTTTTTTTTTTTTTTTTTTTTTTGCCCTCTTCGTCTTCGTTTCCCCCTTAATTTTTTCCTTCTTCTCAAAGATGCTACGAAAGTTGCCTCCACTGACTTTGCGAGACTTTAGTGGCCAATCAATACTTGATTAATCCTTTGAAGTTAGTGTCTATCCAGAATTATCAATAGTTTAGGCTTATCTCCATTTTAAGAAAATTTTATGGTTTCATAGTTAATTTTGATGAAATCGGTCCGATCAACTATCAAATGACTCACATCATACTCAATTAAACCATTAAAATAGTTAATATTTTAATTTTTTTTTAAAAATTGATTAAAATAGAATTAGTAGTGGCCAGTTCATGTAAATTTCTTATTATTTTTAGTATGTTGGAGAAAGAAATTAAATAAACTTACCTTATATGATAACACGTTTGAAATTACATTATTTTTGTTGATTGGTTGTTTCGCATTGTCTGATGACTATTTTCGTCTGTCATGCTCACTTATTATTCACCCTGATTTATCTATTTGTGTCTTTTTGTTTATTGGAGCGTCCAGGAATCTTATGGTTTCATTACCATAAAATAAAGGATTGATTTGAAAAGGGAAAATATACATATGTATATATATATTAATATTATAATGCAAATATCTTTTTATTGAATTTTACACTTGAATTTTTAAAATTGTTAAATGCAATATTCAATCAAACATTTACCAATGGAATTCATTACTTCAAATATTTAACAATTAGAAGTAAGCTAAAAAAAAAAAAAAAATTGAAAAGTAAAAATTTGATTGAATTTAACATTGGACTGATTCAAACCTTAGCCCTAAAATTTAAAACACCTAAAATGATGTTGCTTTATAGATGAACGATAAGATTTCGGACCTTTCCATTCATTTCGTTTCTAATCTAATAAACTTCAAATGTTAAAATAGATTTCTTATAATAATTATACGGTTATTAGTTTATTTGGAAAATGTTAAAAGGTGTCTAAGACAAGTGCTGTTATTATTATTATGTATCTAACATTTGTCTACCATTACTAAGAAAAATAAAATTGAATATATAAGTTGAACAAAATCAATTACCAAAATCTCGTTGCAAGCCGATAAAGCACGCGATATACATATGCTATATGACATTTTCAATATTCCGTTTCAAAATTGTGATTTTTGTGTGTAATTAATTTTATTTCGATATTATTTAAAGAATTAATTTTAATTAGTGACCTAAAGAAGGAATAATTTCTTCTTTTTATTATTGTTATTTTGCAAAATGAGCAATCAATCTTGGAACCATTAACAATGTCAAATTGAAAAACCAAGTTATTCTGTATTGGCCTGACAATAACATGTTGGCTACATTCTATGTCCAATTGTCTACAGATGGAATAGTTGGAACCACTTTGCTTGCAATGTTGATGAGAATATAATCAGGGAAACTGGTAATTTCTCGTAGTTAATCATGAAATCAGTTTCTCAATGTCGCTTCCAAACAAATGATGCTTAATTGCTCAAGTTGTCTTTCAGCTGATGCTTTGATGTCTACTGGACTATCAAAACTTGGGTACGAATATGTGAACATAGGTATGCTCACGTTGTCAACATAGTCAAGCTCATTGCTTGTCATCTATCAGAAAAATATTAACTTCTGTGTCTGTGGATTTTAGATGACTGCTGGGCTGAATTAACCCGCGACAAACATGTATGTCTTGCTTTTAATTCCTTGTGCTTAGAAAGTAATGAAGAAACGTTTGAAGTCTAGTCGTCTGATTAAGATATTCCCATTTTCAGGGTAATCTGGTGCCTCATAAAAAGACGTTTCCCTCTGGTATCAAGGCCTTGGCTGACTATGTCCATAGCAAGGGTCTCAAGCTGGGGATCTATTCAGATGCCGGGTAATTAATCCCATCTTCCAAATTGATGAAAGTTTTGAAGTTTCTTTCACCATCCTTTTCTTGTCTATAACATTTGATGCTATGTTTACTGGTTCGGGTTCTTGCAGCTATTATACTTGTAGCAAGAAAATGCCAGGTTCACTTGGTCACGAGGAACGAGATGCGAAAACCTTTGCTTCATGGGTATGTGTATTGTCAAAACACATGAAACAACACAGAAACATTGTAGTTTCGCATAAAACTGAGGTTGTTCTTTTTCCTTTTTTACGTCTAGGGGATTGATTATCTGAAGTATGACAATTGCAACAATGATGGCTCAAGACCAACCGTAAGGTTTGATAATCGAAACATTTTTGTCCTTCGGAAGGACAGATCATCCTAGAATTCTATGTCTAAAATGCTTGTTTCCATGGCTCTTCTATAGATATCCCGTAATGACTCGTGCTCTTATGAAGGCTGGGCGTCCGATTTTCTTCTCGCTTTGTGAATGGTAAATCAATCACACTACCTTGTTAGAACTTCATCAATCTCAATGTTGTGTTCTTCCTATATGCATCTCACAACTTTTTGTAAATTCAGGGGTGATTTGCATCCTGCTCTATGGGGTTATAAAGTTGGAAACAGCTGGAGAACAACCAACGACATAGCTGATAATTGGGAAAGGTAATGTCCCATATCTTTGTCCGTTTGGTTGTATGTTTGTAGTGGTACAATAGGCGATCAATATTTAGCTGACATTATCGTCATGGGAGTTGACGAACATAATGTCTGCTGTGTTCCTGCAGTATGGTATCAAGAGCCGATCAAAATGAAGTGTATGCTCAACTTGCCAGACCTGGTGGTTGGAATGGTAAATGACTCTGCAGAGTTAAGAATACATGTTCAATTTCTTCATTCCAACTTAATTGTTTGTGTACTGAACATGATCCACCGTAAATGATCAGACCCGGATATGCTTGAAGTGGGAAATGGAGGGATGACTAAAGATGAGTACATTGTGCACTTCAGTATATGGGCTATGTCTAAGGCTCCCCTTCTCCTTGGTTGCGATATAAGAAACATGACAAAAGACACCATGGAGATTGTTGCTAATAAGGAAGTCATTGCCATTAACCAAGGTGAAATGCTTAATACATCACTTACTAGTGTTTTTGTCTAAGTTTGATCAATTAGATGCTTCGATAAATTGACATAATTGAATCCTTTTTCTTAGATCCTCTTGGTGTTCAAGCTAAAAAAGTCAGGCTGGAAGGCGATCCCGAGGTATAGTATCAACTTTCTGGTTGATTTACAAAATGATTTGCTCTTCATTGTTCACATCAAGTGATACATGTCCAAACACCCATTTTGTTGGGCACAGATTTGGGCAGGACCCTTATCTGGGTACAGGGTTGTTGTGCTTCTTGTGAATCGAGGCCCAGTTCGTACATCAATCACTGCTACTTGGGAAGATCTTGGACTTCCACAGCATAGCGTTGTTGAAGCCAGAGATCTTTGGAAGGTAGTTTTTTCTCCCATCTTAAACAAAAAGCTTAAACATGTTAGTAATTAAATGGTATAATTTATATTTATTGGTTTATAAATACTTTTATTTATTAGAAGCCCATTAAGCAAAACACTTTAAATACCATAATAACTTCTGAATTCGCAACCTATTTGTCCGTTTGGAATCTATTTTGTATTGGTTTTAATTAGACTATTTATTAAAAATAGATACTGATAAAAAAATAGAATTTCTTATTTATAAACAGATTTTACAGATTAGATACAGTAATATATATATATATATATATATGCATATCAAATATAGATGAAAAATAGACTATGCATTAGATCATGAGATTACTAATGTATTTAGGGCATATTGTGTATAACATATCTAATGCAATTCCTTTCACCCATAATGCAGCACAAGACTTTGAAGAGACATTTTGTTGGGAGTATCTGTGCTACTGTTGATTCTCATGCTTGCAAGATGTACTTGTTGAAGCCTATCTCGTAGGCCATTGTTAGGTTTCCTGGAATTTTGAAATTTCCCATTAAAATGAAAAAGATGAGTATGCATCTTTATTTCACTTGCTATGTGAAAATGAGGATCATCTCTATCTTTGATATCCATGCGTACTGGAAAAAGTGAATAAATAGTAAATTTTTTCATCAAAACATTTATATTTTTAGTGAATCATTTAAGTTTTCTATCTTTATATCATTTAGATAGTCTAAAATTATAGATTAGCCTTGGAGTATTAAATTAACTACCTCATCTAAAATAAGGAAAAAATAATGTAATCTAAAGAATGTTTCCCTTTATTTTTTGTTTTAATTTCTCTTCAATTTTTAACTAAATTATTTAATAAGGTATCCCTATGACTCTCGGAAATTTGTTGAGAAGAATAGAGATAGCCCTTTAGAGTGATAGCATACCATCCATACGATTTGGCCTTTGCCCTAGACACCAAAGCCCAAATTTATTGACATCCTTAGGAAAAAAAATACCCTAGAGCGGACCACATCCGAAAGCAAATGAAAACCATATAGTGGGAACCATTAAACGACTTAGATGTTCAAGATTAAAAAAACGAAAGGGAACCTACTTGCATAGATAGAATGGTACATAGTCAATATCAGCAATAGGAATAATAAGCAAATTATATACGTGATATAGACTTAAAATGAATACAAGTAATTCCAAGTGACAAGAAATTTGAGAGAATACGAATAATAAGCATATACTAAAACACACTAATTACAAATATCATCGATCACCATGAAAACAGGTAAGCCTTCTAAGGAATCAGGTGGTAGAAATTTCTTCTAGCAATTCGTCCGACAATTTTTCCCATCACTCATCCAAAAATTCCATGGAAAGAATCCAGTTATTTAAAATTATAACTTAGAGGTCAAATCAATTCTAACATCCTTCATTTTTGTATCTAATAAGCGTACACCCAGACATACACCAAGAAATGTATGGCATTTCCAAATCTATGATTCATGACTAATCCGTTTCCTATTTCAATCTCACAGAACAAACAAAATTCAAATAATATGTTGTAGAACTAATTACAAATTGTAGATGTGGGGTTCTTCCTAGGTAGTTATGCTTGTATCATGTGGATCTTGTACGTTGCATGTTATTTCAAAGTACTGATGGGAAGATTACACTTGATGATGGGATAACTTAGAAAGAGTGACAAAGAGGAAGAACCATCAATCTTAGGGTCACAAATGCACAAGTGACAGATAGGAGAGTTTGAGTAGACCTTGCATATCAATCTTGTAATTCTTCAGCAATTAGAGTTATAGTTGTTTGAGTTGTTTGTTTGATCTTTGAAAACAAAGCTTTCCTCATGGAATGTTATTTGTCTTCTCTCTCCAAAAGTTGAAATTAAGGAAGAGTAACTGATTATTTATAAGCAGTTGGTATGAATGACAATTGTTAGATCATCTCAATGATTGACAAATAAGATGAAGCAAACTCAAGTCATATTATCTTGAATGAGCTAGCTATATGTCAAGGTCAATAATTATTTTCCTATGTTCATGAATCTACCTGAGAAGGTTAGATGTAGTGGACCCATCCAACGATCTCTATTCCAAGTTTACTAAGCCAGATCTCCTAAAGTTATTCCAATAATAAGTGAACTAGATTCACTAGGCTTTGCTATCTAGCTCATGAGTCAAGCTCTAATAAATAAACAATAATATGTATTTTAAGCCCCATGTATTTTAAGCCCTTGACACATCTAAATAAAGCACACATCTAAATAAAGCGTACATCAAATGAAAATACTTCCTATTCCTTCTTCCATGGCTATTGAGTAAAGCCCTTAACTTTTACCTATTCTAGCTCAGCCTAAATTAAACCCTAGTCTTACTTCATAAACTCATCACTCCATGAAAAAATAATACCTCTCTCTATATAAGAGTGTGTGTGTGTGTATTTCCCTCATCAACTCCTTTTTGTTGCATGTGGACAGAAAGTGCACCACTCTTAATCCATCTTCATTTCTTTCTTTCACTATCAATTTGTCTCACATAACTTGCTTTTGTTGTCATATTTCACCAAACAACATGGATGATCATAAAAATCTATCTTCGTTTATGTGTTTTAAAACTAGGATGTAGTTAAGTTAACCATCATCACTCATCAAGCCATCAAGGTAAGATCATTTCCATTTATATAAAATTTGTTACATGTCTTGCTCTCCAAGCCTTTGACCAAGTCTCGTACTCTTTACTTACATGTAACGTTTCAATCTTGTGCTGTATAATAACACATATGCCTTTTTTAGTATGAAGACATTAATGTGAAATTAAACACAATTTCTTCAATTAACATTCCTATAGTTGAAAAGGAAATATAACACAAAAAATAACAATTTAATACTAATATTCTTACATGAAATTAATTATAAAGTAGCACAATAATGTGAGTAAAATGAAGAAGCAATTGCATTTTGTTAATATAAATATTTTCCACACAACTTTTTTGATGATGAAGCAGTGTTGTAAAGTAAAGCACGTCAAATTATCGTCTATTATATGAAAACTATTCACTATTAAATTAGTAATGGAAATCATATTACCATGTCCTTTTGTAGCACTTTTATACTGATTACACAAAATTTTTTGTTGTCCTTGTCCTTCATAAATTTCTTCGATCACCTAATTTGCTTCATGTTACACATTTTTTGAATTTCATCATCAATAAAAATTTTTAATGAATTTCATTGTTAAAAGAAGTATACTTCTTGTAGTATAATAGAAATTAAAGAAAACATATTGCAGACAAGGATAGAAATTGCTTGCACTTAATCGATACTATAGAGTGCTTAAGAAATAGTACCACTACTTACAATACATATTTAGCTTTGAATATTCTCCTTACATTTCATCATAAGATTACACATACCAAACCTCATTAGAAATGAATTCGTTGTCTTCATCAAATCAATCTCATTATTCCATCTCTCTCCAATCCTTAGCTTGTATCATCTATTTCGCTACAATCACCTTAATAAACAACTTAGTATTTCAAGAAAGTTGATACAAAAAGCATCACTTCAAGAGATGCTAATATCTATTGCAATGTTAACACTATAGACAACTATAAATTTGTTAATGTTGGGAATAAATGACAATAAACTTAACCTAATGGAACAAAAATACAATGAAAGACATAGAGACAAATAAATTTGCTTTCCTTAAAGAATTTATGCCCCTACACAAAATTTTCTATGAGAGTTTTTAAAATAGAATTACCCCGGATATAATTAAATCTTGATACTTGAATAGTGAAAATTTAAGTATCAAACTACACTTTAGAATTTCAATGAAATGTTTATGTATAGTTTTTGTTTAAAGGAGAAGAAGTGCAAAAGAAAAATAATGAAATTCATGCAAGGATCCATTTTCATTAAGAAGCAACACCTTTTATTATTAGAAAAAATGTCAAAGATCATGACTTTTCGTAAGAGTCATAATATTTAAGATATGGATTGCATCTATTATATTTGAATTAGATTAGTTATAAATCAATATAAATCAATTATGAAAATATGGATGTGATCCATTTGTCATTAATGGGTCACATGAGACTCTCTAAAGTTTGATCAAAAGTTCTAACTCTTCAAATTTTAATGTTAGCGAAATTTTAGAGTTTCAATATGTCTGGATCATTTTAAAATTGTCTAGATCATCTTACACTGCCATATTTTGTTTTGTTTCTTTGTTCCTTTATGTAAGATATTCTAGATATTTTCACAAAATGTCCAAACCTTTTCATATAAATTTCATAAATCTCCTTTTACTTATATTTAACACGGGTACCACAATGGTTAATCATTAAGCTTTCTAAACACAAAATTTACATCATAAATCACACAATTGACAATCTATTTCAATAATGCTTTATAGACTCTCAGTTACATATACATATAAACACTTCTATGATTATACTTAAAGAATGGTATCTTTAGAATTGAATCAATTCTTAATATAAATCCTCAAAGTTGTAAAAGGAAGATAAGTTGCAAATTGTTGTGATCTTCCATACTATGTGTCACAACCAAAGAGTTTACACAATAATTATATTCATGTCCAAATAGCATATTTTAGGGTTAATGCCGTATGTGGTACTTCAACTTTGAAAATATGCAATTATGTACCTAATACCTAAAAAGGAAACTTTTTTGTACCAAATACCTCTGTCATATAGGTTTAGGTGTCTTGGCATTCATAAAAAGTTTTTTTTAGATACTAAATCTATCAATTTTAAAAGTTTAGATAATTAATTGCATATTTTACTAAAAGTTCATGTACCATTTACGACATTTATCCTATTTTATGGTAGCATGTCCATGGCCATATACTTATCTCGGCTTCATGAACATTTATAAAAGTAAACTCCTCAATATTTTGTTAGGAGAAACACCACTCTTATGTTCAAATAGGTGGTATACATCAAACTAATTGAAACTAATGATGAGCTAGAATAAGTTCCTATCACTTCTAACGATAAGAATTTAGATTTATCTTAGCAGTACTCCTCCACAACATTTCTAGATAATCCCTTTATCAAAAGACTTGGCAAGTTCTTATTGGTCTTATATAGGTGATGGTTATGGTCAATCCATTATTAACCCTCTGATATACTGTGCTTGGCTTTATATATCTAGACTTTCCATTATATGGTTGTTCACTATCACAAAAGATTAAATGGCTGACAATGGTTGTGATTATAACTTTGTTTCCATGAGCCAAATTTTTACCATTTTGCCTTTTATCGGTTGCAGCAAGTGCTACAAAGTTAGCTTCTATTGTTGAGTGAGTTATATACATTTGTTTCTTGAATGCCTAACTTATGGTTCTACCACCAAAGGTAAAAATCCATTAATATTGTTTATGAGGCTTCTGATGTATTATTGAGAGATTATTTACTAGTGCTTATAAAACTTAAATAAGGATTTTTTTAATTTAAAATTTGTTAGAAACTCACTTATTTAAGATATTTGCATATAACGCTTAAATGTTATAAATGGAAAAACTATTGCTATAACTCTATTTAAGGTGTGTGCAAGGCTCATTCACTTCGTTGAATGAATAAATGGTTTTTGTATACTTTTTGTACTAGTGTTTAAACTTTTAAGAATCTTTTCAATAAAATGTGATTAACTTAACGTAGTCTCCCCATTATGTTTCAATACTTTAATACTCAATATTGCATCTACTTCATTTGGGTTTCATCTTAAACTAGGAGATAAAATATTTCTTAGTCTCATCAATGCTAATATATTTATTCCAAATAAAAACAAATCATCAACATGTAGATAAATAATGCATCATATTTATTTGTAAACTTCGAATAAATACATTTGTTTGCATTTTTTTCCTATACAAAGCCATTTTCCAATAATACAAAATCAAATTTCTCATGCCATTGTATTAGGGCTTGCTTGAGTCTATATAATGACTTAACTACATGCAACTTTTTTTTTTTTCATTTCTTAGGAAGAGCAAAGCCTTCTAGTTGTTTCAGATATACTTCCTTTCTAAGGGCACATTTAGAAAAGGTCATTTTGACACCTATTAATGCTATATAATTTATAAATGGAAGTGATCGTCAATAACACTTATAAAAGTCATTCTAGCTAAAGTAGTATAAGCAAAATAATCAATTCCTTTCATTGCTTAAATCCTTGGCTACTAATCTTGTCTTGAAGTTTGTAAAGAACCATCCAAATAATATTTCCATCTAAATACCCATTTAAACCTATTATCATGGATCATTGAGGCATATAAAATAAAATCGTGTATTTTTTTACAATAAAGAGTCCATTTTATCATTTATTACCTCATTTCAAAAAGTCAGATCTCTAGAGTCATGGTTTCATGATTGTTTTAGATCACTGTCAACACAAAGTATTAAAGGGAGTTTGCAAAATATGGAATATTTACTACATTCCACCAAAAAGCTAAGAGTTTGAGAATCAACAAATACATGATCTAGATTATTAGGTCTCTTTACCCTCTTACTTCTTGTAAGTTCTTCCATAGATTCTATATTTGCTTCAATATTATTTCAATAGAATCCGTTGAAATTGTACTTTGTGTTGTGGTAGGAGAAATTTCATTATCAAATAGATTAGTATAGAATTTATTCTCTAAAAATTTTACGTCTCTAGTTTCAACTATAATATTATATTCTAAATCCAACAATTTATATCATTTAGAATTTTTTGCATAATCAACAAACATTCCTTTCAAGGCTCTGACGTCAAGCGTTGTCCTTTTAGGACCAAAGTTTCCATAGTAGCTATGCACACCTACATTTTAAAATATTTAACATTTAGTTTCCTTCCTCTCCATTTTTCATATGGAGTAAAACCTAAAGATCTTAATAGAGTTCTATACAAATATGAAGTCAGCAAAGTTTCTTCCCACAAAATGGTGAAATTCATTTGAAAAATATCCATCCTTTCTATCACTACACAAGCACTTAATTTGTTTATTAAGCATATTTTCTACTTCAAATTTATAACGCTTAAATAATTCAAATGTTTCATCTTTATGCTTTAACAAACAAACATAAGTAAATCTTGAACTATCATCAATGAAGTTATAAAATACCATATTCCTCCTTAGTCAAGTTTCTAATTAATTCACAAACATCACTATCAATTAAATTATGGATTTGGCTTTTCTTTGTTCATAAAGAAAAGATTTTTTGTGATTTTGACTTAAATACAAACTCCACATTTATACATGTTATCAATTCGATTTAATTTGATATATCGAATACGTATATCACATAGTGTGAAAATTGATATGTCTTAGTCTAGCATGCTACAAATCACAAGAATAAAAAATAAATAAATAGAATCATTCATTTTATTCATTTCAATGCTTTATTTGAACGTCCCATTACAATCATAACATTTCCCTACAAATAAATCCGCATTCTTGAAATGTTTGAATTGATTTTAATCATTGCTCATATGCATTGTTGCTCTCAAATCAAGCCACCATTAACTATATTTGATTGTTGTAACCATGTTTAACCTGATGATGATACTAACATGAAGTTCTTTGAATTCATTAGTCGCCATTGAAACAAAATTTTGATCATCAACCAAAGTTGCAGCAATTGTGGTAGATTCTTTCTTAGTATTATTTGGGAATTAATATTCTTCAACATTGCCATTTCTTATTACAATTATACACTTACGAACCTTCTACTTTTCATGAATTTGCAAACTTCCTCTTTCTCTTTGAATTCTTAATTTTTTCCATTTTCGTATAGTTCACTTTAACAATATTTGAAATATATCATTGCATCACAGTTTTGAGTCTCTTCTTTTATGTAAATGCTTAAGAATCTTCTCAATAGTGAAATCTTCAACCATGCAAAGTAGTTTCTTTTATAGTCATCCCAACTAGGAGGCAACTATGATGAAATTGCCCTCATTGAAAAGTTTTAGGAATAACCACTTGCAAATCACGTTAATCGACTAACAAGTACTTGTTACTCATGAACTTGATTCAAAATAAAGATGTTATCAATCATATCAGACTCACAATATTTCAATGTGAGACTTGATACTCATAAATTATATAACAATAATGTAATGAGAATATGACCTCTACATGCTTAATCATCCACCCTTTTTTTCTTTACTTCCTAAAGTTAGCCTTTTCTACTAAACTTGTATATTTGTTCAATTCTTGATAGGTTGTGTACTTGGATCAAAATATAGACAATGTTCAGCATAGATAATAAAAGAGCATCTTGCCCTTTCAATCATTGAAATTTATTCCATTAAATCGATTGAATTTGACAAAATCTTGATTCACAACTCTAAGAACAACTTTGTTTTACTATTTTGATTCATGAATCTTTAAATTGTTAGGAATAATGACAACTGACTTGGTTCAATGAAACAAACTTTTGGATGCATAAGTAGTCTAGATCATTTCAAACTTGTGTAGATCATCTTGCATTGCAGCATAAGTAGTCGTATCATATCACAATGGTTGGGATCATCTTCACTGTTACATTTGTTTCAATTTTATGTTCATTTATGCAAGAGATGGTCTGGAATTTTACAAACGGTTTGGACCTTTCATGTAAAGTGCATAAATCTCCTTTCTTTTGTTCATGTTTAATATGGGACCACTATACTTAATCATTAAGCTTTTCAAATCAAAGTTCATATTATAAATCACATAATTGATAATTTTTCTCAACAGTTAATGCATGGAATATATTAATGTATGTGACATATCTTTGAAGATGGATAGGAAGTTCATAGTTCTTATTCATAGGTGTATACCATAGCCTTTATGTGTGTGTGCATGGTTTCATACTTGTGTACAATAGGGGTTATGTGTGCAAAATTGTAAATATGTAGCATGCTAGAGTTTAGAAGCAAGACTTTTTTGTCCTTAAAAAGGAAAAAGAAGTGTTGATAGATCTGATGGATCTATAAGTCTCCATAGCCAACCTACTAAAACATTGAAACTTGTTAAGTCTTCTTCTAGGTCACAAACTGACCATTGAGTCCCTTTTAGATTGCATCGGTTTAGTATAGGGCACAACTTGATCCTATCAAACCTATGCTTAGCTTTACATTAGAACTTTCAACTTGTGTTCTCTTTGGCTCTTTCTTTTCTATACTTTTCTAACATGAATTAATTTCTACATAATCAATTACTTTAGAATTATGGTCTAAATTGGGATACGTCAACGATAATATTTATGGAGCAAAAATGCTTGAAGAAAAAAATGATGATAACTTGAGAATCAAATATTGATGAGAGTTTCATTTGAATCAAAAGAACAATCTAAGGTAATTTGGCAAGACAAGCAATATACTCAAAAACAAAGGGTAGATACTTCAAGTTCAAAGCAAAAGACGAAAACAACTAAATTTTAGGTTGTTTTTGTAGTTGGTTTTGATTTGAAAAATTTTAATAATGTGATAGTTATTTCACTTTCCTTTGGTGTCTAGCTAGAGTCTAAAAATTTAAGATCGTTAGTAAATTATTTTGGCTGATACTGAGATATCATTGCAATTTCAATTTCATCATTAAGTTTAATTTTCAATATCAAATTACAATGAGTAAATTAGATAAGAAGGTATTAATATTTATGATAAGTTCATTTAAAGTAATACTGTCACACTCCCACAGGATACCCTAGTTGTAACTATGTATCATGTAACCAATCGAGGCCTCTAGAAAGTGCATGATCATTATACAGTTAACAAGCCCTGTGATGTGGATAGATATGATAGGATCGAATGTAGTTTAGAAAGACATTGCACATATATATTAGTATATATAACAATAACCTTACGAAATTCCAAAATCATCACATAATAAATTACAAACATGCCTTCAAGGACTTCATTCATACACTTACAACAAAAGATTAAAATTCAAAAACTTATACTATTACAAACATTAATCTCCAACTCTTTTTGTAAACAAAACTTATTCCAAGCTCATAATTAAATAGCTTACATCCTATACTATCACCAACTTTGGTCTTGATCTTGATCTTGATCTTCTCTTATAGTCTTATAAACAACAGTCTAAAGAGCATGAGTATAATAAGTCAATGAATAACCAAATCTTAGCACCATATACTTAAAATCAAACATGTTAATTATTAAACATATGCAATGTAAAAAAAAAAAAAAAAATCAATCATATGAGACATGCATAGTTTGGATGATCAGAATCCAAATTTGTGAAGATTTACGCCTCTCTTGGGGATTAAAGGATCGATTCAAGTAATTTATGCCCAAGAGAATCCAAAACTAATGAAGAGAAATTTTCTCAAACTCATTTATTATTTATAATTGAATATACATTTATACTCTCAACTTCATTTAGAATTCGAAAACTCTCTACGTATTAACACCTTAAAGCCAACACCAAACATGCGACATCCTTCATTGTCTACTTTGGTCCTATTAAACTGAAAACCTTATGGTAATTTTAACTAGATTCATTAGATTCATCAAAGCATTACCATAGAATCGAAATATTAATTTCTGACATAATTATCATGCTAATGCAAGTGTGATATCATGCAATGCATGTCCAATTTATTAGTGGTTGAATGAACGTCAGGTTCAATTTATTGGTGAACAATTAATTTCAAACAATTCGCAATAAATATAACAACCAATATCAAGCAATTAATCATCACTTGTAACATTATTGTCATCATTCACTCAACAACACATAACATGCAGCATTATCCAAACGCCATGCATTTCACCAATTTCAATTTTTGTTAAAAACATGTGCTACTACTATACAATCACAATACAGTGAGAAGAAGTTAGTTACTCATCGATGCATCTTGGCTAGTTGTTGTAATAATCAAGTAGAAAGTATGAGTCTTGACTTAAGGTTCCTATAAAACAACAAACAAACATTACTAAGTATATGGCTAAGTAAGAACTTCTATTAAGCTTAGGTATTACTCAACTATACAAACTTGGTTAATTCTTAAGTCTAGGTATCATAACTTAGCATATCTTAAGTCTATGATTCTATGATCTGACTTGATTAGAATTTCTAAAAGATCTTCAACTAGCATTTATATATGCATAGATAATATTACATATATTATTATTTTTTTTATTACAGGGTAAAACAGGGGGGACATACCAAGGCCGTGACCTAGCCGTGATTTTCAACACGACCACCAATATGCCCGTGATCAAGGGTGAGATAAATTTAACTAAGGCACAGTGGAGATAACGCCTCTCATTACAATCATGATATAGTTGTATCAGAAATTATGGTCATAATCATTCTCTTGATCACTTGAGAAAGATTTAACCTAAGGAGATCACGTTCATTTTGACAGCCCTTATCTAGGCCATATCTTGAATATGACCATGATCATGCTTATGATCACGTGAGGAAATTTCCTTCGAAAGATAATGGGTTCCATCATGCCTGTGATGTGGCAAGACAATGTGACTCGAGAAGATCACTTCGTCTATTATGCCTGTCATTTTGTAACCCTAAATTGTATTTTCAACTTCGAAATTTTACACTTTCCAACTACTTATTATGACCTTAAATCCATTAAAAACAGCATCTCACTTACATATAAGGTTTATATGCTTCTTTTATAACTTCATAAATCATTTTACATATACACATGTACACTAAACCAACCATGTACCACTTCAACCTTAGATGACCAACCAAAACTCATTATTTTTCTTTAAGCCTTAAACCATCATTTTCATCACTCAAACTCTACCTATTTAACATCAATATCTCTAGAACTCCATATCCCACATTAGATAGGAAGGAAAATAATTATAACCATTTATCTTACAAAATAAACAAAGTAAAAGTATTACTTACCTAATTTAAACTTTGACTTGAAGATGGAGCTTGAAATGGATTTTTGGAGAATTTTGGAAGTGAAAAAGATAAAGGAAATGGGGTGTATGTGTGTGTGTGTGCATTCAAAAATGGTGCCTGGTATGGAAAGGAGAAGAAGATATTTTTGACAAATAATTTGATAATTATATCTTAGTACTTAGATAAAGTAGTTTTTGACTTTTGAGGCATAACAAGAGTTATGATATGTGTGCATGTGTAGGCTTGTTATGGTGGGGATAAGGCTATGGGCTTGCATAAAGGAATTGGGCTTGGGCTTGGGTTTTCATAAAAGAATTGGGCTCCTTGATGCATTGAAAACAAAGAAATGAAAGACTAAAATTGATACTTAGTTTAGCCCATTTACATTTAAAAAAAAGTACTTGTACAAAAATTCCTTAGTTTAATTCCTAATAAAAGTTTATAATTTAAGGTTTGAGTTTTATAAATACTAACTTATAACTTTGAAAATGGTACAAGTTAATGGAAGATTTTAAAATAGACCAAATGGAATTTTTAAGTTCCTATTTCCACTTAACTCCTCTTGCACATGCTATTATAATTAGATTTACAAAACATACCACTCATTCTAATTTTTATATTAAATCTATATTGATTTTTAATTTTCCAAACTCTATCTTATTTAAGCAAAAACTTGGGGATTATAATAACATCTTAAGTTGTTAAAAAGATGATCAATATTTGGCAAAGTGAATCAATAAAATTAAGAAAAATTCATCAAAAGCTATTGAAAATTTAATACCATAAATGATTTTTCAAGGATATTGATATTTTGTTAAACTCACTTTACTAGCTGAGTTGATTTCTCTTTTTATTCACTAAAGGTATCGGTATAATATTAATAAACTTATTCCAAAAGTTAATAATTTTTTGTATAATTTATTCAATTACTATATGTTTTTTTAGATTTAACTTCAAATATCTTCCTTTTCTTTTCATTTTTTTTTTTCATGCAGAATCAAAAGATAATTATAGTAGAATCCAGAAGATCTTATTTGCAGGAGCAATGGACCGGGAATTAGAAGAAGTCACGGAAGATGGGTACTGCAAAATGATACTTATGGAACCCACAAATTTATTTTGGGAAGCAAAAATAGGCTGGCCATTTTACGGATTCACGTGATAGATGGCAAAAGGTACGATTGCCCAACAACAATTATTATCCATTAGCACATTTTGTAGGACTGGAAGATGATATCGTACGGAAAATCCAAAAGTGGGTCAACCAAGAATTGCAAGTGGACTGGCTTTCATTTCTTCAATTTCAAAAGAAGATTGGGCCAATTTCAATGGTGATAATGATATGGGAAAAAGATATTAGGGTTTTTACTATTACTATTAGCCATAAAATAGAAAAAGAGAAGGTCATGCACAGGGGTTCTGGGTGCAAGATAAAAGGAAATCATTCATATCTATTATATTTCATTTTAATTTTTTCTTTGAAAATATGAATTTTACTCAATAGAAAGAATTATATTAATCATATCGATTAATACAAGAGTATTGTAGACAAAATATTTCAATATGAAAGCCTAATCGAATAGGTAAAGATATTTTTTTCGCTGATAAAAAATTCATATAAAATGTACCACAATTTTTTCTAGAACATCAAGAACCACTATATGTTCTATAAAGGATAACATTACTTTACATAAAGATAAAAAGAAAAAGAAGAAAAGAAGAAGAAGAAGAATCACTACCACATAAAAAAAAATACTTATTTTAAAATTTAGTGGTAGATCAGCATCAATATGATTATCACATCTCCAAGAATTGGACGCCAATTATCAATAATAATGGGAATGTGGGTTGTATAGAAATAAGGAATAATTTTGAGATCAAGAGTACATGATCTGCCAATATTAATTAAAGTGAACAGGAAATGTTAGGACCAATGTAATAAAATAGTACAAATATTGGTTTTTTAATGGGATTGACAAATTAGATAGCATCCTCCTCATTTAAGAAAATGAAAGTTTGTACATGGAACTCACCCATCTTCCTTTTATTTTTTTATTTTTTTGCCCTTGTGAGAAAGGAAGAGACATTTTTTTAGTGGACTAAGTTACCCCATTTATTCAGTAAAACTCCTCAACATCATCAATCTGAAGTGCCATCATTAATATATGGAAAAGATCCATAGTGGTATATGACTCTTTGTAGGCTGAGTCACTTTGAATGCTAAAGGTTAGTTTGGTAATAACACTGCATCTAACTCAATGGCATTTAATAACCATCACAAATATTCACCCAGAATTATTTTATATTTACTTTTATGATTTGAAAAATTGTGTTTCATTTGTATCCTTATTGTATATATTACTATTTTTAGATGTAAAATATAATTATTATATCAGAAGATCACAACATTTCAAATGATTCATTTGATGTCACAACATTTAAGGAAGTAAGTCAATTAATATCACAAACAATATGGCCGATATTCTAACTTTTAATTAAATTTTTCTCCTATTGATATGTGTTAGTAGTGACCTAACGTTGTAACCTAATGTTGTGACGTATCGGTGTATTTTACTCTTATTATATTAAAGGATTTAATTAATTTATATAATATCATAGTAGTAATGATATTCATAAAATTTGAAAAACATTCATTGAAGAACCAGTTAAAACAAAATTTGAAAAATAAGCTCTCATATACTAAACATGGTCATTTGTACAATTCCAAAAGCAAAGGCTTTTTACATTTTTCGGCATTTATTGCAGACTTTATGAAAAGAATAATAATAAGAAATAATTTGATGCCAATCATTCACCACTTAAAAATGTAGAAGTTAAAGGGAGATATAGCACTATTGTAGCAATGAGAATAACGTATCAAACAATACAATTGAACCATATTTATATAGCACTCTCAAGCCATCTGAATGGATGACCAAACTGGAGGTCCAATGTAAACGCAACAAAGGGGCATACCATACCATGATACAAAGGGGATAGATGAGGTACTGACCTTAGAAAGGTCCATCATTAGGTATGAAAAGCAAGTTGGATTCATATGAATGGTAGCACAACACTACTTATTTGGCTAACTTCTTTTAGCAGATACATATACTTTTTTTTTTCTAACAAATTATTTATTAAGAAATAGATACAGAAGAAAAAATTAGTAATTCTCGTAAAAAGATCAAACATAGATAACAAATACAAATACAGATGAAAAGCAGACCATTCAAATAGATCTCACAGAAGGATTCATCATGCCATCCTGACGATGCCATTTAATTGTTTCACTAGCTCCACATTTTATTTCATCTTCATGTTTTCATGTTGATCTTATTTTTATATCATTTTTGCCCCTATTAAATCTCAAAGGAAAAAAACAAAAAAGGGTTATAAGGGCTTCTTGTTATTAAGATATTATAATTTTATCCTTAATACCATTATGGAACTTATTTTCTCAGTCTCGTTCTTATCAATTAATATGATGGACATTGATTTACTTAATTTTTTAGTTATATAAAATTACACTAATCCAGCTTAGTTGACAACAATGAGTCATATCCATGAGAGATTAGTCTATCTCGATTATTAAACATCAAAATCCAAAAAATATTTATTTTCTTATTGTTCCATGATTGCGAGTTGATTTACAATCTACATACTCCCATCATAATCTTTTGATAACAGGGAAATTTCAATAAAATATTCTACGTGTGTGTAATTGGGGTGTGATATAGTAGTGTGTGTTGTCATTATTTTGGTACACAAATAATAATGAAACAAATTGATCGGAATAATACACCACTAGACTATTTATTAGAGCAAGAGTTATAAGAATTGTAACCTTAGTTGAAGAATTCCTTAATTTGGAATTGAAGGTTGTCAGTTCATATTGTAATGCTTATCTTGTTCATACTTGAGCTTAGAAGGATTAAATGTAATTAGTTTAATGATGGAGAATAAGAAATTAAAGGAGATGTACCATTATTTTAGCAACAAGAACAGGCATGACATGGTTATTTAGAGCAAAGAATTGTGATTGATGATATGCTACATGTTCAACAAATTGCTAAGTAAATATATGCTGTTATTGAGCTGCTATAATGAGTACATATGTTGGATGATATTGACTACAGCAATGGAATTGGTGTAAGGGAAAGGAAGATCATGATAGCTATCAAGGAGTAAAGCATCTAAGCTAAATGAGAACACTTTATTGAAACACAAAACTCCATAGCAATTGAAATTGCCTTGATGCAAGCTGTAGGAGCTTCTTGAGTAGTAGCACATGCAGTGGCGGAAGCTGAGGTTGAAGACGAAAATTTTAATAATGAGTGAGTTGAGAGCAATAAATAGGTAATTGAAGAATTTTGAAAATATTAAGATGAAAATTTCTCTTTTGGCTATATGAGATTAAGAGATGATTACTTTAAGTGGAATCACAAAATAGAAAAGGGTATTCAAGTATCATGAATATATTAAATATCCATATAAAACTTGTAATTTATCCCAGCATCTTTTACTTCAAATTACATATTTAATGGTGTAATTGAAATACTAAAGAGTTATGTCCACAAGTGCCTTAGGTTGCCAAGTGCAAAATAAGGTGGGAAAATAAATTAAAGATGGTATAAAGTTATTAGTGTTATGAATTTCTATTGCATCTATGCCATTAGATTTGCTATTTTATATGGAGCCTCTATGTAAATGTTTACGATTCTGTCATGAAACACATGTTGGTAAAAAATATTAGAATGTATATAGTGCTTCTTGCAATCGTATGACCATGAATTTTTTGAGTATGTCAGAAGGGCATCTTTTGAAATAACACACCCAGAATCTCTAACTTTTAGATGGGACATCTTCATCCTATCTTTCTAAAAATCATCGAGGCCCAGAATTTGACCCACAAGATCCACAATAGATCATTATGCCTACAAGACATTACCACTTTTCCCCAGGTAAGGACATGCAATTTGCAAAAGTTAGGAACAAAGCAAAAAGCCACACCATGATGCTTACGCTGAAAAGCTGCCCCATTAAACCACCGGTGTTCCTCCAATTAGAGCAACTTTTAATGAGGCTTCTTTCTATTTTTCAAAGTGAAGGATCTCTTTATGGGGTCCTTAAATAACATGGCGGTCTTTTAAAAGGTTGTAAGGACCTTTCCTTTTTTTTTTTTTCTTTTCTTTTTAATTCTTCCTCATCATTTTGTTGTTTATATTTAAATTTTATTTATAAGTATAGATAATTTAAATAAATTTTAAAGAAATTTTTGTGAAAACAAAATAAAGTGGAGAGATCCTTAAATGAAAGAGGTTCTTAAGGATAAAGGCACATCAAATGTTTGTATTCTCAAAATTTTGATAATTTAGTTTTTTTTTTTTTATGATCTAGTGCTTATTTCTTTAATTTGATTTCAATTTAGTGTTATATTAATAATGAAGTTAATGATTATTACGTTTTGTTGACTTTTGGTGTCTAAACTTTAGTTTTAATTGCATTATAGTATTTGTACCTTAAATTTGACAGCTCCCTAGTGTTTGTTTAATCATCAATTGATTAAAAATTAAAAGAAAATTATTCATGACCTGTAATCACAACTATGCATAACTTTGGATGTGAGACTTGATTTTGGCAAACTTTATATCTTTGGAAAGCTTTAAAGTAGTACTTTTATTTGAAAATGGTATCTAGTATATGTCCTTTAATTGTCCAAACTAAGTCATTTTTCTATTTCCAACTAAGCTTTGAAATGGTCTTAATCTACAAATCAAATGTCATTTAACGTTGAAACACCAATTTTAAATTTTGTGATTTCACATAACATAGCATTTGCTATGACTCTCGCAGTATTTATGTATTCATTTTTCAAATTTTGTAATTTCATAATTTAGAAATGGGATATCATATGCTCATAGGCTACAACGGTCAGAAAATTCTTGTTGCGAGGTCTTCGAATTATTATTGATTTGACTTAAAAATTATAGAGTTGAAAATCATTCCTTTTATTAATCAGATTTGCCTGGCTCTTTTATTTTATGTATTTTTACAAATCGTTGTCAAATTAATAATATAATTATTATACAATTTTAAGGAATTTATAATTCTTATATTCTTCTAAGTTTACAATCACATCAAGAGGTATGATAATATATCAATAATGAAAAGAAAAGGTTACAAAATCTTAAGCAAAATTATCAAATAAAGAACGTAATTACAAAAATTAAAAATAAATTAAATAATTTAAAAAAATTATATTATAATGCTTAGAATATTGCAAATTAATAGACATTTGCAACCTATGTGATCTATCATGGAAAATTAAAAATATATGTATATAAATATAAGATTTAATCAATTAAGAAAATAAAGGACTAATACATTATAAGAAAACTACGATTTAGAGACAGAATTTTTGTTTCTAAATGTAAATTTCTATTGCAAAAATTATCATTGCTGATCCAATCTATAAAAATATAAATTCTCTTATTAGTTTTTTGTCATAGAATATTATTTCTAAAGGTCAATTTTCTTGCAGTGGTGTAAGAAAAGATGAAATTATAAAATTTTTCTCTAGCCACTCTCTCTTATAACAATCTTGGAATTGTAAACCATATAAATATGAAGACTGGACCTATTAAATGAATGATTTTCATTTGTGTAATTTTGAGAATTAAAGTGCTAGTCTTTAGATAACTTGCTTCCCAATGGTTCATAACTACAATCATAAAAGTGTTCAATTTGCAAGTAATGAGATTGCAAGTTACAACGTCTAGTATTTATCGCTATTTGAAAATATAGCAAAAAGTTTGAAAATTCGTGTTATAATGTCAAATGGCACTTGGTTTGTGTAGTTGTGAAACACTAATTATATCTCAGTCCAAATAAAGTAAATGTTAAGAATTTTTCAATCATATAAGATTTTTTTTCCCCAATGGAGCATTACATACAAAAAATTATGGTTGAAATTACTAGGTAAAAATAGATTTCTTCTAATTTTTAATATAATGATTAATTAAAAAATAATTTTCAATAAATTAATCTATAAATAAACACTAAAATGTATCAAGACTAGTATAAAAACATTAAAATAAAATTAAAAAAATAATATATAGACACCAAAATGTATAAAAAATGTAATGGTTGTTAAGTTTCCCGTCAATGGAGATATTGGATCAAAACTAAATTAAAATGGATACTAAATACAATATATATATAGGAGAGAGAGACATTAAATTACAAAAAGTTGAAAGTATCATCATGTTTTATATCTTTATACCAAGATTTTATATAAATGTTTCACTTTAAAGAATGCCATTGGAGTTTATAAAGCACATTTAACTTTAGTATCTTTAACACATTGACTTCTGGAATGCTTGTTAGAGGACTCCTCACACAATCTTTTTCTTTCATTTTTTTTTCCTGTTGTATTAGTCCAATAAAGTTTGGTACCTTCTATCTTCTCAAACTCTTAGCCCTTTGAAATGTAATGACCAAACTTTCTTTTTAAAATTTTATGTTATATATTTTTAAGTAATATGAAGAAATAGGATATCTTACCTTTTCTTCTTCTTCTATTTCTTCTTCTTCTTCCTCTTCTTTTTTGTTGAATCTCTTGAATATAATATAAAGGTCCTTCAATTATAAAGATCCTTAAAATACTAGTTTCAATAAAATCTCTACATTTTTTCTTTCTTTCATAAACTTTATTTTTATAGTATTTGATATGATTTTATGTAATATATAAAATTATCTTATTTATATATATTCACTATAAATAATACATGGAATGGATTTTTGAAAGTAATTTTGTTAATATCAAAAGTTTTCCAACGTAACAAATCTATTTATGTATCAAATTTGAAACTTGTAACAAATACTAATAAAATCTATTTATTTAATACTAAACAAAATTGTAAAACACGTCGAAAAATCCAAAATTAAAAAATTTGAAACTGCTTCTGTATTAATTATCTAAGAAGATAAACAACTATATAATTTGAGTGTTCAAGTATATATATATATATATAATCGTAATTCTTCTAAAGTGAAAAATAATAAGTTCTTTTAAAATAAAATAATGCAAGTTCTTTAATAATGAACTTTTTTGGAAAGTAATCTACAAATAAGAATCTTAAACAAAAGTGATTGCTAAATAAAAAATAAAGTATTATAATTTATATCTTACATATTGTGATTATTTTATAATATTTAATAGGATAAATAAATAATATCTTAGAACTAGTACTTTTTATATATTAGAATACAGACTTTAAGGTAGCCTATACAGAGTACAAGGACAATATACTCATACCATACCCTCTCAAGCAAGGTATGAATGGATCGTCCCAAGTTCTCGGTTCCTTAAGATATGTTCTCAAGGTTAGAAAGGTCTTTGACCAAGGCAGATAAAAAATGTAATCTTGAGAAATGAAGGTTCCATTGATGGGTGCCCTAAGGTACTAAGTGAAGTTCTCGTATTTGACCTTTTTGTACATAAATGAGACAATATTCGTAAAACAAAAATACATGAATATAAGAAAGATTTCTTTCTTTGATTTATTAACAAGTAACAATATAGTATTTATTAATATTTTCTCAAAGTAAAAGCATGTTAGAGATAGAAATCAAGAAGCAAAAATTTTGCTATGTATTTAATATAGTCTTATAAAACTATAATTATAACAATGTTGATTTTTTTTCCCTTTCATCTCTTGAATTAAAAGTACATTCTCTCCCTTTCCATGACTTTTTATTTACTATGAATTAACCCTCAAAAGAGTACAAGTAGAAAATGGGTAAATAAAGGAGTACTAGTAACCAATAATGGGGCAGTAGATTGACAATTTCATGTTACTGAGGGTGTATCTAATATTGAACCTCATGTTGAGGTGGCTATGCAATTTGGTTCCCATCTGAAAAGTGACCTCCTAGGCTCATTGCAACTCTTCAGCAAAGGAGCCAAGCAGGACATCTTTTTTCCTCCTGTTGCCAAGGATTCATGAGGCTCATTTGGAAATGACATTTTTGGGGGGGTCATGAACTTGTTGCTGTAGCTTTTGAGGGGTTGCTGCCCAATTGGGTTCTTCATGATTGGGGTCTCCATGGGCATGGTTCTCCAAAAATACTCATATGTATTGAAGGACGATGTCATTGGCGGTTTAGCTGCCATGGGAGGAGGCGAGGGTGGTGGCGATATCATCCGCGCCGCCACCTGGGATGATAAAGAATTTCTTTTCTCTTCCTCCTTTACCTCATTGACATTTTCAGCCCATGTTGGGTTCGGCTTATTGAAAAGCAAGGCCAACTTATGGACATTTATGACTCCAGTTGACATTTTGGGTGCTTGTTCCATGGGAAATTCAAAATTGTCAACGCAACTTTTAGAATCAACCCTTTCAATGTCCACTTCTTTTTTTGCTACCTCCTCCTCATCATCTTTGACTTCTTCATTTTCCCCATCAAAATCCATGACATCCTCTTCACAGGATTCCATTGTCTCCTCCTCCTCCTCCACCTCCTCCTCCTCGACTTCCTCTCCCATTGCGGGCCCATCACTCTCAACCTCTTCATCTAAGCCAAAGCGGTTTGCAAATGTAAGAACAAGGCGGCCGTCCTGGCGTTTTGCTAGGAAGTTGTTAGTAGAAGAAACTGTAACAGCCTCAAGGACTAGGCGCCCATTGTCACGTCGAGACCGCACCGAGAGGCTCACCCCATTTTGCCTATTAAGTGAAGGAAGTGGTGGAGGGAATGCTCTCGGTTGCACTTTTTTAGAAGCCAAGCTATTGTACTTAGCAGCTTGTATCTCCTCCCTATCAAACACATAAGACTGCCTCCCCTGTTGCTGCTCTGCCTCCTCCAGCTTGGTATGATCCTCATCCATGTCCCTAGCCTCAGATGTAGGATAGGAAGAGAACCCATCAGAGCCCGTCTCGGACCCGAGGCTCTCGGTGCATACCAGAAGGCTTTTCTCGCTCAAGCTGCTGGATGACCTCTTAACAAGCGGGTGAACATACGGTGGTGGAAGAGACTTAGCCACCTCATCCTTTTGAGATGTCAAAATAGAACCCCATGTATCGAATCGACCCAGGTTTCCACATCCAGTATCCATCCTTTTAGCTTGTTGGATCGAGTTCCAGATGTGCTTACGCTCCTCATCATTATCGGAATCTTCTTCGGATGAGGAAGATGAATGCTCTATAGAGTTAAGGAGCTCCTGGGATGAGGCTGTCTTCTTTATAGGGTAAATGCCGTTTTGTTCCATCCATTTCTTGGAGGACATGTCGGCAGATAAGGTTCTACGTAAGGAAGCTGTTTTAGTTGTGTCGTAAATAGAACCCAGGATAGTCACAATGCCTTGCTTTTCGCATTTTGTTTTGCATTCTTCATCCATTTTCATTGCTGGAGGCAAAGGAAGGCTCTTTCTTAGAGAAGCTGGCATCTTCACTATTTTTATATTGCTCTACAAATAAAAAAGCATCATAGCATAAGAATAAGAACTCCCACAAATAATAATAATAATAAAGAAGTTTAATTAATGCGATCCAATTTTGAGAAAAAAAAAAAAATATTATTATTATTTTTTTACACTAAATCTTTATTTATGTCTGATCTATATTACCTTAAATTTCATATGTTACTAGATTGTATATAATAAGATTGGCTGTAATGGATTTCAACATGATCAAACACACACCTCTTTACATGTAATGTTTCAAAAAAACCGATGAGAAATTAAGAAAAGAAGGCGTGAATATGAGGTTGTTTCATCATATAATGTTATTTTAAGATAATTTTTTTCGATGGGCCATAATGTAAAATCAAGAAAGCCCAACTTGGATTTTAAGGTAACAAAGGCCCAAAAAAAGGCCTTGTACAGCGGGTAAGCACTTACCAATTCCCGCGTACAAGCGATAAAGCCTGGCTAAACTCAACTTCCGTGAATCTACCTTCTTTCACCTGGAAATCCACAAAATTTAAGCAAAACATTAGCATCAAATTACTAACATACTTTGATCTAATTTTTTTATATGTTGTGAAACTAAAATTTGAAAACAAATCTAATTTTTACTTTGTGGGGGTCAACTAGGGAAAAGCCATTAATCACATACAGCTATTAAGGATGCTCCCGAGGCACTTGTTAGAAAGTTATGGTGGGAATACTTATTAACGGGATCCCATAACAAATTTATATCTGAAAAAAAAAAAAAAAATAGTCTAACCTGAGAGTGAGTGAAAACAACAACAGCAACCAACAGAGGTCTGCTAGGAGACCACTGGGGTGCGTGTTGTGTTTGGTTCAAGTGGGAGAAAACGCAGGAGTTTTTGATGCGTTTAATATAAGATGTGTGTTTGTTTTGTGTTGTTTATGTGGTGCAGTAAATTGGTCTTGCAAGTAGCAAAGGAAAAGGGGACCAAGTTATGGGTATGGATGGAGGGGAGTGGTGTTGGGTATTTGTAGGAGCCAAAAAGCCTTTTGGAACCGGTCCATTGGGACCCACCCTAATGACTGCCACCATGCACATTTTCTACTAACAGTAAACACACCTCACCTCCTTCCCTTCCTACCCAGTCCCAGTCCACTTTAGTTATTCATTATAATTATTTAAATAAATTTTTTATATTGGAAAACCAAGTACAGTACTAATGGTTTTACATATTATGTGCTGGCTAAAATTATAATTATATTGTACAGACTACAGAGATCTGTTTGATTAGGACCACGTTCTCTCCATTAGCAGTATTTGTTTTTTAATTTTCTTTCCTTTTAATTCAAAATTTATTTTGATTCATGCATTAAATAAATCTATCATATACACCTCTTTAATCTAAATATATAATAGCCAATAATTATGTAGTGTAGTGATATTTTTTATCTCTCAGTAAGAGATATCGGATTTCGTTTCCCATTTCCCGATATAATGACAATAAATAAATAAAAATATTGATATACTCTACCTCTTATGATACAACCTTAATGGATGTCATAATAATTCATTATTCATGTTAGTCAATCAAATTAATATTAAGCTGTGGACTCTGGGGTTTCTAAATTTTTAAAAAATAAATTATAAAAAGGAAGAACATTTAATTTGTTTTTTTGTTTTTTTTTTTTCGCCTAATGTTGTTCTATATTGACGATTGACCAGTGCCTGGTGATAGTTTCACAAAATTTTCACAATATTCAAGCTTTTGGATTGGCTAATAAGTGCTAGAGCATTTTGAAACTTTAGATCTAAATCATTTTATGTATATACGATATGTTATGGTAGAAAAAGTATAACTTTGGACACTTATATAGTAAATACTTCCCCGCAAATTGATTTGACCTTTATTTTTAAGAAGCATAGAATAATATAACAACATATTCCAAATATTCCCTTTTGCGAGAAATCATATATATTTATATATAAAAAAATTTAAAAAAGCGTACTTTTTAAAATGGTCGGCTGAAGCGTTCAGCCAACTCCAAAAGTCCAAAAGTTGATTCTCAACATAAAACCATGGGGGTAAAATAATTGACTAATTTATTAATCACAAAGTTAAGGATTTTTCATTTTCATTTTTTTTTTTTAATCCATACTAAGTAGAATTTGGATATAAGAACGGGATTAAAAAATTTAGACAGTATGGTACAAGAAAAATAAATATCAACTTTGCTCTTTCGTATCATATAATCAATTAGTATAATTTCAATTGAATACAAACTTAGAGCATGGAAAAACGATGGTAAGAGTACGGTAAGTTTGGAGTTTATTAAATAAAGCTTGATTTGTACTATGAATTAAGATTTAGGACCATCATCCAAATTGTACATATATGTATATATATATATATATATTTAATTTGATTTATACGTAAGAATTTATTGTCCAATACTAAAAGCCATCTAAAAACCAAATAAAAGATTAGGACTTTTGTCCGGTCTACTCCTACAATTTTTTTACAATCCAACGCTCCATTAGGTCTTATCCATAAAACCATGAACCGAAAGCAATTAGAAATTTCAATGTCCTGTTTTTCTATTTAAATCATTTACCTTCTTGAATTTTCTATTCATTAATTACTCACATCTTCTAATAAATCCACTAAATTTTTTTGCCTGCGTAGTTTTTATTGAAAACATAGAAATGATCAAAATAATATTATTTATTAATATAATGAGAAGGTTTTCCAAATTGTTTGCAAAAGCAGATGATTCGAAAAAAGAAGGGCAACCGTTAAATTTGGTATTGGAATTCTATATATTTTTACAATTAATTACTTGAACTTTGTCAAACTTCACAATTGATTATTCAAAATTTATCTATTTTTGTAATTAATCACCTTAATTTGGGTGCTATAAATGTCCTCAAAAAATATATAGATAGTAGATTAAAAATTTTAAATTTTTGGCAGTAAATTATATAACTAAACAAAATATGAGATACCAAATGTGATATTAAAAAAAAAAAAGAATAATTAGAAGACGAATTACTTTAAGTAGAAAAGCACAAAAATAAGGAGAACTTTGGACGGAAAGGTTAAGAGATAAATAAATCGCATAAAAAGCAGTAACGATGGAAGACCATTTTGACGTTCCCGAAAATCTTTGTCTTTTTATTCATGATCAGATGAACGGACAAAAATAAAACTTTATAAAACACAAACATACAAACACGGATGAATATTTATTGTACCTATTTTAGTATTTTATTATTGTCCCAATAGTGGCTATTTTAACAAAATTTATGTGAAGTTATGTAATATCGTATTATAATTGATAGAGACACGATTGAGACATTAATTTTATGACAACAAACATGCATCCTACAATAAAAACAGTGCAAAAATTTTTGAATTTTTAATTAAGATAATATAGAGCACTTGTCCAAGTTGACTGGCTACAGCCCAAATATTGCAGCCAAAGAATTCAAATCAAGACGAGTCTTTGAAGAGTCAATGGCAGTAAGAAACATCAAACATGTTTATTATCGTAAAACTAATATATATATTAACCATAGATGATTGCGACACCACGAAGTTTGTTGTTATTCTGTTCTGTATGCTTTTCAATACTTCTTTTCTTCACGAAGACGACCCCGTATATAATTGGTTATGACAGACAAGGCAATCGTCGATTTTAGCTATATCTGGACCAACAACATGGTATAGATTATAGAATATGGAACATAATGTATGGCTCTACCTGTTTATCATAGAGACTTGGTTCCTCGAATTACAATAGATCTATTGTAATTGTCTCAAAATATAGCAACCCTTTATAACAGGACATTTAATATATATACTCTTAGAGTATGTGATTTGTTTTTAGCCGTTTTTTTTAGTCAAATGTATAATTCAAATATTTATTTATTATATATTTGACTAAAAAAAACAGCTAAAAACGGATAACATACTCTAAGGGTATATATTAAGTGTCATGTTATAAAGGGTTGCTATATTTTGAGACAATTAGAATAGATGGCTCATTAAGAGTCATAATTTTGGTATTTGTATAATGAATGAATATTTGATTATACATTTATTATTTATTCATTATACATTAAAGAGACATAATTTTAGCATTTATTGTCGGTTAGTTGTATACACATATAAATATGTGTTTTGTTAGGGGTTGTATGAGAGTGAGAAAATGAGAGAGTTTTGATTTGTATTTTGTTACTCTCTTTCTTTTATACTCCATTATCGACATATAGTGAATTCTCTCTCCTCTGCCCGTGGTTTTTTCCTATTTGGGTTTTCCACGTAAATTTTGTGTGTATTTTATCATTTTTATGTTTTTGCCATTGTTCGTCTTATAACAAATTAAAATTTATTGGTTGTCAATTTTCAAGTTGTAATTAAAAGTTACACATATTGTTTAGAGTTTGTTATTTTTATGATCGTTATTATTATGGCCCTAGTGAAACTCGGTATATTCACTAGGGCCCCAACACATGAAAAAATAGATGATGTTTTTGATTAATCTATCTAATGACCATATAGAATAACTTAGATTTGTCCTTACAACTTGTTAATAAAGCTTTCACTACACATTGAGTTTTGGTTAGATTGTAGTGATGATAGGGATGGTGGAGGTTGGCTTACATTTATCAATTAGTATATGTTAATAAGATAGCTTTTAATTGAGTTCTACATTTGAAAATTTCAAATTCGTTCAATTTTTCATTGTGTATAAAGTGTATTAAAATAAAAGTAAAACACAAATACACCTTTTTTATATTTACTTCATTTGTTATTGGCCAATAATAGATATGTATATTGGCTTCAAGTGCTCTCAAACGCCTTATCTTTGTAATTAAATATTCCAAACACCATGTTTTTTTAGTGTTTTTAAACCCTATTTTACTAGCCCTTGAATAAAATAATAAATAAAATACTACATGCATATTTTAAAAAAATTTTATGGGTGCATTAGTCATGCAAGGGCCAAAAAGATTGTTTTTTTTTTTCTTAAAAAAAAAAATTAATTTTGGGGATCTAGATGCTCAACTTCGAAGATTAGAAAGTTTAGTCTGTATGGAAAAAAGGAATAATCTATAGTCCCTTGATATTTTTAACCTAGACCAATCTCATTAACTATTTAATAATTTAGATTTATATCTAAATATGATTACATCATTGAAATACTTAATATCTTATTTTTTTATATTTATTTTAAATGCTAGATAATTGATTGGATGGGGCAACCTTAGACAACAATATCAGAATTTCCATGAAGATAATGGAAGGGTTTGTACAGTTTACAATTATACTGTCATGCACCTACATATGTATCACATAGATTTAGCTATTAACGGATAACTAATTATCATAAACATTTAATTGATGATTTGTTTATCAAGTTTTACTCTAAATTGCAAATATATCCTCTTATATTTGTTCTATATGCACATAGTTGCATTACGTTAGAATTTGGGTAATTCATTCGCATGTAACTTTTTATGAAAGTAGTTCCACTCTAAAAACATGCTCATGTTAGCCATGATGAAAACAAAAAAAAAAAAAAGGAAAAAAATATTATAGTATTTCACTAATGGCGATTTATATATCATATATGGTCTTGAATTGAAACCCCACTAATGGTACTATTTGAGCCATCTACATAGCATAAATTATATTTTACTAATTTATGTGTTTTATAAGGTGATTCATATGTCTGGGTGTGGCTAGCCGTATTCTGATTGTGTTCCTTCTTTTGAAAAAAAAAAAAAATGTTTTAAAATAGAAAGTTGGGAACCTTGTTCTTCTTTATTTTCTTTTTATTTTCAATATTTTGTTTCTTGTATCATCCTAAAAGTTTACACACGGTCTAAAAAGCACATTTTTAGCCTTTAGAGTACAACTATTTACTTTTAGTAATAAAAAGGTAGGTGCGTATATATTGAATTCAAAGGGGTGCATTTTTAAATATGCCACAATATGTGTATCTTTTCTAACAATACCATTAGATGAGCAGAGAGGGAGCATATAATTTTTTTTTTTTTGACGAATCCATGTTTCTAATTATAGAATAAATAATAACTAGTTGCCTCCTAATAATGGTAATCTTTTGATTTTCGATATAAAATTCCTCTTACTTAAATATTCATATATTGCTCAATAAGTTAATCAGCATAAAGGCACCAGATTAGGAAGCATAATCCGAGGACCTAGGTTGGAATCTAGCTCATAGCTTAAGCACTCTGACCATCAATTACAATACCTTTAATTTTGTGAAAAGAAAAGGTTGTGTGTGTTTGACCTGTGTAATTAATTCCCTATAATAACAATTTTTTAAGGATTATGCAATTTCATTGGCCATTTAGAGCATCCATTTATTTGTGTATCCGACGCATGTACACCCTTGGACCTACAATCACATAAATTATGTTAATTAAGAAAGTAACCAAAGGCATTACTTTAAGACTTGCTAGTTTTATATGCCTCTTACATTGATATAGAAAAGTAACAATCTTTATTGACACGATTATTTGTATATATATATAAGAAAATTCCATGGTCTCAACATATTTTTAAATAGGACGGTTTCATCGATTATTTGATAGCTCATATTCGTATCTAATCATAATTTTACTATTGAAATACATTGTATATCAATTATGATATTTATGTTAATGATCAAATGATTAACTGGACAGCACTATCAATACGATGTAAAAGTTCCCATATATATATATATATATATATTATATATATAACTAATTTCTATAAAGTAATCGTTTGAGAGAAAAATTGGAAGAAGTTCCGTTATAATAAACTGAAATTGGAAGTCGAAACATTGATTATGTAGAGAAAGGCATGATTAATATTTTGAGAATAATTACCGATCTATATCCTTATTTGAGATTACCAACACGTAGTAATATAGGATATTGTATATCTAAATAATAGGATGGATCCATTTCAAATCCCTCCTTCCCCATATTATAATATAATAAGACAAATATAGTAGAATTAATTGTATTTTTTAACACTTATGGATTGTTAGACTATGGATAAAGTGGGTGATTTTCAATTTTCTTATTAAAATTATTAATTAAGATACTAACTATTTTATCGGTAAGTTCACTGTGGTCTGTTTTGATGAAATCCCAATATATGGTCTAAATTTGAGTAGTCATGTAAAGTGTTTGAGATTGAAGTCTCTTTTGTTATGAGAGAAGAAATTGTTTGGTAAATTGAAGAAATGCTTGTTTTATCATAGTGAAGTTGATGCGAAGCAAGTAGCTGAGACATTTCTGGTTAAGATGGAATTGTCTAAACAGCGGAAGGGGAAGAAATAGATAGCCTTGAGACAACTTGTTAAAAGCCACCTAAATGCCAGCGGCCTACAATGATGCGGAGCAAGTAGTAGAGACGTTCCTAGTTAAGACGGAATAGTTCAAACAGCGGAAAGGGAAGAAACAGATAGCCTTAAGATGGCTTGTTAAAAGCTGCCTAAACGCCACTTGCCTTGAGCCGAAGTAGAGTGAAAGATAGATGCCCAGATTGTACCACAGGTTGTGCCACGACCCTGTAGAGTCTTTATAGAAGGCAACGCCGACAATATACGCCGCTGACGTATAACCTTAGGCCGTCGACGTACGTTGCCTAGACTGCCAGTTTATGCTTATAATTTTTGTTCCATACAAATTTTAATTTATTTGTTTTATTGAGACTATAAATAATAGGGTGTTTTTGGGTTTTGAAAGGACATCTCATATTTTCATACACTTTTGAACCCTATTGAGAGTTTATTTTCAAGAAAGCTGCAATCTTTACAATTGATTTATGTTCTAGAAATCTACTGGTGTGTTGATTTCTGTTTTAACACTTTCATCCTGCATCAGAATGGTATCAAAGCATGGTAAAATCCCGCAAAGATGTCTTCAGACGAAGGTGTTGACAGCGGTCGTATTTGTGATGGTGTTTAAGATATGGGAGTCCAAGGAGCTGAGGTTCCCAAGGTGACAATCGATGCCATATATCAAGGAATCCGACAAGTTAAATAGCATCTTGAGGACTTGGTCCAGCGTTTTAACGCATTGGTAGAAGATGTCAACAGAGATGGGAAATTGGTAGGAGATGACCAAAGGCAAAAGAAGCTTATGGCAGTCCAATCAATCGATTAGGGCAATGGCGGAGATTTCTGCTTGAAGGTAGATATTCCTTATTTTAATGACAATCTAAATATTGAAGAGTTCTTAGAATGGTTAGCGGAAGTTGATAGGTTTTTTGATTGTATGGAAATACCGGAGAAGCATAGGGTAAGGTTGGTTGCTTGAGGTTGAAAGGAGGAGCCTTTGCTTGGTAGGAGAGATTGTAGAATAGAAGGCAGGGAGAGGGTAGGCAACCTGTGAGGACATGGTTCCATATGAAGCAGCGGTTGCAGCAAGGTTTTCTATCTCTTCATTATGAACAAATCCTCTTTCAACAATACTAATGTTGTCGCCAAGGTCAACATTCTATTCATGATTATACAGCTGAGTTTCGGAGATTAGCTGAATGGAACAACTTAAGAGAAAGTGAAGATCAATAAGTTGCGAGGTATGTGGATGGTTCGAAATTACAAATTACGAATAAAATTGGTGTGATTGTGCTGAGAAATTTGAATAAGGCAAAAAATATGGCTCTTAGGGCTGAGATGACGTTAGAAGAGAAGAGCAGTTGTTTTAAGGGTGGTAGTAAGAGTTATGGAGTTGAAGACGTGAGTAGCAAAAAAAACACAACTGAGAAGAGTAAGGGTATTGAGGAGAAACAGGGAGGGAATAGAGAGAAGAGAGATAATAAAGTTGCTAGCAATAAACTAGTTGAAGCGAAGGACACTTAAAAGCAAAACAATCCATATGCAAGACCTATTTTGGGTAAGTATTATAGATGTAATCAGTTGGGTCACCGGTTAAATGAATGTCTTAATAGGAGAGGCGTGAACATTGTGGAGAGGGATGAAGAGATCTACTATGTGCCTTATGGGGATGATGAATACTATGAGGAGGATAAAGAAGAGGTTGAGCAAACATATGTCATAAGGAAGATGATGTTGGCGCCTAAGCAAGAGGGTAATACTCAATGACATTAGTTGTTTTGTACTAGGTATATGATAAATGGGAAGGTGTTCGACCTAATTGTTGATAGTGGAAGCTGTGAAAACGTCATTGGAAGAGAAGTGGTAAAGCAATTAAGTTTTATGGAAAAACATCCTAATCCATACACCATTGGGTGGACTAAAGTAGCTAAGAGGATTTAGGTGAAGGAGAGATGTAGACTGCTTTTTTCTATAGGCAAGTTTCATAATGATGTCTATTGTGATATTGTAGACATCGATGCCTATCACCTATTATTTGGGAGACCCTGGCAATTTGATGTGAATGTGTAGCATACAGGGAAGGAAAATATATACAGGCGGGAGAGAGGGGGTGTAAAGTACACATTGTTGCCCTTAAAGGTAGCAAATCATCCTAAGACCACTAAGGTGGAGGTACGTTCTTTTCTGACCATCACACACTTAGAAAAAGAGATGGAGAAGGCTATTAAGGAGTCCAGAGTAGTTCATGCACTAGTAGTGAAACAAATGATGGTAGTGGATGAAAGGTATAGTAGTGAAGTACTTGAGGGTGTGAAAAAGGTATTGGAGGAATTTTAAGATGTGTTGCCAGATGATTTACCTGAGGGCTTACCACCCTAAGGAATATTTAGCACCAGATTCATTTGGTGCTTAGGGCGAGTTTGCCTAATTTTTCTCACTATAGGATGAGCCCCAAAGGGACAAAGATCTTGCAGGAGAAACTCCAAGACTTATTGAAGAGGGGGTTTATCAGAGATCGTATGAGTCTTTGTGTTGTGTCTGTTGTATTAACTCCAAAGAAGGATGGTAGTTGACAACAAAGCCATCAACTAGCACCAATGGCTATAAATTTTCAATTCCTCACTTGGAAGACATGTTAGATAGATTGAGTGGGGTTATTGTGTTTTCCAAGGTTGATATGAGGAGTGGCTATCACTAGATCAGGATTAAGCCTGTAGACGAGTGGAAGATTGCATTCAAAATGAAGGAGAGGTTCTATGAATGGCTAGTGATGCTCTTGGGCCTCAATAATGCACCTAGCACATTTATGTGTGTCGTGAACTAGGCACTTAAACCCTTTATTGGTTGCCTTGTTGTTGTATATTTCGATGATATATTGATATATAGCAGATCTGAGGATGAGCATGTAAGTCATTTGAGAAGTGTTTTTACCATATTGAAAGAGAATAAATTGTACGTTAATCTAAAGAAGTATATATTCATGGCGAAGAAACTATTGTTTTTAGGGTTTGTTGTTAGCAGTGAGGGAATAACTGTTGATAATGAGAAGGTAAGGGCTATCAGAGAATGGCCTATTCAAAAGACAGTGACTGAGTTAAGAAGTTTTCTCGGGTTGGCTAGTTTCTATAGGAGGTTCATTTGAGGCTTCAGTACTGTTACTGCTCCTTTAACTAAGTGTCTGAAGAAGGGAAAGTTTCAACGGGGAGATGAGGCTAGGACTAGTTTCACTGTGTTGAAAGAGAAGCTATATAGTGCTCTCGTGTTAGTACTTTTTTTATTTTGACAAGCTCTTTGAGGTTGATTGTGATGCTAATGGAGTGAGAATTGGTGCTATGTTATCTCAAGAGAAGAGGCCAGTTTCTTATTATGGTGAGAAGTTGTGTGAAGCTAGGAGAAGCTAGTCGACTTATGATAAAGAATTTTACTTTGTAGTGAGAGCACTAAAAGCATGGGAGCATCACTTGGTAGGGAAGGAATTTATTCTGTATTCTGAATGTGGAGCTTTGAAGCATCTTAGTAGTCAAATGAGGATTAGTAAGGCTATGCATGCTAAATGGATCCAATTTTGGTAAAGGTTTCAATTTAAGTTTATGCATAAATTTGGAGTACTGAATAAGGTAGCTAATGCCTTGAGTAGGAGAGCTGATTTGGTAGTCACCATGAGGACTGTGGTTGTGGGTTTTGAACAGTTGAAGGAGTTGTATGCTGATGATGTTGACTTCAGTGATATATGCCGGAAGTGTACTACAAAAGAACCTTGTGGTGATTATCATATCTTTGAGGGTTACCTGATGAAAGGGGATTAGTTGTGTATTCATGAGTCGTCTTTGAGAGAGAAGTTGATTAGAGACTTGCATAGAGGAGGATTAGTAGGGCATTTGGGGCAAAATAAAACTATTGTTATAGTAGCTAATAGGTATTATTGGCCTCAATTAAGGAGGGATGTTAGCAAAATTATACAGAGATGTTATATATGTCAGACATCCAAGGGGAAGTCTCATAATGCTAAATTATATACACCATTGTCAGTATCTGAGAACATCTAGGAGGACCTATCCATGGACTTTATCCCAAGTTTGCCTCACCCCAATGAGATGCTGACTCTGTATTTATTGTAGTTGATAGGTTTTCTAGGATGGCTCATTTTATTCCTTGGAGGAAGACTGCAGATGCCCAAGCCATTATTAAGCTAACTTTTAGAGAGATAATATATCTACATGGAGTTCCCAAATCTATCACATTACATAGGGATAGCAAGTTTCTTAGCTATTTCTAGAAGACGCTTTGGTACTTGTTTGATTCCTCATTGAATTATAGCAGTATAACCTACCCTCAAACTGATGGGCAAATAGAGGTGACCAACAAGACACTTAGCAATCTGATCAGAAGCATATGTGGAGAAAAGCCAAGATAGTGGGATGTGGCTTTAGCTTAAGTTTGAATTTGCCTACAACAATTCAATTCATAGGGTAACAAGACAATCTCCATTTTCTATGGTATATACCAAGGTTCCACAACATGCCCTGGATTTCATCAAGCTCCCCAAGGGTTCTGAATTTAGTGCAGCAGCAAAGAATTTAGCAGAGACTTGGTAGAATATGACATCTAAAGTATGAGAGAAGATTGAACAGTCTAATGCTAAGTATACGACAGCAGCCTATAGACATCTCTACAAATTGATATTCTTAGTGGGTGATTAGGTTATGGTGTTTCGAGGAAAGGAGTGATTTCCAGTTTGGAAATATAGTAAGTTGCAGCCTAAGAAGTATGGTATGTATCAGATAGTGAGGAAGATCTACAATAAAGCATATGTAGTTGAACTTCTCAATAGCATAGGCATTTCGAAGACATTCAATGTTGCTGATTTATTTCCATTCCAGCCGAATGATTCGCCATTGTATCCAGATGAGAACTTAGGGTCAAGTTCTTTGCATGTCAGAGAGAATGATATGGAGCAAGTAGCTGAGACATTCCTGGTTAAGATGGAATTATCCAAACAATGGAAGGGGAAGAAATGGATAGCCTTGAGATGACTTGATAAAAGCTGCCTAAACATCGTTGGTGTTGCAATGTAAGTTGTCCGTTGTCAGCGTTTCCATCAAGGCTGCCAGCCTTAAGCCGATATAGAGTGAAGGATAGATGCCCAGATTGTACCACGGGTCGTGCTATGGCCCCATGGAGTCTTTGTAGAAGGTAACGCCAGCAGTATACGTCGTCGGCGTATATCCTTAGGCCGCCAGCATATAGTGCCCAGGCTGCCAGCTTATGCTTATAGTTTTTGTTTTGTATGGATTTTAATTTATTTCTTTTGTTGAAACTATAAATAGGGTGTTTTAGGGTTTTGAAAGGACATCTCATATTTTCATACACTTTTGAACCTTATTGAGAGTTTATTCTCAAGAAAGTTACAATCTTTGCAATTGATTTGTGTTATAGAAATCTACTAGTATGTTGATTTTTGTTTTAACGCTTTCACACTGCGTTAGAAGTAGTCCCTCATGGGTTTATAGTCTCTGGATAGGGTATTCATTGTAGGGTATTC